>CM070662.1:32576891-32966891 GCA_036346575.1 Dendrocalamus sinicus
CTCCCCGCTTTGGATTGCCTTTAGATGCGTGCAAATGTAATGATATATAATATATTAGGCAAACCTGTTAACATTCATTAATTCAAAAAGGTATTAATTTGGAAAGGAAGTTATTGATTTAGCATGCTGAATCAGTCATGGATGGAAAATCTTAATCATGGATGAAAAGTCTCAATCATGGAGCCTGGGTACCATAGTGTCCCTGTTATTTAACTATATATATGTATATATACACTCAATAGTCATATAGATCTAAGCACGAAGCATTAGCTATAGCAAATCTTAATCAATCATATATTCTGGTACCTTCACATCCATTTCGCGTAGAAGCATTGCCTTTAAAGCCATGAGGGCACTGGCAATGATACCCTCCTTGTGTGTTGTTGCAGTCGCCGTAGCACGGGTAGATATCCGGAGCGGCGCATTCGTCGATATCTAAAAGAAAACTAAAGTTAGAACAAGCTAGGAGTCGAATGAAACCAATCAAGTTTTGGTAACTAGTTAGATATACAGATATTACGTACCGTGGCATCCACTGGGGATGTACGGATTCCCTTGATAACCATCAGAGCAACGGCACCGATACCCACCGTGGCCAAGTGCTTCGGAGGGTTGACAAGAGCTGTGGGCACTGCGACACTCAGGGGCGGACGCATTCGTCGGACAAGTCGAATTATTGATCACCCAGTCTAGCAAGGCTGGGCGCCGTTGAGCGTTGCTTCTGTCCACGAACACGTCGAAGGTATAGTTGACTGCCTGGTCAACTATGTAGACAAGATCCGAATTACCAAACGGGTTAAATGGTCCGTTAGATGAACCGTTAAGATAGTGGATCTGGATGTCGTAGAAAGAGTAGCCTAGAACGATGTTTTCCTGACAGCAGCCAATGCCAGAGCAGCCACCGGTGAAACCGGCCCAGACCCATGTGCCGGTACCGTCCGATGGGCAGATGGCAGTGCAGGAACCGACCAAACTGTTGTTCTTCCCCCCCCGGATGTCGACCTGCGCGTCGCAGCCAACCAACGTTATACTGTTTGCTGAATCCGACAGGAAGTAGGGGCCGCTCTCACGGAGCCCGGCTCCCCATGTTCCACTTCTACCCACGTTTCCGTGCTCGTCGGTCTCGCCGAATGCGATGCTGCTGTTGACGCGCACCGTGCCGTTGGGGATGGAGATCTCAAGCACCTGCATGGTGCCGTCGCCAAGGAAAAGCTCGTCTTTCCTGCAGGTGAGGTTGAAGCCGTCGCGGTAGCACCCGGGCTCCACGCCGAACGGGTACTCGACGCTGATGTTGCCGCAGAAGGTGGTGCAGCCGCTGCTCCCGGTGGCTGCCGCAGCTGGTGCCACGGCGACAAACGGCAGCAGAAGCAGCAGCGCGGCAACTTCAGCAGCAGAGAACATTGTAACTCCCCTACTTGCTACCCTCTCCATTTGTGTGTATCCAAAGATAAGATAATTTAGCGCACCACCTACTTCTTTGTTTTCCTTTTCTTCTGCGAGGGACAGCAGTGAAGCACTACTTGTTGCCTCACGATACACTGGGTCTTCAGTCGTCGGTGGAGCATGTTCCACATGGCACTTGAGTGGCGGACCTACAAAATACACTGGGTCTTCGGTCGTCCATGGAGCATATTCACACGGGACCTGAAAACGTGCGGATTAAGCAAATATTTAGGATAAGTTCCAGCAGACACGTACAACATATCTTTGAAGATAAGTATTTTGTCTAAGGCAAGTTTTAGATAAATTTGTCCAATCCTATGTATTGTCACAGCGGCTCCGTTTCCCATCAGGATGAATCCACCACATTCACCCTGAAATGAAGAGAAACAAGATTGATCAGCACATATATGTCTAGTAGCACATATCTCAATTCACCAATTAATCGATGGACTTGCCATAAAGACTTGAGGTACATACCCTTCTGAACTGAGGCTAGTGAGTGCGATATTTACTTTAACCTTATGGCTCTTCTGTTGACCAGGAGAGAGACCCCTGCCTTTACGATTGCGGCAGTGGTTGGCCTTATGGCCAACCACGTCATAGACAAAGCAGATAATCTCCTCCTCCTTCTTCATTTTCTTGCCTTTGAGTTTGTTCTGAGGCTGATTCTTGAATTCTTGTTTCCCACTGCCTGCAACACTCTTGACCTCCACTTGATGAGTCTGGACTTGAGTATGTCCTACACTGTCACCGGATCTAGCACACTCATCGATATTAATAGCTGACAACTTATCGAAAGTCAAGCGCTCCTTTATATATTGGCGAGCGGTCACGAAGTCACGCCACGAGGACGGTAACTTAGCCAGGATGACATTTACTTGGAACTTCTCTGGTAAGATGCATTCGTACTGACTTAAGTCACGTACATAGAGTTGTAGCTCATGGAGCTGCTCCATCACTGACTGTCCCTCAACCATCTTATAGTTCAAGTAATTAGCAGTTTTGAATGACTCATTCCACTATCCCTTGTCGGATCCCGGAGCAACAACTCCGAAACCCTATGTGTAAATCGCAATAGTCCAGGATTAGCTAGTGCACACAGTGATAACAGGGACAGATATCAAGCATAATGACAAACTTTATTTAACTGAATATGGGCCTGATGGCCAAAGTTTACATCAATGGCACATAAGCCAAAATTAAATATAAGCAGCGGAAGAGAAACACCGAAGCGGAAGAAGCCCACTTAGCCTACCCACTGGCAAACATAGTAATATGCGGCCTACTCGTCCAAGTCTTCACTGTAGTCGAAGTCATCTTCCTCTATGTGGAGATAGCAAGGTGAGTACAAACTTGTACTCTGCAAGTCACATGGAGAAATGCAACATAATGATAAAGGCAACAAAGGAAGGCTTATAGGGTTAATTTGAGCATAAAACAACATTTAAAGAAATACAATAATTAGATTGAAAATTGCTGAATTTATAAATGAAATTAATACTGTTAGTACAGGCTCTGACCAAACACTTACCTAACCATGGGTATCCCACACAGACCATATTTTCCAAAAGATCTCGTATGGATTCCATCCATCCACATGCTTCCAATCACTCATGGATTCCATCCATCCACAAGTTTTCAAAAACCATTTTTGAAAAAAAAGTCTAATCCGTGAAAAACTTTACTCAGCATGCCTATGACTGTGGGCACGACTATCTAGGATAGATTATACACTCTGTAGAGGTTGTACAGCTTTACCCATAAGACATGATCATCCCATATTGCCACCAGATTAACACACTGCCTTAGGTGTGCGGCGAGGAGATCATGACAAGACCTTTACAACACAAAACTTTCAACTTGGCCAAGCCAACACTAAGGTTTCACCCTAATAAGGAATCCACTAGACCGGGACCCCTCTTGAGCCGAGTGAGACTTCTTATGGCCTACGCCACGCTCACTTTCAACCTACGACATGACTCAGGTTAGGACCCGCAAATTAATTAGCCAGGACTGTCCCATACCGGTCTTGTGGTAGTACGATAGGGCTTTGCAACAGTAGCTCAAAGATCGGTCCTTAATTTGACTTAATTAGGCTCAACCACATACCCTCTATGCCCGACAATCAACACTGTGTCTCTGAACACAGTGTATGCCTGCACCCACCACCTAACCATTAGCCTAAGTCTAAACCAGATTTTATATTTTATTTCAAAATATTTCATAATCCTTCTTGACTCACCAAAGTCAAGAATACATTTCAAAAGCTTATCATTTTATGTGAAAAGGTTATCCTAAAACAAAGATTATGCTTAAGCAGATATAAACATTTGATGTTAAAACTCTTTAGCCAATACTAGTGTACTAACTAGAGTTTGATTCTAGGGTAACAAGATATAATGTTACATAAGGTCAAAGGTGTCAATAACAATTGGGAATTAACTAAGTTTAAAATTGGAGTTGAAATAGTTGAATAAATATATGCATGCAATATAATTTAAATCAACATAATTTTATTTTCAAACTGGGATCAATATGATCAAGGTGTGTGACTTGCCTTGCTCTGCATTCTGGTGTGAATCGTCGTCGAATTCTTCCGAATAGTCGTAGTCTACACGTGAGGAACCAAAGCGAATAAGTTCAAATAAAATCCAAAAATTATAAAATATATACTGAGGGATATATTATGATTTTAGATGAATTTAAGAGAAAGAATCAATGAATTCGGAGTTCGTATGAGGGAGAACGAATATCTAGAAATTTTGGACATCACATGAAATGATAACAAAATCTGAGAATTACTTTTTGAATAGTAAAGTGTCGGTTGGCTGCGAGGTGGCTGGTGAATGGGCAAAATGGAACCCTGGCGACGAGGCGAAGGTGGTGACGTGGGTATGGCGGTGAGGAACGGCGGCAATCATTGGGGGTGAGGGAAAAACGGCAGTGATGGCGTGGTAGCGACAGCGACAGGTTGGAGAGAGATAGTACCGGGTATGGAACATGGAGATGTATGGTGAGCATAGGCTAGAACATGATATGGTGAAACTAGAAAAATTATTTGCTAAACTAAAACTTCATCGGAGATGATACAATCGACGTTTGAACGACGACAGTAGAGAAAAAGGAAAAACTTGATATCTTGGTGCTCGGTGAAGTGAATCTAAAACCACTTGGAAGGTAGCTACCTAGGATGGTTTGGCACGTTTTGACATGAAAGAATTGGAGAAAGCATCACCGGATAGATGGGAACACGAGATGCCCTATGCGGCTATGGCTAGGTGTCGGAGTCAAAAATTTGTGGATGGTTTTTGGAGGAAACGAGGGAAGCACAGTGTAGAACATGATGGGACAAGTCTTGCATAGGTGACAGCATAGGCTAAAACTCAACGGAGGCGACGAATCGACATCGGGAATTGAAAACGGCTATTTTCGCGGAAAGCTCAATTTCTGACAATTGGCTCCACGAAAAATTAAATAAAAATAGTAGATACATTTCTTAGAGTCTAGGACACGATATGACATGAACAAAAATCAAATAGCTCACCAAAAAAGTGGTGTACGCGCGAAGATACGATTTTAGTGTCGTGGCTCGACACGGTCGACAAGGACTTCGGGATCTTCAGGTGATGTCTTTAGGTGGCATGGAATATTCCCGCAAAATAGACGCACAAAATTGAGGGCTAAGGCTGGGAATGGAAGAGTCTTGATAAGAGGATTTGAATGCCTTTGATTGCGCAAAAATTCGTTGAGAAAAAGTCAGGTTTTGAAAGCTTCTAGAGCACGGCAATGGCGTCGGCACTCGGGACACAACCGTTCGAAGAAGACATCGGTTGAAGAAGAAAGAGAGGAGAGAGGAAATAGAAAGAAAAAAATAATTTTTTCTAAAAAATAAATTCAAAAAATTCAAGAAAATAAAATAATTTCAGATTTAATTGAAGTTTATTTTAACCATTTAAAATATTTTTATTTGCTAAGCTTTAATTTAATCCAAATAAATTCAAACAGACTCCAAAAATTTGAAAAGTGGATATAAATGGATAGATTGGAATTTTTGAAGAATTTAGAAATTTAAGCAGGCTCAATCAGAGCTAGGATGAAGGAGAACAGGATTTTGGAAGTTTGAAACTAAAGAAAAAGGAAAAAGGAGATTTTTTGAATTATTTTTGTTCTGAAAAAGAAATATTATGATGTAAGCAAGGAATTGAATTATTTTTCTTCGGGAAAAGGGATTGATGACGTCATGGCGATGTTAGCAAGGAAATTGATTTTTCCTGCCAATTTATTTTTCAAAAGGAAAAGGATTATATTTGGCTGACAGGTGGCTTTTGTGGACTGGGTCCATAGTGAACCGGGTGCATGGACCATGGATGGGATCAAATCGGGCAGCGCAGATTGAATCCAGGGCGTTGGATGGAGATATTGTGGGTTAAGTGAAGATGGAGGGCCAATATTTAATCGGGTGCGGAAGATTGGATCTGGGCGTGAAGCTTGTCAACTCAAGAAGAGAGAGGGTTTAAAGTAGATTTAGATTTTCACGAACTTTTAAAAACATTTAGAAAATAAGAAATAAAGTATAAAAATTCTAGAAAAATTCACAGAAATTCCTGGATATCATATAGACTTAGGAAAAATATTTCGGACTTAACGTTGGTTTTTTAATTTTTACAAAAATACATTTTAGCTTTGAAATTGATTTTTAAAATCCAAAAAATAAAAAATCTAGATAAATGCCAAATGCTTCCAAATAATTAATTTCCAAATAATTAATTTGAAATAGGATTTTTTTATAGAAAATCAAAATATCATTTTATTTAATAACATTTTTATGTTTTTACCTAAATTTCTTTTCCAATCCAGCGTTTTTGAAAGCAGAAAAATCAGGGCAAATCAAAAATAAAATTTAGGCAACCAAAACACTTATTTTTATTTAAATTATTTTTACTATTATAATTTTTTATAAAAACCTGGGATGTTACATTCCCTTCGAAATATTTCTGATCAAGTTCGTCCTAGAGTTACTTGACATCTTTAAAGTTAACGTACACGTCGAACAACCGGTTGGATAAGATGGCTAACAAACGAGCTAAGACTTAATTGTTCGCATCCTCCCATCGCATCATTTCAGGAATTTCCGATTGGAACAATGGAGGATTCGAAATGACCCAAAAGATTTTGAGATCAGTCAACCATAGCTTCGTTTTAGCCTGCTGTTTGATGAGTTTTTGTGCAAACATGCTAAGCCAAAGCAAATTGGGAGGTATATGTTAGAAAAGATAAAGACTCTGCTTTTTGTATGTTCTACGGCTGCACTGCACCTTGTGTTGGCTGCATGCCGACCATGAAGCATATGTGCCAAGATCATCTTGAGTTCGTGTGTCTTGGACCATGCAGTGTTGATCATGTTGATATGATCACATTGTGATGACCACGTTCTCCGACCACGCCTCTGATCACGTGGGGTGTCGACCATGTTGTATCGACAACGCTGTGTCGACCGGCTGTTATGACCACGATATGTCGACCACGTTGATTTTACTGCAACTCCAGTCGTACCGTTCACACAGAGCCGGTACTTCTGGTCTTTGACCACTCGCTAGTCTTTGATCACATTGTGTCAACCACAGTTGCTCGACCATGGCTCGTTGACCATCAACAACAAGATTAGTTCCCAACATAATCTGCTATCTAGTTCAACTGGTCATTGCATCATGCCTCATACGACTACATGTTCTCGGTCATTTGCAAGACACGTGGTCAATTTATGGTAGCCTATGCACTAAGATGGAAGGAAGAGATTGGTTCTGGGTGTATTGTCTTCGTAATGGAAAAATGTTGCATCGTATCTATCTTATGGAAGTAATTTCTAACAAATCTTTTTTAATATGAAAAGCAGAGGTCTAGAAGGTAAGATACTGGGAATCGATTAGAAATTTGTTCTCAAAATTAATGGCACAATTGGCACCGTGTGGGAGCTGCGTACGTTGCCTGCGACCTTTCACTCATGCCTATAAAAGGAGAGGTTGGGGGAAGCCATTGGAGACACCCCTTGGCACCCACGAGAGGTGACATACTCGGACAGATGGCACCCGGGAAAGGGGACACATTGAACACACCCCATCGGTGGGGGAACCCATGGAGCAAATATACAGAAAAGGGAGGACACCCCATTAGCATGCAGAAAGGATACACACAATGAAAGGAGAAGGTGAAGGAACCTGAGGAAGTAATTTGTACAAGCCAAAGCCATATAATGCTATGCTCAGGATGCCCGTAGCCATAATGTTGGGGCTGTTGAGATTGCTTCCCGCTCTCCCACTCATTGGGCTCAAATCATGAAGTCCTTATACTCTTATATGTGGCGCGTGCCCTGGCCAAGCTGTGCAGCTGTGATGATTCGCCATGTGCCAGGTTAGTCCTGTCTGTACCTCTAAGTTGATGATGGCTCCACAAGGTGAGGTAGATGGCGCTACTCGCAAGTCCTTCTCATCACCCAGGACATGTGACGTCGCTAACTACTGCTCCAATCTAATGAGGATGGCTTCGATACTCGGTTGCTTATGGCCGCCTCTTATGCTCGGTCACTTACGACTGTCTGATGTACTTAGACGTCACCGACCGCTACTAATGCCCGGTCATGTATGACCGCTTTCAATACTCGGGGCGGTCGACTACCCACAGCACTCAGACATCATCAGTACTCAGACGTCACCGACCATTTGCTGCACTCAGGTGCCATCGACCGCCCACAGTACCCGGTCGCCATCGACTGCCCACTATACTCAGGCCTATTAACAATTAAAGACCTTTGCTATTTGTCTAAACCAAGTAAACAATGCAGAAGCTTAAATCAATTTGGTTTAGTACAAATAATACCTATATGAATTAAGTTCACCTAAGTGCACCAACAATGTTATACTATGTCAAGGTGTGCAATTTTAGATGACAAGCAATCAATTTAATTCTATGAAAGTAAATTGTTTGAAGGTAAATTGAGCACAAGAAAACAAACCACAATGACACGATTTCTTTTTACCGTGGTGTTCGGAGACTTGCCAGTCTCCCCTAGTCCATGTTGAGGTAAGCTCATACTAATTGAACTGGCTCCACGAATTATGCCTTCCACCTCAAATCCACTAGTGGTAGCTCTTTTCCACTCCGGGTAGGTGAGCTCCAACCTTCACACTTCATCAGGTCTTCTCACAACCTTCTTTGAGAAGA
Source organism: Dendrocalamus sinicus (assembly GCA_036346575.1). Lineage (NCBI taxonomy): Eukaryota > Viridiplantae > Streptophyta > Magnoliopsida > Poales > Poaceae > Dendrocalamus > Dendrocalamus sinicus. The sequence goes on from CM070662.1 coordinate 32,585,553, forward strand.
TCACCGGGCGTAATGCCTCTAACGTCATCTAGGAGTCGGCAAACTCCAAGAATAATAAGTCAAGCCCCTCTCTTGACTCTCACCATGTGCAATGAATGCACAAGCTCAAATGGACACTAAATCCACCTCTAGATGCAACACATGCAATCTAAATCTCTTCTCCTTGCTCACAAAGTGAAACACATGCACAATTGAGTGGAGAGCCTCACACTAGCTCAAGGGAATAGAAATGGGTTCAACAACTCTTTCTCCAACCGGCCACAAGGGGGTATTTGTACCCCACATAACAAAACTAGCCGTTGGAGCCAAATTCCTAAAAAAATAGAATTATCGAAAGTACCACATGCTTAGGGCCTGTACTTCTGCTCCCCTCATCAACGGTCAGAAAACTAGCTACTGCAGACAAATCCGGTAGTTCCAACATTCAAAGTCCGGGACTACGAATATCGCTCACACAGAGTCAATAATTCCACTCACTGGTAGTACTGCTCACATAGAGCCGCTACTTCCGCTCGCCGATCGGACCACTCACAGAGATCTGATCGGACTGCTCACATAGAGCCAATCAGACCACTCACACAGAGTTGATCAGACCACTCACACAGAGCCAATCCGATCGTCGACTACCCTAGTCCACGACCACGTTGGTCTCTGACCATGTTGTTCGGATCGAATACATAGGTCTTTGATTACGTTGGTCTCCAACCACGTTGGTTTCAACTACTCAGGTCTCGACCATGTCAACCATGTCAATCTTCGATCATGTCAATCTTCAATCAAATAGATCTCTGACCTTCTCATCGATCTTTGATCACATTGTTTTAATCACGTTGTTTCGACCATGACGATTTACAACCACACAGGTCTCAACCATGCTAGTTTGACCATGCTGGTTTTGACCACGCAGGTCTACGATCACCCTGGTTTACGACCACACATTTTTTACCATCCTGGTATACGACCACACTGGTTTACAACCATACTGGTTCGATCACGCTGGTTTACGACCACGTCGATTCCAACCATGCTGGTTTGCGACCACGCGATTCGGACCACACTGGTTTTGATCACACAGATCTCGATCACGTTGGTTTCGACCAAGTCGGTTAGACCACTCTGGTCCATGACCATGTAGGTCTTTGACCACACGGGCTCGACCGCTCTGGCTCTTGACCACTTGATCTTTGACCGCATAGGTCTTTGGCTACATCGATTTTAACCAACTCAGTTTGACCATGTCGACTCTCGACCACGAAGGTCTTCGACCATCAACGCATGCGGTAGTTCTGTTATTACAACGCCGGTAGTTCCGGTCTACGGTAGTACCACATGTTATACTACGGTAGTTCCGATTGTCTTAAGGAATGCAGATACTTCACCAGATTTTGCAAAACACATTTGCAAACTTTAGTATCATGCATATAAGGACCAAACATGATTTTCAACAAACTGCAAAACACATTTACACACTTTTAGAATCATGACACAAGTACCAAACATGATTCCAAACAAATTGAAAAACACATTTGTACACTTTTAGAATCATGACACAAGGATTAAATATGAGCTTCAACCATTTACAGAACACATTTGCAAATATAAGCCTCATATCACAAAGAATGGAAACATAGACTTCAAGCACTTGCAAAATATATTTGCAATGCATAGTCCCATGTTACAAGGATCCAACATATGAGTTTCAACTATTTTCAAAACACATTTGCAAATACAAGCCTCATCTCAAGATGAGCTATAAGAGGTGAGGTTGAGCTACCAACACATGATGAGACTAAAGCTACTGAACATGACCCCTCTTAATAGTACGGCAACCTATACTAGCAATTTGGTCTTCCATCCACACACTAAAACTAGTAAAAGACTATGAACACATCCTTAGCCCTAGCTAGTTGTACCTTTGCCTTAAACATCCTCTTGAAGCTTGATGACGCACATCATTACTTCATGTCGGGGTCGTCATCTTGATATGCATCAACACATGATGCATCCACTTCTCGAATTCTATCGACATATGATGAGTCTTCACTTGACTTGATGATCAACACATGATCATTTTCTTTTAGACATGCATCAACTTATGACACATCTTTCTCTTAATAGACTTCAACAAATAAAGCCATCTTCAATCTAGACTTGATGATCTTCAACACATAAAGTCATTCCAAGTCATCCTCATTTGTGGCATCTAACCTATTCATCCAACTCATGGAAAATGTTAGTCCACAAATCAATTGCCATCAATCATCAAACTTCACCATTACCACATAATGGAGGGACTAGATTTAACAATCTTCTCTTTTTGGTAATTCATGACAATTTCAATAAATAATGAGATGGAAATATTGAGTTGCGAGTATATAACACGTACACAACACTTGTATACTCTAAGATAAGCTTTAAGCAAAGCTTATTTATCCGGTTGTCATTAATCATCCAACTATTAGCACATATTGTAGAACTAGATAACAACCCAATTATGAGCATATATGAACTAAACAAGCTATATATACTTAAGGAATATGTTTCAATGTAAAGATCCTTTATATGAGGAAAGATGAATATGGATCAATACTAATGAAACCACAAAACATAGAGTGAACTCCCCCTAAATTTGTGCATACAAGTATGTGTATTGAAGACATATACACATATTCATTTTGGACTATTTGTGGAGTTCAATCTATATTTTGGATCCAAGGAATGCCCCTCCTCTCGCTGCGCAGTGGCCCCGCCTCTCCCCCGCGCTTCTTTCTCTGGCAGTGGCCCCGCCCGCGCTCTCTTCTTCCCCGACGCCTTCTTCCTCCACGCGCCCGCGTCGTCGCTCTCCCTCGCGCTCACTCCCTCTGCGCAGCAAATCCCCATTTTCTCTCTCACCTCGCGGGCAATTTAAAAACCAGCTACAGGAGGGGGGACTCACCTCTCCCGCCACCTCTCTCCTGCAGGATCTCGGCGAGATTTGGTTCCTCTCCCCTTCCCGGCGTGAGCAGGGCGGAACGCCAGGTGCCGTCCTCGCCGCACGCCTCTCTCCGGCTATAAAAGCCCTCCTGGGAGTTGCAATCGGGTCGCAATGCCCCACTCTTCCCTCCCCCACGAGCAATCGAACCGTAGCGCCTCGAATCGCCGTCGGCCACTTCTTCTTCCCCAACTCCGGCGCTAACCTCCCCGCCGATTCCGGCTGTCCCCGAACCCCTCCTCGCTCCCAGAGATGCGTGGGAGCCAGGCGAAGCCAACCCCCTCCCTCACCGGGCCTCCCATCGCGTGAGCTTCGCCGGCGACGACCGCATCCCCGAACCTCCGCCGTCGCACGCCGCCGGCCCGCCACCGTGCTTCTCCACCCCGGCCGTCTGCACCAGAAGACTCCCCGTCGCTTGGGGATTATATTCCACGCACGACCCGACCCATCCCGACAGCCCTCACCGCCGCCACCGCCGTCCCGACATTCCTCACCCACTTCTCGGCGAAGCTAACTCAAAGGTATGATTACCCTATAGGGTAAGCATCGCCGGCGAACCGAGTGGCTTCCAGCGTTATTCTTTCCCTCCTCGCTCCCGCGGCTGCTCGAGCTCCCGGCCTGCGCTGCGGCCGAGCGCTTTAAAATGCGCCCTCGACACTGGGCTCGCCTGTCATTCTTCTTGCCAGACAGGCAGTACCTTCTGGCCACTTTGTCGGCGCCACCATTGGCAGATGGGTCCAGACCAGGACCCACATGTCGATGACCGGACACGACAGATGGACCCCACGGCCATAGACACAGTAATAAATGAATAAAGAAAAAGATAAAAATTAAGAAAATGACATGTGGGACCCACTGTCAGAAATTTGATAATATTTGGAATTAACTGAACTGAGAACTTTGAATGATCATAACTTTTTCATTTTAACTCCAACTTGAACGAGACAAATTTCTAAATTAATCTAAATTCAAGATCTATCCAATAGAACTGAAATTATAATTTTTAAAGTTCATTTGAATTTCTGGTGATATTTTGTTGATTTGATGTTTTCTTTTTATCCAAATTTTCGCGCACGATTGCAATAGCCTACGAAGCACAAGAAGAAGAGTTCGAGGCCGCAGCACTAGAAGCCCCGGACAATCAAGCACCCGGCCACTGTGACCAAGGCGAGTCAATACTTTGATCATGTCGAACCTACATTTCATGCAAATTAATTTGTTTTAAATTAACAAATTGCAAGCTGTTATTTTTATGCAAATACATGCAAAATTTAATATTCTAGTTATATGCCACTGATACCTTGAATAATATTACACCCTCTGTTGAAATGTTTGAATAAACGAACCTTGTCGCCCTAGCAAAACTATAATAGCAACATTTCAAATTAAGTCCATAATTGTATGCCATGCTTAGCATTGATTAGGAACCTGGGGCAAGAAATTGCCCCAAGCATCACTTTTATTCATGAGAAATTGATTCGGGCAGTCATGACGGGAATGACTGATGTATATTGGTATGATTACTTTATGCTTCGAAAATCCCCAACTTGCTTTAATGTCTAGGCGGATTGGTTCGAGGGTGTGAATGTGAATGTGTATGTGTGGTGCAGTGGATGCACAGTGTGGTGCAGTGGATGCACAAAGTGGGCTAGTGATAAGACCGCCCATATGCCACTAAGGACCGAATCTTGTCATGTCAACCGTGTAAACAAAGACAACCACAAGTCTATAAATTACAACTTGGCTAAGTAAATTTGTCGAAATCCAGCACTCATCTCACCGGTAGGGGTTTGAAGGGGTTACGCTATGGCAAGGGGGCACGAAGGACACTGTGGAGGTGACGTTTTCCCGCCGTCCTACGTATGAGAGGTAGAAGTCCGGCTGCGTAGGGGCTGGGGAAAACATCCCGCGCACATATGGGACCCACCGCAAGTGGGCAGTTTCCCATAAGGGTGAGATGAGAAAAGGGTCTAGATACTTTGAAAAGTCACTGTGATGGTCTGCTCAACCACATGACTAAGGAATCGTGTGGGGCAACGAGTTGATGGTCTCTTGTGGGGAAAGTGTACAAACTCTGCAGAGTAAAAACTATTCGAATAGCCGTGCCCACGGTCAAGGGCAGACATGGGAACTTAACCAGATATAGTTCTATTTCAAAATGATTTATGAATGGGAATGGAAAAGTGGAGGCATGTAAGGCCCTAGTTTGAAATTGTCCCGGTGTCGCCCGTTGAAATGACCAGGTGTCGCCCCGTTGTTAAGTTAAGCGGCTATAACGCTGAAAAGAAATTGCTATATGGTGCGGATGCCATGTAAGCGGTGGATGGAATCTGGATCACTAATATTATTGCATGTTCTTGAACATTATGCTTTTGTTCAAAATGCTAGGTCTTAGGAATTTTTATATAATTGTATTCAAAAGCACTCTTTGCAAAAATAAAATAAACCTAAGCCATCAATTGATTAACCATACATGTTATATACTGCATTCTGTGTGTTGATTCGCGGAGCACGGGGTCGGAGTGCTCACGCTCGCTTTGCGGCAAAAATTCAGAAACAGGGACGCAAGACCACTACGCCTACGAGGAAGCTCCCGCTACGGAGGAGAAGAATGACGGCGAAACTAAGGCGTAGGCATCGTTAAGTAGACGCGGACAAGTGGACATCCGGCGTTGTGCACGTATGTTACTAGTTAGCGGTGACATATAATACACACGGCACCTTCCGCCGCTTGCCTGTGGATTTGGGTTTACTTTTGTGTATTTCCATATGCGTATTGTACTAATGACATTTGGCCTAGTCGGCCCCTTTTGTAAACTATCACCCGACGTGGTGTATTTCAATCTATGTAATATAATGGATGATTATGCGATGTATGAAATGATTCAGAATGTACTGTGTGCACTAACTCATCGATCCAGGATTAGTGCGGTGAAACACTGAAGATTCGGATTGAAAAATCTGGTCCGATAATACTGGTATCGTGAGCATACGATCGCAGGTAAAAGCCGTAGAATGGTCGTTAGAAGAACCTTAGGGTGGTAATTTCTAAATATACAAAAAGCATTTATAAAAATATAGCGTATTATTGCTACACGTACCCTTCCTAGTTCTGCACCCCTTTGCTTTTTCAGTTGACTATTTTTAAACATTACTAACGCAAAGTAATTGCCTTTACAGATGGCAGGAGAAGAAGGTAACTGGGATTACGTCGCTCATGGAGTCTATGAGGGCGTATTCGCCAGAATCCTGCGCAAGCTTCTCCACTACCTGGAGTACCCGGAGCAGCCCATTTATCGTGGGCGCCAGACATCTGCAGGAGGGGTGTACTGCTGGATGTTTGAAGTATTCATCTACCCGAAGAGCGAACATGACCCACCTCACGTCTTCCAGACCGAACACCCGAGAAGCACCAGGTCTGCTGCACTTCAGGATGCTGCTCGTCTTGCCGCCGCCCGACTCTGCGACATCTACCAAATCTCCCTGCTCCGCACACCCTTCTGCTTCTACCCTTCACGCAGGGAGGGAGTACGCCACAACGGGACCTACCTGCCAGTGAATGAGGATGATCCAAGGCTCACCCACCAAGTTGATCTTACCAGAGCCATGGGAGCAGCCTATACTGCTGCACTGGAAGAAATGACCGCCCTCCGAATGCATCTAGTCGCCCGGCACACTGAGGTGGCAACCCTTCGTGACCAGCTTGCCCAATGCCGGCAGATCGGCAAATGCCAAGGCGAGCGCAGCAGCTCGAGCACGCTCCAAAGAACCTCTCGCTCCGTTGGCAGGACCGGCACCTCCTTCAATGGGATCAGGCCCCCACACACGGCTGACTGCGCGCAAGAGCGTGCGACCTCCGAGTCTCCAGTCTGCACTTCGACGGAGAAGGCCTCCACCAAACCGCAGCCCCCACGTGCTCCCACGGACTCTGATGGCTCCGACCCATCGGAGTTTAGTGGCAGTCGATCCCGCTCCAGATCGCCAAACTACGACCCCTCCGTCAGTGGTGATCGCTACGCGGTGTAGTGGAAGTGTCGTCGTACTCATGCCATGCTTGTAATTTAGATGTTGCAGCAGCCCTGTTATATTGTACTCGCGGTCATGTGAATTTTAACTATTATATTGTGTAAGCCCAGCCTGGAAGACTGGCTATGTAAATGCTTGTATGATAATGAATGGCCAGGCATAAGGCCTTATGTTAAATGTTCTTTATCGTTTATCTTATGGTTCTTTTTGCGAAGAGGGTTGATACCCTTCCTTTTTCTCAAGGGTAGCCTTAGTACTAAGTTATAAAGCTGTAACTGCAGATGTCCAGTCAAAGGGTTACGCGATCTCGAGCTCATGCTGACCCTCAGCATGCTGAGGTAGACTCAAACCATGGTGCCAACCCCGAAGAAAACCAGAACCAAGATGCTGACCTCCCAAACCCTCCAGTTAATCCCACAATGGCCCAAGTAATGGCACAACAAACCCAGATTCTACAAGCCATTTATGCTGGACAGCAAGGAAGCTCTGGTGGACACAGAGCTGACTTAGGAGATTTCCAGAGAACCAGACCAATTACATTCACATCGGCAGAAGAACCCCTTGAAGCTGAAGATTGGCTTCGAGATACCGAAAGAAAGCTGCGCTTAGCCAAGTGCGCAGAAGAGGATAAAGTTATATTTGCCACCCACCTATTGCAAGGAGCCGCAGCAGCATGGTGGGAAAATTTTGTAGCTGCCAGAGGCCAGGAAGATGCTACCACCGGGGGTGACACTGAAGCTATCCCATGGACAGAGTTCAAGAAAGCTTTCAAGGACAACTTCATTCCAGCCGGGATAATGCAGATAAAGAAGAATGAGTTCCGCAATCTCAAGCAAGGGAACTTATCCGACAATGAATATCTGACAAAATTCACACAGTTAGCCCGGTATGCTCAGAAGGATATAGAAGAAGAGGAAGAAAAGATTGACAGATTCTTTGAAGGGCTGAAGGATGAACTGAGAGTGCAGCTGATCACCCAGGACTTCACCAGCTTTCATCAGTTGGTAAACAAGGCATTGGCCTTGGAAAATGAGAAGAAGATTCTTGAGGCCAGCCGTAAGCGCAAGATGACAACTCAACGGCCGCAAGGAAGATTTATTCAGAAATTCTTCAAACCCTCCTTCTCAAGGTCCAATCAATCCAGTGGGTCAGTTCCAGCCTTTAGACCTGGTGGAAGTATGTCCCAAGCATCACGCCCAGGAGGATAGTTTGGTGGTACAAACCCCGCAGCAAATCTTAATTGCTATAGCTGTGGGGAGAAGGGACACTTTGCCAACAGATGTCCACATAAGCAGAATGTCCCTGTCCGCAGTCAAGCTTCAGCTCCTGGCAAGGGACAGCAAAGCTCTCAAGCTAGCAAAAACACTTCAGCACCAAACCGAGGCAGAGTCAACCATATTACAGTTGAAGAAGCTCAAGAAGCCGCTGGAGTTCTTATGGGTACGTTTTCTGTCAAGACTATACCAGCACAAGTATTATTTGATTCCGGAGCTTCACATTCATTTATATCTAAGGGGTATGCTGATAAATTGGGGTTACCTGTTTATGCCCTTAAGAAGCCATTGGTGCTTAACTCACCAGCTGGACCAATTACTGCCACCCTAGTATGCCCTGGGGTAACAATTACTATGGAAAAGTATGACTTTCCAGCAGACCTTATAGTGTTAAGTTCTCAGACCCTAGACATCATACTAGGAATGGATTGGTTAGTTAAAAATCAAGGTGTCCTAGAGTGTGCCACCAGAACAGTGAAAGTGGTCAAGTGTCCTGGAATGACCATAAATATAAAAGTGGACCGACCATATCGAAGGGGTCGTGCAATATTTTATTGTGAAGATGTACCCCTACAAGGAATGATAGTGGTACAAGATTACCCTGAAGTGTTCCCTGAAGAACTGCCTGGCATGCCCCCGGATAGGGATATGGAATTTGTAATTAACCTAAAACCGGGTGCTGCCCCAGTCTCCAAAAGACCCTATAGGATGACTGTGGAAGAATTGGAGGAATTGAAGAAACAACTCCAAGAGTTACAAGAGAAGGGATTCATTAGACCCAGCTCATCGCCATGGGGATCTCCAGTACTATTTGTAAAGAAAAAGGATGGCACAGCCAGGATGTGTGTGGACTACCGTGATTTAAATGAGATGACTATCAAGAACAAGTATCCTCTCCCCAGGATTGATGATTTGTTCGACCGACTTGGAGGAGCCACTGTATTCTCAAAAATTGACCTGAGATCAGGTTATCACCAGCTGAAGATAAGAGCTGAAGATATACCCAAAACAGCCTTTACCACTAGATATGGACTATATGAATTTCTGGTCATGTCTTTTGGATTAACCAATGCTCCAGCCTATTTTATGAATCTGATGAATAAGGTATTCATGGAGTATTGGACAAGTTTGTCGTGGTCTTCATCGACGACATCCTTATATACTCCAAGAATTCAGAAGAGCATGCAGAACATCTGCGCCTAGTGTTGGAGAAGCTAAAAGAGCATCAGCTGTTTGCCAAATTCAGCAAGTGTGAATTTTGGCTGAGGGATATCAGTTTCTTAGGACACATAGTGTCAGCAGGAGGAATATCTATTGACCCCGCCAAGATTGCAGCTGTCACCGAATGGAAGCAAGACCTACTCACATCTTGAAGTGAGGAGTTTTCTCGGTTTGGCTGGGTACTACAGGAGGTTCATAGAAGGATTTTCCCGGATTGCCAGGCCGATGACCCAATTACTCAAGAAAGAGAAGAAGTTTGAATGGACCAAGTCATGTGAAGAAAGTTTCCAAGAATTGAAGAAGAGATTGACTACCACCCCTGTATTAGTTCTACCAGATGTACGCAAAGATTTTGAGGTATATTGTGATGCCTCACATCAAGGGCTTGGATGCGTACTAATGCAAGAAGGCAGAGTTGTGTCATATGCATCCAGACAACTCCGTCCCCATGAAGCTAACTACCCCACTCATGATCTGGAGTTAGCATCAGTGATACATGCATTGAAGATTTGGCGGCATTACTTAATTGGTAACCACTGTGATGTATATACAGATCACAAGAGCCTTAAGTATTTCTTCACACAACCTCATCTCAATTTAAGGCAGAGAAGATGGCTAGAATTAATCAAGGATTATGATTTGAGTGTACACTACCACCCTGGGAAGGCCAATGTGGTAGCAGATGCATTGAGCCGTAAGGCTTACTGCAATAACCTTATGGTACAGGAACATCAACCTGAGCTCTACAAGGAATTAAAAGCTTTGAATTTGGAAATAGTAGGGCCAGGCACACTAGCCGCCATGGAAATTCAATCAAGTATAGAAGAAATGATTATGGCAGCACAGCAAGAGGACCCAGCCATTTTGAAATGGAAGAAATTAATGGAAGAAGGGAAGGCACCCAATATGAAAATTGACCATGAGGGTACCCTACGATATGGAACACGTATCGTAGTCCCACATCACAAAGATCTTAAGAATCTGATATTGAGGGAAGCACATAGCTCTCCATATTCCCTCCACCCCGGGAGCACTAAGATGTATCAAGGAATGAAACACTTTTGTTGGTGGCCCCGTATGAAAAGAGACATTGCAGAGCATGTAGCAAGCTGTGATGTGTGTCAGAGAGTAAAGACAGAGCATCAAAGACCTGCAGGACTACTACAGCCCTTGCAAATACCCCAATGGAAGTGGGAAGAAGTCGGAATGGATTTCATCACTGGATTCCCATGAACCAAGTCAGGATATGACTCTGTATGGGTTATAATTGATAGGTTGACCAAAGTCGCCCACTTTATTCCGGTCAAGACAACCTATAAGGGAGACAAGTTAGCAGAACTGTATATGTCTCGCATCGTGTGTTTGCATGGTGTGCCAAAAAGGATAGTCTCAGATCGAGGTTCTCAATTTACCTCGCATTTCTGGGATAGACTACATGCAGCTCTTGGCACTCACCTGGATTTCAGCACCGCCTATCACCCTCAGACGGATGGACAAACAGAAAGAGTGAACCAGATACTAGAAGATATGCTTAGAGCTTGTGCATTGGATTTCTCCAAAGACTGGGATAAATGTTTGCCATATGCTGAATTTGCCTACAACAATAGCTATCAGACCAGCCTTCAGATGGCACCATTTGAAGCCTTATATGGAAGGAAGTGCAGAACCCCACTATATTGGTCAGAAGTGGGGGAGAACATTATATTTGGACCCGACATCCTCAAACAAGCTGAAGAGAAGGTTCGTCTAATCAGAGATCGATTACAGGCAGCCCAGTCTAGACAAAAAAGTTATGCAGACAAAAGAAGAAGACCGTTGACATTTGAGGTTGGAGATTATGTCTACTTGAAGATTTCACCTCTACGAGGAGTCAAGAGGTTTAAAGTTAAAGGCAAGCTTACCCCTCGCTATGTGGGACCATTTCCAATTGTGGCCAAGAAAGGAGAAGTTGCCTATCAGTTAGAGTTACCTCAAAACCTATCTGATATACACAATGTTTTCCATGTGTCCCAACTCAAGAAATGTCTACGAGTACCAGAAGATCAAACTCCACTTGAAGCTATTGAGCTTGAAGAAGATTTAACCTACAAGGAGCGTCCAATCAAAATATTGGATACTGTGGAGAAAAAGACAAGGACTCAAATCATTCGCATGTGTAGAGTGCAATGGAGTCATCATTCCAAGAAGGAAGCTACCTGGGAACGAGAAGATAAACTGCGTCAAGACTACCCCGACCTGTTCACTAGCTAGGCTGAATCTCGGGGTCGAGATTCTTTTTAAGGGGGGTAGATTTGTAACATCCCGAAAAATATAAATAATAAGTTATGGAGTTTTTGGATTATTTTATTTGCTTTTTTTTGGACTTGGAGTTTATTGGCTTTTTGTAAATATAAAGGAATTTCAAAAATAAAAAGAGAGAAGAAATCAACACATAAAATAATAAAGCATGAGCATCAAATAAAGAATCTGAAAAGATGATCCATAAACTACCAAATTGAGAAGTGAAAATAAGCATAAAATATCATCCCTAAAAATTAGAGCAAGCAAATTAAAGGAGGTTAATATTTATGCATATATGCAAACTCATGTGAATAACAATATATATATAAGGACATATATATATATATACACATGAACAATATGTATATTAATACACAAAAATAAGAAGGAAATAAAAATATGTATATATATATATACACACCCATGTGCAAGTGTAAAAGCAAAATAAAATAAAAAGAAAAAATATATATCACAGCCGGGCCGGCCATTACCCCGACCCAGCCTCTCTCTCCGCACGCGCAGCCAGCGCACCCGCGTGGGCCAGCGCCCCGCGACCCAGCTTTTCTGGCGCCCGCTCTCCGGGCGAGTGGACCCCGCTCTCCGCGCCCCTCCTCCCGCCGCGCAGCTGGCCCCGCCTCTCCCGCGCTTCTTTCTCGCGGTGGCCCGCCGCGCTCTTCTTCCCGCGCCTTCTTCCTCCACGCGCCGCGTCGCCGCTCTCCTCTCGCTCACTCCCTCTGCGCAAAGAAATCCCGTTTTTCTCTCACCCGCGGGCAATTTAAAACCGGCTACGGGAGGGGACTCACCTCTCCCGCCACCTCTCTCCTGCAGGATCTCGGCGAGATTTGGTTCCTCTCCCCTTCCCGGCGTGAGCAGGGCGGAACGCCAGGTGCCGTCCTCGCCGCACGCCTCTCTCCGGGTATAAAAGCCCTCCTGGGAGTTGCAATCGGGTCGCAATGCCCCACTCTTCCCTCCCCCACGAGCAATCGAACCGTAGCGCCCCGAATCGCCGTCAGCCACTTCTTCTTCCCCAACTCCGGCGCTAACCTCCCCGCCGATTCCGGCTGTCCCCGAACCCCTCCTCGCTCCCAGAGCTGCGTGGGAGCCAGGCGAAGCCAACCCCCTCCCTCACCGGGCCTCCCATCGCGTGAGCTTCGCCGGCGACGACCGCATCCCCGAACCTCCGCCGTCGCACGCCGCCGGCCCGCCACCGTGCTTCTCCACCCCGGCCGTCTGCACCAGAAGACTCCCCGTCGCTTGGGGATTATATTCCACGCACGACCCGACCCATCCCGACAGCCCTCACCGCCGGCCACCGCCGTCCCCGACATTCCTCAGCCCGACCCCCTCGGCGAGCTAACTCAAAAGGTATGATTACCCTATAAGGGTAAGCATCGCTCGGGCGAACCGAGTGGCTTCCAGCGTTATTCTTTCCCTAACCTCGCTCCGCGCGCGGCGTTGAGCCCGGCTCGCGCCGCGATCAGCGTTCTTTTAAATGCATCCTCGACACTGGGCCTCGTCTGTCACCTTGTGGCAGAGCAGTTACCGCAGGCCCCTCGCTCGGCGCCACCACTGGCAGATGGGTCCAGGACCCCTGGGACCCACATGTCAGTGACTGGACACGCTGACAGATGGACCCCACTGGCCATAGACACAGTAATAAATGAATAAAGAAAAAGATAAAAATTAAGAAAATGACATGTGGGACCCACTGTCAGAAATTTGATAATATTTGGAATTAACTGAACTGAGAACTTTGAATGATCATAACTTTTTCATTTTAACTCCAACTTGAAGGAGACAAATTTCTAAATTCATCTAAATCCAACATCTATCCAATGGAACTGAAATTATAATTGTTAAAGTTCATTTGAATTTCTGGTGATATTTTGTTGATTTGATGTTTTCTTTTTATCCAAATTTTCGCGCACGATTGCAATAGCCTACGAAGCACAAGAAGAAGAGTTCGAGGCAGACACTAGAAGCCCGGACGATCAAGCACCCGCCATCGTGACCAAGGCGAGTCAATACTTTGATCATGTCGAACCTACATTTCATGCAAATTAATTTGTTTTAAATTAACAAATTGCATGCTGTTATTTTTATGCAAATACATGCAAAATTTAATATTCTAGTTATATGCCACTGATACCTTGAATAATATTACACCCTCTGTTGAAATGTTTGAATAAACGAACCTTGTCGCCCTAGCAAAACTATAATAGCAACATTTCGAAATTAAGTCCATAATTGTATGCCATGCTTAGCATTGATTAGGAACCTGGGGCAAGAAATTGCCCCAAGCATCACTTTTATTCATGAGAAATTGATTCGGGCAGTCATGACGGGAATGACTGATGTATATTGGTATGATTACTTTATGCTTCGAAAATCCCCAACTTGCTTTAATGTCTGGGCGGATTGGTTCGAGGGTGTGAATGTGAATGTGTATGTGTGGTGCAGTGGATGCACAGTGTGGTGCAGTGGATGCACAAAGTGGGCTAGTGATAAGACCGCCCATATGCCACTAAGGACTGAATCTTGTCATGTCAACCCGTGTAAAACAGTACAACCACAAGTCTATAAATTACAACTTGGCTAAGTAAATTTGTCGAAATCCCAGACTCATCTCACTGGTAGGGGTTTGAAGGGGTTACGCTATGGCAAGGGGGCCTGAAGGGACACCAGTGGAGGGTGACGTTTTCCCGCTGTCCTACGTTGCGGAGAGGTAGAAGTCCATTTGCGTAGGGGCGGGGAAAACATCCCGCAAGACAGATGGGACCCACCGCAAGTGGGCGCTTTCCCATAAGGGTGAGATGAGAAAAGGGTCTAGATACTTTGAAAAGTCACTGTGATGGTCTGCTCAACCACATGACTAAGGAATCGTGTGGGGCAACGAGTTGATGGTCTCTTGTGGGGAAAGTGTACAAACTCTGCAGAGTAAAAACTATTCGAATAGCCGTGCCCACGGTCAAGGGCAGACATGGGAACTTAACCAGATATAGTTCTATTTCAAAATGATTTATGAATGGGAATGGAAAAGTGGAGGGCAGTGTAAGGCCCTAGTTTGAAATTGTCCTGGGTGTCGCCCCAGTGAAATGACCTGGGTGTCGTCCCAGTGTTAAGTTAAGCGGCTATAACGCTGAAAAGAAATTGCTATATGGTGCAGATGCCATGTAACGGTGGATGGAATCTGGATCACTAATATTATTGCATGTTCTTGAACATTATGCTTTTGTTCAAAATGCTAGGTCTTAGGAATTTTTATATAATTGTATTCAAAAGCACTCTTCGCAAAAATAAAATAAACCTAAGCCATCAATTGATTAACCATACATGTTATATACTGCATTCTGTGTGTTGATTCGCTGAGCATGGGGTCGGAGTGCTCACGCTCGCTTTGCGGCAAAAATTCAGAAACAGGGACGCAAGACCACTACGCCTACGAGGAAGCTCCCGCTACGGAGGAGAAGAATGACGAAGGAAACTAAGGCGTAGGCATCGTTAAGTAGACGCGGACAAGTGGACATCCGGCGTTGTGTGCACGTATGTTACTAGTTAACTGGTGACATATAATGCACACAGTACCTTCCAGTCGCTTGCCTGTGGATTTGGGTTTACTTTTGCTGTATTTCCGCTGTGTGTATTGTACTAATGACATTTGGCCTAGTCGGCCCCTTTTGTAAACTATCACCCGACGTGGTGTATTTCAATCTATGTAATATAATGGATGATTATGCGATGTATGAAATGATTCAGCAATGTACCTGTGTGCACTAACTACTGATCCAGGGATTAGTGCAGTGAAACACAGTAAGATTCGGATTGAAAAATCCGGGTCTGACAGTTTTGACTAAGATGGCTTTCGACCATGGATGTATTCTAGTGGATTTCGACCATGATGGTTTTCGACCATGGGTGGCTTCCGATAGGTTTTGATCGTGATGGCTTTCGACTACGGACAACTTTCCATTGGTTTTGACCTCGATGGCTTTCAAGCACGGACAAATTTTGATGGATTTTGATCATGATGGTTTTCAACTACTGGCTATTTATGCTGGTCGATGGCTTCCGGTTTTTGATTATCAATCTTTCTCTGATGCCGATAGCCTTCGGCTTTCGAGGAGTCACTCCTAGCGGTCACTTTCGACCACGTTGATACTTGACTCTGGCATTCCATTCTGCTGGGCCCATCACTCAGGTTAAGTCTACAACACAGATTCTGCTGATGTGTGGTCCGATCAGTCAATCTTGGTGTAAACTATGCATGTTTTCGATCACTTCATTCCCTCATGACGTTCGATACCGATGAGGTCGAGCAGCACGGGAGGGCGTAGCCGGTGCAAAGGCTACGCTGTCAATAGCCCCATAGACCGATGAGACTATGGATAATGCCAACGCCCCTACTTACATCAATCATTTATCACATGCATGCAGAACGTGAAGTGAAGACTAAAGACAATGACCAATACGCCGCTTAATCAGAGGTATTCTGTGGGTTTGCCCCACAGATGTAATTAACCGAGAGCCTTTTGAGGCCTCGAGAACTAGGAGATCACGCCGCCTATATTAGATCTATTATATAAAGCAGTCTATGGAGCATACTCATATAAAGGGAATCTGTAATTTTGTTATTCTCAAATGAAAGAATAAAACACATGTTTTTCCTATCTATTTTTTGTGTACTTTAGTACACTAGTATGCCAACACCTTATACCCTGAGGTAAAAAATCCGGTGGCGATTTCTCGTGTCAAACAAAATGGCACGCCCAGTGGGACATGGTTTTCCTCCCATCTTCACTGCACTTTAATGGTCGTCAGATTCGTCTTCAGCTGATTCTCCAACGTGTAGCATGGTGTATGAATTTGGGTCATTCCCACCAGTTGAGATTTTTGAGCATGGTTTCAAAATGCATCTCTATCAAGCATGGGAGTTGACATAACTCCAAGCTATCAAATATGATAAGACCTACAATGTGCGGCAGTCAAGTAAAAACGATGTGCCTCATCACACAAGGCCAAGAAGAATATAACTCAAAGAAATGTTTAGACGGCCCGAGGGTATCACGCCGAGGCTGCTAAAGAGAAGGTCCATTCAACAAGAGGCACCCCCTCTAACAATGCCTCTTCCTTGAAAGATCATGTCCAATGTTCTCCAAAAACAGAGGATACTTACTATGTGTGAAGATGAACTTGGACAATAACCTCGTCAATCACAAACTCAAGAGGAGTTTCCATCTTTAGATGTTGGGGACATTACATGCCTCAAGCTCATTCCTCGAAGAGGATCACTCCAATTGGGAGCCATCACCCAATACTCACAAGTTGTCATACTCTTCTGAAGTAGAAGAAGTATTTAAAGATTAAAAGTTGGTTTCTTCTCCATGAAGTCGGCTATACTTCAAAGGCATGATCGCTCCTCCGCATCATCCTGACCTGCTGCCATCTATCCACCTTGATGATGAAATTTGTGCTAGCAAAATTAACCTAGCTCAAGATCTTGCAATTACTAGCCAAGGTGAGGCCATCATTGGGGGCAAGTCACACTGCCACTATAATGGAATTGGATGGCATGATGTCAAGTGCCACCAAAAGCTCAAAAAGGTGCACTGCATCAACATGGATGTGTATTCTCTCTCCATAGAGGCAAAGGTGGAAATATACTTAACCTTGCCTCTATCTCGCATCTAGCAGTTAGGATGTCACCCTCCTGCCCATGAATCGGAGCAACAACCACAGGCTAGAAGCATTTCCTGACCGACCTATCTTTGACTTAATGTCTTATAGCTCATCATCTCACAGCTTATGGCAGTGCCACTATGGTCATTGTGGTCATCGTCACCAAGCGTCACATACCTCTAGACCACACTTTAGCAAGGCTAGTGATATACATCATTGCGGGAGCCGCCGCAGCTATCATCGCCAAGCTCATCATGATAGATTGTGCCATAATCGATAGCGGTGCACCAAGGTCGCAACGACTGTCATGTTGTCCAGCTGCATCATCTAAGCCACCATGGAGTTTGCCAATTAGAACCTACTGAATACAAGCAAGTACTCAAGAAGCAGTATGCACAGAATGATTTAGTCATACACATACATCTCTCTATTAAGTTCATTAACAAGCAGACTGGAGTTCATGGTGTCATGCTGCTACCGTACACCATTGGAGTGCACTATTACACAGTCCATGGTTGTATCATCAGGGCCGTTGCAACCATCATTATTCGCATTGAAGCCACTCCCACTGATACTGGCACTCGTAGCCAGAGGAAGTCATCAATCTGACATCTGATGACACTGGCAACCTAGCATAGAGCCCGCTGTCGTATGGTCCACAACCATGCCGTCGAGGACACCGCAACCCTTACCTGAACTCTGCACTCAATATTGGTGTGTTCATTCAACCATCGTGCACACTCTAAAGGACGCCAAACTCATCCTAGAGCCTTCTTCAACTTGTAGACATGATGTGCTGCTGGAGCCCTTAGCGGTGGCCATGCTCACTAGCTGAATCCAGTAGACATCAAAACATGCTTGCCTAGTGACCTATTGATGTCCACTTCATTATCACGGAGCTCATTGTTGCGTAGCCTGCTTTCATGTTGTCAAAGTCATCATAGATGCTATCCTCATGTCGGTGCTAACACCCTCGGTCTATAGCTACAACCGGTACATTGTAGCTACGACCGGTACACTAGCTATGACCACTGCTTTGACTCACTACTTCAACCGCTGCATCAACTACTTCGACAATGGTGCATCGACTAGGTACTTCAACAACAGTGCATCGACTCGGTACTTTGACAACAACGCATCAACTCAATACCTTGACAATGGTTGCTTCGCTCGATGCTTTGACCATGGCTTTTGGGCTCAATGCTTCAACCACGATGGTGTATACTATGGCATTGATCGACTTAGTGCTTCAACAACGACGCATTGACTCGATACACTGACAATGTCTGTATCGTCTCGAAGCTTCGACCGCAGTTTTATTGGTGGCCTCGACCATGTGCCACACAGTAGGAGTGCTCCGGCTGATGCTTTGGATAAGCTGTAGCGGCACTCATCCTCCTAGAAGGTGACTCTGCATTGGTAACCGTTGAAGAGAGGTGGCTCCTCCCGCTGTCCTTGAACTTATTCTGGTTGAGTGCGAGGTCAACACCATCATGACCATTGTTGCTAATAAAGATGATTGGCACAAGGCATTCCTTGACTACTTCAATCATTGCAGCAAAAAGTTGATCAAGTACTATGGGAAGTACATCATGAAGCCTGTGGTGGGCACCAAAGTGGGTCAAAGATGTATCATAGTGTTCAACTCGTAGGATACTATTGGCCTGGTATCATGGCTGGTTGCCTCAAGGTAGCCAAATCATGTCATGGCTGCTAGACCCACAGCGATTTTGAGCATATACCGTCTGCTCCTCTTCACCCCACTGTTCCCTCTTGGCCATTTGATGCCTGGGGAATATACGTTATTGGGCCCGTCGTCCTGGGGGTATCACTTCATACTAGTTGCAATTGATTACCTCTCCAAGTGGGCAGAAGTTGTACCATCGTGAGAAGTAAAAAGTGATAATGTGATCAAATTCCTAGAGAGGCACATTATATACTACTTTGGTGTTTCCCATCATTCTGACAAAGGCACTGAAGGGATTAGCGATGATCTCTTTGAAGCTCTATGGGTGTACCGTGTCACTGTACGTACCCCAACACAATGTACCACAATATTCTCTTATTTATAGGAGTGAAGTTGTTGAAATACAAGATTCCTTATTACCGGTGGCTATCCGTAACAAACTTACTAAAGATGAGCTGATCCAGCTGTGTTTCTAGGAGCTCATGATGCTCTAGAAGAGGAATGTCTTCATGCTGTCCAGCAAAGAAAGCATGGCAATTTCTCTGATCTCCTGTGCAGTCTGTTCTGACGAACTCACTGAGGTCTCAGCGATTTCATGCTGTGAAGCTCTGCTGGTTCACTAAAGTGTGGTTGACCTGCTGAGACCATTTTTTGGCCACGCTTGACCTGTCATGGTCATTTTGCAGCAATCATTCAGCCGAGATTGCTTTTGGCTGCGCTCGGCTATCATGGTCATTTTGCCATAATTGTTCAGTCAATATCATTTTTGTCATGCTCAACCAAGCCGTGGTCGACCTGCTGTGGTCATTCTGCCACGGTTGTGTAGCTGTGGTCATTTTTTCTGTGCTCGACATGTTGTGTCCAATTCGCTGTGCTTGACCTGTCGGATCAATCTGCTATTGCCAATCTGATGCGGTCGATCTACTATCATTGATCTGACATAGTTGTAAGTGGTCATGGTTGTAAACTCTTAGTTGCATCATCTAATGGGGTTACGTTGGCTTCGTGCAGCAACACCTGCATCTCGGCTTCACAATTTATCATACATCGGTAATTGGTTTTCTGGGACAACTGCTCTGTGACATGCCTTGCTCTGATGGCTGGTTTGGTGGCTTAGAGTGCCATCACTTTAGTGCACATGTTCCATGCATATGCTTTTAATTTGGTATTCACTCCATAGTTCACATAGTGGAGCAATGGCCTGATGTGGATTTGGCGAGCCATTGTAGTTTGAATTGAAGGTTGCACGCATGTTGTGTCATGCTACTAAAGTCTATTCTAGGATGCTGGTCAATAAAGTTGTTGAAGCTATTATGGTCGTCGTAAGCTCGATGTCCATGTGTGCCTTGCTCTTGAAGCTATGAGTACAACGCTAGCCGAGTCTGACATCAAGAAGTTATGGCACCTCAAGCATACATGCTTCCTTTTTTCTTTACAAATCAATCAATCAATCAATGTTCCTTTAAAAATGGCTTCTCACATTACATTAGGTTGATGACTGAAGATTTGGCTGCCTTATGACTTGCAGCAAACTGTACCTTACATTCATTGCACGGCACACATGCCATGCAGTTGTAACTGGGGTAGGGAAAAGCTCACTCGAATCACTCTCAAGTAGCAAGGTTGACATGTCCCTCATTTTTCCAACGTGTCTCAGACTTACAGAGACATCAAACCCCAGGGAAGACTATAGGAGAAGAGCATGAAAGGGATACCTGGCTAATGCAAGTTTGGTTTAGTGCGCACCAACTTGCCACCCTGTGAGGCATATCAACAAGTGGCAAAAAAATCTAGCCTGCGCGGATTGTTTAGCCCATAGAGGTAAATGGATATTCTCTAAATTTCTGATAAAGTGTACTCTCAAGAAAGCAATGCAAGTTGGAGGCTCTTCGAAAGAAGTGAATTCAAGTTCCATGTTAAGGAACTGCAAAAAAAAAGAGAGAGCAAATTTCATCCTCACAAGTGAAAAGGGAAAACATAAAAAATTCCACTTCAACAGTCCAAAAGTTCTCCAGCAATCAAAGGAGAGAATCCTCTCAAAGTGAAGTAGTTGGAAGGAGGAGGGTAGTCATTCGCCATCCTCAGCAAAAGTAATGGGAATACTCCCAAGTTGTTTTTCCAAAGCCATTCCTCCTATTTTAGTCCACCTAAGTTTTTTGATTCGATGAGGCAAAGCATTGGGATGTTCATTGTCACTCAGTAATAGTGCCCTCCGTAAACACGAACACTTGAAGAACTAAAGTTGTTGAGCTGTGATCATCTTGGCCTCTCGACGTCCAACAACTAAGTCCTTCAGCAGTCTTATCCAAGGTCACTCATATACGTGGCGCTCAATTGGAAAGCCACATGCAAAAAAAACCAATTTTTTCTCTTCAAACAACTTGCATATTCTTTCACGCATGTATGCATAGTGTGGCCTTCGCTAATGTATAGGCACACTATGTGGAAACCTACTTTTCTTGCAAGAAGACCGACATGGAAAATGGCTATGATGACTTCGCCTTCCGTTGACAATCATTAGAGAAGGAGAAAGGTCTTAACCTCAATACGACCAATGGCATCCCGGATTCCAACTTTTCTATGTTAATATACATTCAGGGCATCAAGGACAACATCACTTATCCATTCATCAAACACCGATTACATTCCGGTGTGTCCCATATTACTTGAGCATAAATCGGCAACCGATGGCATCGCAGTATCTCATCTTCTACATCAACAACGCTAGGGGCAGCACCGACTCCTCCTAATATACACCACCAATGGCATCCTAGCATCCAACATTTCTATGACAATATACATTTGGGCAATCAAGGACAACATCACCTATGCGTCCATCAAACATCGACGGCATTCCGCACCAACTACTACTGATATGTATCGTCGACATCATTCTAGCATGTCATTTTTCTACCGATATACAACAACTCTTGATGGCTTCTCGGCACATCATCTACTAGATTGAAGTACATCAATTGTTGATGACATTCTGACACTTCACATTCTGCATTAATATATGTTTGATATCAATGGCTTTCTAACACCTCGTCACCCCATAGACGTTGTCAAGGGTATTCCGACATCTCATCGTCAACATTAAATTACTTCAGTGCATGTGGTGTCCTGGCACCGTAGCTAGCATGTCAGTGCAGTCAGTGTGAATCTGTGAAACCTTTGCACCTAGTTGGCAGGCACCGTAACGGATACACGATTATGACTAGATCAATAAAGCTCCTTCAGTACACAACATGGGCTTTTGACCATATATATATACGCTAAAATAAGCGTGCCCCTAACTGACCCAACCAGCCAACCACTCCACCATTCCACTCCATGCTCAGTTACTAGCATTTATTAATTATGGTAAAGTTACTATCGTATGTATATCAAGTTATTATCTGTTATGCATGAAGTTACTAACAGTTATTATCCGTAATTTATGAAGTTAATGCCGTATATGAGTAAAGTTATTGTCGACATGCATGCATTGAGAGAAGAGAGAACCATGCATGTCAATAGCAAATAACTTGTACAGGGAAGTTACTGTCGTGTGCGCGTGAAGTTATTGCCAAATACGTATAGAGCCATTGTTCGTTTGTAACACTATAAAACTAGTAGTAACTCTACATGTATTTGACAGTACCTTCACTCATACACGATAGTAGCTTTATATGACATGATTTTTACAGCGTCAAAACATATTTAACATGAATTTTGTTTTATTAAACTCATAATCTCAAACACAATGATGAAAACGGATCACAAATTGGACTTTTGGTAAAAGAGTTATTGTAATTTTTTTAGTTTGTAAACAAGATAAAAAGTCACAAGTCAAGTGCATTTATTTTTCTCTCTCCTGCTACGTGCATGCAAGTCAAGTTACTATCTCTTGAACATAAAGTTATCATTGATAATTCATGAAGTTACTTATAATTCTCACATAATAACTTCACATTGCAATGCTACAAAAAGTTACTATCTCTAGAATATAAAGTTATAATTAATAATTCATCAAGTTACTTACATTTGCAAAGTTATCTCTCTAACAAAAAATTATCACCAAGTTATGCACCAACCGCCTAGTAATCCAGCCAGCGACCCGCTCATAACGTGCGCACATGTGCTCGTTAGCACAGCCCTGTGTGTGTATAGGGTTGTGCTTACAATTTTACTCATGAATTTATTATACATCACCATATTTGGAGGTGTAGTATACATCTAAATCCTAACTGCTGTTAGTATTGTTGATGGTAGTTTTACTAAACCCTAACTAATTAGATATATTAGATAAAAAAAATGAACAAGTCATATTCATTTTAGGAACCGTAAAAGAGCCCTGAAATTATTAGGCTAATCAAATCTACCCCATGAGTGAGATGTTGAATTCCGTGTTGCCTAACTCGGCTGTGTCATCCACAACAAATATTTCTACCTCCCCTGTTGTCTTGGCATCACTTGTTCTTCCATAAGGTGATACTAGTATATCTTCTTAAACTTCATCGACAGCAAGACGTGACATGTAATGCGCCGTGATTTTGGTGCCATAATATCTCCTTGATCTCCTTGATGCTGTATTACGTGGAGGGTGGAGCTTTGAGAGATTTGATTTTGTGCTCTCGACGAAGCTTCGGAACAATAAACAGGATGAACGGAAGGATGAAGTGTAAACACCAATAAAACAGCTTACGCGTTGATCAAACGCCACCTTCGATCGTGAACAGTTAAAGCAAGTGATCTATGTTAAAAGAATAATTAAATACTAAAGCAGTGGTTTTAACACACACAAAGAGTAATGGAAAGAGAGATCGCGAGAATCAGCAAGTCTCTTTTAGTCCATAAATATCACGCCGAGCTAGTGGGGGTGGGTGGACACCGCGTCCCGCGGTCCCGCACAGGCTAAAGCAGAAAGAGCGAGCGAGCCATGGCGACCGGCGGCGACAGCGTGCCCAATATCCACAGCAAGTTCAACAGCGGTAACAACACGCTGCTCAAGAGCAAAGCCCTGTACCAGGTAACACACTAATTAAGACGACAGTCGACACATCTATGTCAAGAAAGTACGACGAGTCAGTGATCGTTTGTTCTTTCTTTTTTGGTGGCCGTCGACGTGCAGTATATCCTGGACACGACGGTGCTGCCGGGCGAGCTGCGCCTTCTCACGGACAAACACGAGCGGTACGTACTGCGCGCTATATATGTCACTCTTTTTAGTAGCAGCCGCTTTTCACTTGTACAGTTGCATTGCCAGCCATGTATGCCAGTATGTGAGATTAATCAGTTTTCTGTTGTTACATTGGTGTGACGAAGGTGTGCCATGGCGTCGTCCCTGGACGATGCCCAGCTGCTGGGGACGCTGATCAAGATGACCGGCGCGAAGTACACGGTAGAGGTGTTGAAAAAGTGGATAATATTTTAATTCAAAATTTTAACAGGAGGTATATATTGTAAAACACTAGTAATATAAAACTTATAACTAACAATAGCAGATAAATCATATTTGTACTTCTAATATACGCAACAACACTCTGAACTTACCCGATACCATGACTCTCCCAAACGATACACAATACTGAGTATGGAAATAGGGAATTGACAAAGCTCAAGAATTAAATCTACATCACACCATCTGGCGGTGAGATGCAGTTGAAGTAGTCGAAGCTGGAGCAAACTGCATCCTAAGAAGTGTAAGCCATCACGTTATGTCCAAAATGAGATAGGAGATCTAAAGAAACTGATAGGATCCATATAACCTTCTCCTCACTTGAAAAGCCTATATTAAAGAAACAGAAGAAGCCTGTGTCTCGGTCCTAGAATTAGTAAAATATGATTTAGGTATCCAATACAGAGTTAGCGGCAAAAAAAAGTTTGAAAACATGGGTTAGTGTGATATGCATCAGGACACGCCTTAGAGGTAGCAAAACCCCTCTCGAAGAAACGATGGAAATCCTGTCTAGGGATAACTCTGGACCTAAACCCACTTTGTTGGAATTTAAAACTGCAGCGCTCTCTATCACCACCAAAGGAATCAAAGAACCTATCTATAAAGCGAGGTTTAAAGATAACTTTAGAGATACTAGCTAGACAGGGTTGATTCTAAAAGCTCCTCAAGGTTAGTACGATCACAATGAAGTTTCTTGGCTTGCCTAAGGCATAACTTCACGATGTGACCACCCTTCTTACGATAGGTTCAATGTTATTTGACCTTTTGAGGGTGCGTACCTGATGAAATAGAGGCACCTATAATGTTTAAAGGATTCTGGGCAAATCCAGTAGATTTAAACACTATTTTGATTGGCTCTGGAGGGGCAACATCTACCTTACCATTCTCAACTACTCTCACAACCTTAGGAGAATGATTTTTGAAGGATCGAATACCACAATTAGAGGGGGGGTGAATGATTACCTCTACTTCTCGAAACCTAAAACACAATGTAATACCAGAAGAAAAGCAATCTAAAAAATAGATTACATTTACCATCTCCTTATCGATACGGATATGAAATTCTATCTGATTCCAAAATTAAGCGACCCAAAACCCTTCCAAACACATGTTTTTTTTAAATCTCCAAACCTTCCAATTATAGACACCTTCCATAATTCCTTCGCATATTATCCACCTTTAATCACCATGTGCCCCAGCATGAGCCCTACCATCTCGTGACATCCTTGACCATCTGAACCTTGGATATCTCCATCCTAGTCCTGGTCTACCTCGTCATTGATCACGATCGCTTCCACGCTCAACCTGTACATGAAAAGATCAAAGAACAGTTTTGGCACAAGTTCTCTCCAACTTGACCAATAATCAGTCCACACATGCATATCACATCCTTGTCCATCAATAATCACGAACCAAATCATCCACGAGCTCAATTTTCACAAAACTCAACCCGAGACCACCCAGAAAAACCAATATGACAGCAATGCACAGGCCGGTCAGACCGTTGGCCAGTTAACAAAGGAAATACGAGTAATTGTAGCACTCAAAGCATACGACTGCCGATCGTGGTCAAAGCCTATGACTGCTGATCATGGTCAAAGCCTACGACTACCGATCGTTGTCGAAGCTTATGACTGCTGAGCGATCAAGCGTCGAGCAGTCGAAACGATCATCTGGTGAGAGTTTACGACTGCGAGTAGATGAGCGTCAAGTGGTCAAAGTCTACAACTAGTAACGCCGGTCAGACCGCCCAATTCATGGTAGTCAAACCACTTAACCTGAATATTCTAGCAATTTCTAGTTTTACAATATTGCATCGACCGAAACTTTCGCAAACATAAAATTCAGTGCAACCCAAATGTCAATTATTTGTCATCACTATATTCGTGACCTATGCCTAACAATTCTTAAAATGTTCATAGTGCTTGATTCCTAAACCTCTATAGGCTTTACTCACCATAGATTGATCTAACATTATGTTTAGGTTTTTTCCGCTAGAAAAGTTCTTAAGAGTTTTCTTCAAATAATCGTTATCCTTAGCTAGAGTGTCACAAGAGTTATAAGCTTGGCTCAGAACTGTCCTTACATATCTTTTCTTATGCACAACAGTCTCTAACTTCAAAGCCTCATAAGATATATTATTGATTCTACACAACTGCTTTTCACACCTATAGGATGACCTCTACATAGTCTTGCACTAAAAAAGGGCTCAGTGTATTATTAAGCCTAGCCTTTTCTGCAACATTGAAAGACATTGTTTTCACCGGGCTCACAAGAAAAGCGACATGTCGAAAATGTCGGGAGTAAATTTCTTAGCAGGTGCCCGCATAATAGCCATGCCTTTTCCTGTCAGTGCCCCAGCCATGATTCATCGATTCCTTGTGACGGATCTGCGACTTGCTCAAGGGTCATTTGGCATGGTTCACTAGAGGGGTTTCCATGACGAGAAAGATAACACACGGTATCTTACATATTTCTTGAGATCAACTCTCTTATCGAAATATACTTGTGAGATTCACTTTAGGCCTTAGCGAGTAGCGACCCCTTAACTGGAATAAGTGGGCTTCCGAAATTATTAGGCTAATCAAATCTACACCATGAGTGAGATGTTGAATTCCGTGTTGCCTAACTCGGCTGTGTCATCCACAACAAATATTTCTACCTCCCCTGTTGTCTGGGCATCACTTGCTCTTGCAAAAGGTGATACTAGTATATCTTCTTAAACTTCAATGGCAGCAAGACGTGACATATTATTGATTCTACGCAACCACCTCTAACTTCAAAACCTTATAAAACACACAAGATATATTATTGATTCTATGAATCTGCTCATCACACACACATATATGAATGACCTCTACGTAATCTCACACCTAAAGAAACGCTCAGTGTATTATTAAACCTGTCCTTTTCTCCAACATTGAAAGACATTATTTACACCGGGCTCACAAGGAAAGCGACATGCTGAAAATGTCGGGAGTAAATTTCTTAGCAGGTGCCCGCCTAGAATTTTGGGCATAACTAGGGCCCCAGCTGTCGAAATTCCATAGCTGGCATCCTCTGTGGTGCAATGCCAAAACTGGTCCTTGACAGCTCCCACCCCGCAAGCCACCTACTGCGCCGCCCTACCACACCAGCTAGCACGGTCCCTCCACCGTGCTAGCAAGCTGCCAAGCTGGCGTTCTCCGCTCCGCATAGAGATGAAAACTCATCTTGAGACATACACGCATAAAAAGCACGAGCCTTACAAGAGGGACTGTGAGAAAAAGACAAAAATAGCAGCCAAGGCTAAAGAGACCACTGAGAAGTTCAACGCCAAACTTAGCCAAAGAACCCGCCGAGAAGTTCAACACTGGACTTACAAGAAAGAAAAAATAGCCCAGATCCACGTAGTAGGTCGGGCCATCCCACACTAGTCCTCCGAAGGTTAAATTTATTTTATTCCAGAAAGGCGCATATTATCGTACGAGTACTTTGGTTTGTTGCATCGTGCATAATGCTGTTTCTTATACACGTAACCAAACCCTGTACGCCGTTTTATTCCCAACTTTATTATAAATTCTATTTTAATTTGCAACATCAAATCTCATTGTGTTTTCGCATTCAATTCTTCGCGTGGTTAATATCATTGATTTTCGTACTTACCAATCACTGTTATCTCAATTGACCTCACAAAATTTTTAGAAAATTGCTTGTACTACAACAACATACGACAATCGCAAAATGTTACTATGAATATAACATATTTTGTACCATTGACAATCTACGAAAATCACAAATAGATCAATTGTTACATCGCATTATCACTTACCTTCATAATTATGAGTCATTGACGCCTCAATCGTCCCCACAAAATTTTTCCAAAAATTTCTGCCACTACAATAACATACGACGATCACAAAATGTTATTGCCAGTCTAACAGATTTCGTACCGTCGACAATCTACAAAAATCACAAATGGACTAACCAACCCACATTGTCTGCTCTTTTATTTCAAAAAAAACAACAACCTATAAATAAGATTTGCTACATGTATTATTTACAAAAATTGCTTTTTATTTTCCCATAATTACTTCCGTCATATCAATAAAAAAATATTACTATTTTTTGTCAATTAAATTTTTAATTGAAATTGCTACTAAAAATAAAAATAACCTTAAATTTTAATACTAATTTGAATTAAAAAAAGAATGCTAGCGCGGTGGGGGGACACCACCTCCCTCGCGTAGCGGGTGGGCGCGCCAGGCGGCCTAGCGTGGTGGGGTAGCACGCTACCTCTAGGGGTGCAAATGGGTTGGGTTAATCCCGACCGATCCGGTACCGGATTCGGGAAGGGAATTTGGTATCCGGTCAGATTCGGATTCGGATTCAGATAATTCATGTCGGATTCGGATTCGGAAGAGTTGTTATCCGACCGAATAGTATCGGTATTCGGATACCGGATAATTATCCGGTCAGATATCTGGTAAGAGCTAATAATTCACCTTTTATTTTGATAGTATTTGTTTTTTTGTCATGTTGGTTGGTTGAGGTATGCAGTATATAGAAAGTTTTCTTGGATCGTGCAAGGTTAAGTTCTCTAAAAGGAATATAACATTCAGTTGTGACAACTATAAATATACAAATACTAAAATAGTGTTTTATTTCTAATTCTGCTACTTGTACAATTGGAATCTTAAATTTGCTCATTAAGGTCACTCTTCCTAGGTAATGGAATGAAAAGCATGTAATCAGAGTATTATTAAACAATGAACTTTGGCATGCTTCGGTAAATGAATAGGTAAATTGTCTACTGTCTCTACCTTAATTTAGTAAATTTTCTTTAGCCTAGAAAAAGAAAATGTTGTCCGTCAAGAATCAAGATTCATCTTGAAACGCCACACCTCAATGGGCAATTTTGGGGAAAACGCCACACCATCTTTGGCTGATGAATTATAATCACTATTATGTACTTATGTCTAACAGTTTAAGGCTTGAAGTGATGGTGGTATGGCTTAGCATATGTTCCTTTCTGTATGCACGTACTATCCATCTACATTATCCGTTTTCGATCCGAAACCGTTAAGTATCCGTTCCGGCGGCACCGTATTCGAAATTCCAAATACTCCGAATTCGTATCTGTATCCGGTTTTACCGTATCCGACTCCGAATCTAAGAAAAAATATGGGTTAGGATACGATATGAGCAATATCCGTCCGAATTTGATCCGATTGCAGCCCTAGCTACCTCCCTGGCGAGCTACGACTCCGCTTCGGAAGACTATTTTAGGAATGCCGTGTGAGAGGGAGTCAAATCTAAAATTAATCCGTGAGAGTAGACCAGTTGTGCCCTCTCGTCGCCCGCGTAATAGCCATGCCCTTTCCTCTTAGTGAGCGAAGCCCTGTGCCAGGTAACACATTGATTAACACGACAGTCGACACATCTATGTCAAGAACGTACGACGAGTCAGTGATCGTTCGTTCTTTATTTTTTGGTGGCCGTCGACGTGCAGTATATCCTGCACACGACGGTGCTGCCGCGCGAGCTGGGCCTGCGTGAGCTGCGCCTTCTCACGGACAAACACGAGCGGTACGTACTGCGCGCTATATATGTCACTCTTTTTAGCAGCGGCAGCTTTTCACTTGTATAGTTGCATTGCCAGCCATGTATATCAGTATGTGGTTAGTTTGTTGTTGTTAGATTGGAGATTTGGAGTGACGAAGGTGTGCCATGGTGTCGTCCCTGGACGAGGCCCAGCATGCGGATCAAGATGACCCGTAATATTTGTGGACAATATTTGAATTTTAAATATTAACAGGAGATATGTATTGTAAAATGGTAATAATGCAAAACTTACAACTAAAGACAGTAGGAAAATCATATTTGTACTGCTAATATACGCAAGAACATAATTATAACACAGTCGATCGATCACACGAATGACGTATGTTATGGCTATAGGCCAAACAATAAACTAGGAGAGTAGTAGAGTAGTTGTGATGGATGAGCTATCCTTGCCCTTCCTCCAGGCCCAGGATGCATACACACACACATACATACATACATGCATATATATACAAACATATATATACATACATACATACATACATACATACATACATACATACATATATACACACACATACATATATACATATATATACACACATATATACATATATCTACATATATATACACATATATACATACATATACATATATATACATATATATATATATATATATATATACATATATATATATATATATATATATATATATATACATACATATATATGCACCCATAAAGCATGATTACAATAATACCCTCACAGTTGTGCACCCTATAGGGGCATACATGTCATTGCATATATCTCATTGGGCCTTATAGCCCCTAATAGACCGGATGGGCTCAGGTGGGGGCCATCCCTACTACAACGTACAATAGGGTTGATGAAGAAAATGGAAGAAGCACAAAGACGTGTAGTCACGAAAGAAGTTGACGCCGATGAAGAAAACAAGTGGTCGCACGGGTTCCACTATCCAGAAACCTTATTGCCATTCTATGCAGGTACTCTTTGTGGCAACAACTCAGAGATAGTCATTCTCCTTCCTTTCCAGTGCATGCTAAGAAGAAAGACCGACGAGGTTTGACGACTCAACACCCTAGCATAATTCACAAGAGGAAGAAGATAATGTAAGATAGGAATGGATGAATTCGATGTCACTAGCCTGAACGTCTCTAGGTCTTTTATGGATGTGCGGATTACTCGCCAGAAACTAGCACCATTAACTCAATTAAATCAAATATATCCAAATGTTTGAATTAACATTCAAATAGAACTAAAAAAAGAGATGATAGCATAATTTAGCAAAATAAAAGTTAAATTTAATGAGCCAGGAACAATGCGGTCACACATCATAAGTCACATGTTTCCACACGAATATGCATGTGGGTGCACACGTGCATGTGTGTGATTTTAGCAATTGTTCTCCTTATGCCATCACATGCTATATGTCACATGTTTTAAGGATGGCTAGGACCCCACTTTTTATATTACACTCCTACTTGCACAAGCAATGTGGGACTAAACCATACTATACTTTGGAATTTTTAGGAATAAATTGGCATAACACTCGTGGGTCCAATACTAACAATAGGTTGCAAGTTCACTGGCCACTCGTCACTGCCCTCGCACTACCCAATGATGGCAAGGTCGTTGCGATCGTTGTTAGCTAGGAGTACTTCAACCCAGGCTTGCCTGTCGTATAGAATCGTTGCGTTGGGATACAGGTAGGCTATACTAGCGTGAATTAAAATTTCTACCGCATAAATCAAGAAGTCATGCGAGTAAGAGATTATAGATTATTACCACTAGATACATAGTGTAGCGGAAGAAGAGTTGAAGCAATTCAGTTCAACGTAGCATGAGTCGATATAGTGGAAGTAATCGATTGTCTAACATCTCCAAAAGGCAATATTCGGAAGCCAGTCGATCTCCATGTGCCGATTATCTTCTTGTCAAATCATCTCGATTAGTGCCGCAGTGCATCAACACTTCTACCAAAGTCCACATGTCTGGAGATGGAACACAGTTCACCAATGTGCTAGCACTAGCATGCACAGTATGGCCTTTCGAAAGGAGACGGCTGGAGTTTCGGTGGATGGTGCAATGTCTCTCCCAATCTCACACATAAACCCATAGCCATAATACTCCATTGTATATAGAGCATCTGACCAAATCCTAATCCAACATGAGTAAAGATCATATCCCACTTGGAGAGCGTGTAACCGGATCCTTATCCAATACGAATAGAGATTGTATCCTACTTGAAAAAGCCTCTGACCAGATCTTTTACTGTTCAAATACATTAAGTGTGTGATCTTATAGGTTCATGTATATTTGGTTGTACCCTGAAAACACATTCCCTATCACTAGTCGATAGTGATCCCTAGCAGGACATATCGACCCCAAATATACACAAAGATCAACATGAATGAACCTTATGAAATATGATCCGCAACCAAGTCCTAGTCTCCCACGATTAGTTCATAGCTCCTTATGACAAAATCACATCCAATTTCGACCAATCCATATCCCCATACGACCAGTTTATGATATGTCTGACTAGCTCATGACTAGTCAGTACATCCATACGACTAGTTCGAATCTGATCGGACTTAATGACTAGTTTGTGTATTCTTCTTTTGCCTCACGATATCTGATCGAACTACAGGTAAAAAATATGTCATTCATGGGCTGTTCAATCTTTTGCCGATTTAAAGATAGATAACTTCATGTGATCGACTCTTCGACCACTCGTGGCATAAGCATGCACTTTGTTTATCCGACCACATCAAGGGGTCCAAAGATATCTCTCATGTTATGTAGGAGGGGCAAATTTCATATCTGACTAGTCATATTCCTCTGCACATTTTATAGCATATCTAAAAGCTATCTTTATAACTACTTAATTATAGAATAGCGTTTGGTAACCCTAAGTGCACTATTACACATACAAAAAAACTATACTGATATCAGGTAAAAAAACTATACATCATCATTGATTGAGACTAACTAATGACACATAAAAATATAACAATCTCAACAGTGTCTCAAGATGAGTCAATCCTACACTATATTCTCTAACATATGTCCATATTATTGATTTGATATCCCCATATCTATAACCGGTGAGACGTGGTCATCAATAAATATGTGTGCTGGTCTATAAATCACTAGTATCCCAATCAGTGATACCCGACTAGGGATCTAATACCATGATAAAGAGTTTCATCAACAAATCATATACTTGCTAATCTTTATAAATAATATTTTGTTCAAAAATATAATAATAGTTATTTAAAATATTATAAATGTAGAAATAATATAATCATGTTCGTAATTGGCTGTAGAGCATGTCGCTAACAAAAGGCTGGCATCGCTCGCAAAGTCGACTTCTGCGAGGGAGCTGGGCTCGCACGGCTCCAAGGGCTCCTCGCCGAGGAGGCCGTGGCGGGGTAGAGGCTTGGGTTCGTGTTCGTGGACGCGGACAAGCAGCCCAACTACGTGCGGTACCACGAGCAGCTTCTTCGGCTGGGGTGCATGGGTGGCACCATTGTGTACGACAACACGCTGTGGGGCGGCACGGTGGCGCTGCCGCCCGACATGCCCATGTCGGACCACGACAGGGGGCGCTCGGTCGCGGCCGATAAGCGCGTCAAGGTGTGCCTGCTCGTCATGGCCAACGGCGTCACCATCTGCCGCCGCCTCGTGTGACCGACACGAACAGTGGCCACGACTCAACGTTTCGGTGGCTTCAGTAAGATTTCGCGAGTTGAGGGACTGAGGGAGATGGCTGTCGTAGTTGTGCTGAATTGGACTGGTTATAGTGCAGTGGAGTGTGTGTAAGAGTGATCAATCACCGTGTTTGGATCGACTCCTTTAAAAGTTAAAATAGCTTTACGATCATCAAGTTATGAGATGGAAAAACCTTGTCAAGAAGAACGTACGGTTGCCAGTGCA
Source organism: Dendrocalamus sinicus (assembly GCA_036346575.1). Taxonomy (NCBI): domain Eukaryota; kingdom Viridiplantae; phylum Streptophyta; class Magnoliopsida; order Poales; family Poaceae; genus Dendrocalamus; species Dendrocalamus sinicus. The sequence continues at coordinate 32,619,634 of CM070662.1, forward strand.
GACTGGGTGCGACCCCAAACGGTCTGGGCCTCTGGGGGGCATTGGTCTGCGTTGCGAGAGAATGGGTGCTGGTTATGGTGCCGGCACGTACGCGTACGCTGCTTGGTGTGGGCTGTCGGCACCACAGGCCGCCCTGGCTATTCCCAAGCCACCGGAGTGCGGCGCAAGCCTGAAAATACTTGGGAGATTGGCTCGTGCGCCCAGCCCATCAGGCCGAGGCGGCGTGCACACAGGCCGAGCCAATCCTCTCTAGGCTATAGCCCAACGCACCAAACCCAATTTCGCCCGCCGTTGCATCCCACCTCGTCGCCATGATCCATCACGCGCCCACGCTACGCGACCAGTGCGCGGGTCGGTTGTCACGGAGCAACCGGGCCCCCGTGGGTTGTCGCCCAACTTCCGCGCCCGCGCGGGAGTAATCCAACTATCCAAGAGCGCGACGGCATTGGAAGTTTTTTTGGAAGATTTTTGGTACTATCAAAAACTACCACAGGCAAAAGATGCTTGTGCAGTTGTGCTCGCATGGCATTGATGAAACATCATCAAAATTCAAAGTTCGGATTCTGTTTTTTGATTTTTGCCTAAAATCCTAAATCCTTCCCAATTTGGTTTCTTTGCTTAATTTTGTGCCTTTCCTCCTTTGCTTCCCATCTTTCCCACCCGTCGGCGTCCCCTAGGAACATGTTTCCTCGCCGCCTCTTTGTTCCGCCTGCCTACGCAGCTACTCGCCACAGCCCCAAGTTGTGGCTATGTTCTCTCACAGCATTCACACCCTCTACCTAATCTGTCAGTCAGCCCCACCACCCAGTGGCTCAATGCCCCGGCCAACCTAATCTCTTCTCCCTCGCTTTCTGCGCCATTTGACCAAGCACCTCCCCACTACAGCTCAGTTTTTTCTCAGGCTGATGGACGCGAACCTCCATACCTGCAGCAGTCACCCACTCGCCTAACCTAGCAGAGGCCGTAGCGCCACCTCACCTACGTGCCCCCCTTGGCAGAGCTCCACTCTCTCTCTCTCTATGCACCGCACTGCTATGAACTGCCCTTCTACTCCCATTGCCTATCCATGACTTTAAATCCCAATTGCTTTCTTAGATAGCCTCACATCACAACTAGCCTTCCTAGCCTCACATCACAACTAGCCTCCCTTCAGAACCAACCAATTGAACCCTCTCTCACCACAACTTCTCTGCCTCTCTCCCCTGAGCTTGGTGAGCCCTAAACGCCATCTCCTTCCTCTCTTCACTAAAATCCGATTCGATCCGCCCATAGCATCCTTTTTCCTTCCCGAACTCAACGGCGAGCTTGCTCGGGCATGAGCATAACCCTAGAGCTCCACCGTCGAAGACCAACGCCGGCTGAAACACCCACTCCGTGGGCAGCTCAACTAAGATTTCCCCAACCCAAAACAGCACCGCCACTGTGAAATCCATTCCCCGAGGATGGTTAAAATACTCCTAATCTCATCGGAGACCTACCAGAGTGACCCCAAGCTGCCATGGAAGCTACCACCTTCTCTCTTACCACTGGCCGTCACCACCTATGCTCCCGCCTCCCAAAGCCCTAAAATGGACTCCTAGCATTCCAAAGAACCCAACCGTGACACTCTTTCCCGCCGAAGTTCATCACCGGCGCTGAATCGTGGCGGGGAACCACTCCCTTATTTTCTCGTTGCCGAGACCAGCCAGACATAGACGATGACCTTTGGGGGTGTCATGGCCCATCCACAGCCGTTCATGTGCGGTGGATCGACAGCCAGGGTCCCTCGCATGTAAAAGCCAGGCTGGATCAGTCGCCCGCGCTGCCAGGCCGAATGGGCGACCCACTTAGCTATTTGAAAACAAACACGCGCATGCCGCATTGTGCAAATGGGATGGCTAGTTACTGTTGTGCACTATAGCATTCTGTTTACTAGACCCTAAAAAAAAATCAAAATACTCCATTTCGATCGTTTCAGCGCCCCGAGCTCATTTTTGATGTCCATTCCACCAAATTAAGCTCCAGTAAAATCCAAACCCTCCTAGTTTGGTTTTTATTGCTTTTTACTCTTTTTTATTTTATTTATTTTCGTAGCTTGATTGATTTGAAGTCCAGAACTTGTTATTTTATGTGTTTGCACTAGTTTCCAAGCTTTTCAATGCGATCGTGCAAGGACCAGACCCATACATTAAAGCGTACAAGACAACATAGTTTGTTGGGCAGCAAGGTAAGTTACATGTTTTTTATTATATTGAATCCCATGAAAATTAAACTATTTAAATACAATATTTGCATTATTGTTATTTACGCAAAGTTATTTGATGAAAATAAATGTTTGGAATGACTTGTTAATTAGATATGTCCTACCACCAAAAAATGTCATGTTTAATTTGAGGTTATATTCACCATCACAATCTTAGTATTATTTAGTTATTGTATAAATAATTGTAGGATGGTTCATCTAAAACTTTGGCACTACTGAGTGACATGGTATTTTGCCAGTAGATTTGTTTAAACAGTTCTAAGGTAAGGAGGTGTATGAAGGTATCGTGGAAAGCCACTAGATGGTTGGAGGGAGGAGGCTTGAGTAGATGGGTAGTAGTGCCATCGAGCACTAAGGATCTGGGTTGTGGTTGGCAGCCTCACAGAGAAAAGTATGTATTGGAACCTTATACTGAGTAAAGGATATAGTAATCGTTCAACCACAAGAATTGACTTGTCAATCCTGGTTTAGTAGCTGCTCAACTCGATTGAATCTCTACAGGAGGTAGGACTATTGATGATGGGGAGTTAGGTATGGGAGGGGGGTAATACCTAACAACGGTATGTGCCACTCAGGATGGGCAAAAGTGTTAGGGCTTGATGAGTAGATACCTGGGTCTGAGTGGATCTATTGGGTAGAGCCTATATAAAGAGATGAGCAGTGAAACAATCTTGTTTTCTTAACTTAGTTATGAGGGTTAAGGAATCTTATGGGTAAAGCTAAGCAACTCTGCAGAGTGAATTAAATGGTATTCAAATACGCCGTGCTTTCGGTCAATAGAGCTGTGTTTATTGGGTGATTCCAACAATAAGGCATAAGTAGATTTCTTAATGTTTTAAATCGATGTAATCTGAGAAAGCAACCGTTGAAAAACCCCTTACTCTTAAGAAGTTTTAGATTTGTTATTTCTTATTTAAAAATATTTGCAAATAAAATTGCACCCACTCTCATTAATAAAACCAGTATATTCACATCCATTGGTAATCCCTGCAATTAGATATAGTAGGATTTACCCTTGTGACTTACTGGGTATGGTTGTACTCCTTACTTGCTAAACAACAAACAGAAGATCAACGGGACGACAATGAACAAATTGTTGATGAGGATCCAAAAGAGCCTTGTTTCGTCGATGACCAATGGATTTATGTCTTAGCCATGCTCATGTACGCATGTGGGAGTTTCTTTGTATTGTAAGTTAACTTTGGGCTTGAACGCCCATTGCGTTTAAAACTAGTTTGCTAAACCATATTTTTGTAATAAAATCTGGGTCTTTTGTTATAAGCATGTGTTGTTGTGATGCACACTCATGTACAGTACTTCACAACTGAATAGTCCTGGACAGTTGCGGGGATTACTAGCGTCTCCAAAAATAGAAACGTTACAATTGAGAAAGCAGACCTTCCTAGCAAGTGAAATGAATTCCTCTCCCAAAAAAGAGTGCAAGTTGAGTGAATCAAAATGCCTGCAATGGCAGCCGATTCTCGGAGTATCGGGTAACATGCATAGTGCATTGGAGGCTTTTCTTTACATTTTAGTTAAGCTTTTAGCTTCTTGCCCACACGAAGAACAAGAGTGGGATTCATGAATTTTTTCTTCTCGGGGAAATTACATGAAACACTGAGATGTAGTATCTAGTTCACATCTATGTTAAGCAATTTTTATCATATATGACACTGTTTGTATTTGTATTTATAAAAATGGTAGTATGCAAATCGTATTGGCAAAAATAGCATTTTTACCGTCTGGTGGCCGGGCGGCAATGCCACAAAGCTGACGCGTGGGCATGCCATCATGCCAGCAGACGGCAGGCCTGCCACCCCGCCACCTGGCCCAATTTGGTGGCCTGCCGTCCCATGACCAGACGATAGGTTATTAAGGCGGCTAATCAGGTCTCAAAAAATTATGAAATTTTATGTGAAGCCTCTCGATATAACCTACTTGACTGTATAATTTTTGGATAATTTTATCCACAGTGAATGTTACTAAAAACTTTATACGATTTCTAATTAGCCCTAATGACTGGGTTAGTTACACATCCTACAAGAATTTTTAGAGCTAGCACATGGTTGTGAAAAATTATGAAATTTTTGAGAGAGCTTTCCAAGGTAGCATGCTATGTTGTGTAATTTTTCACGGCCATTTGTCACTTCTAAAAATTCTTGGAGCGGCGTGTAATTAAACAAGCGATTAAGCACTAATGGTCGGTGGCTAATGGCCTGCCACTCAGCCACTGTCCGGTAGGCCTGGTGCCACACAGTGGCCAGACGACAGGCCATTAGCCCTCGTCCATTAGTGCTTAATCACCCGTTTAATTATGTGCCGCTCAAATAATTTTTAGAGGTAGCAAAGTGGTACAAAAAAGTTATATAAAAATTACACAATGTAGCACACTATATCAAAAAGCTCCATAAAAAAATTTGTAATTTTTCACGATCATTTACTACCTCTAAAAATTCATCACTAATTACTCCCATGATAATGGTAGAGATGATACCAGTACGACGACATTGTCGTTCCCCTCAATTTTCTCATCTACACTAGTCAATTGTGTGATAAGCTTGTTGAAGATATTGAGATGATCAATGAATATTGTACCTTCCTCCATACATAGCCTGTATAGTTATTGCTTCAGTACCCATCAGTTTGTTACGACTTTGTCACATACATCGATCGTGATTTTGTGCTTCCTGACGATTTATCGATCTTCTCACAAATCAGATTAATCCGGCATTAGTTTTGATACCATTTGTTACACTTTGATACCCCTTCTTATGCATAGTAGCCACCGGATCGAATCAGAGTTTGTGAGATATGGAACAAGCATGTACGGTATCAAGAACAAAAAAAGATGAATCCCACAATGAGAACCAAAATAACGATGTTAAAGTAACCACAATGAGAAAGAAAAGAATTATCGAACCTAACAGTAAATTTCTTAAGTACAATCTTAAAAAGTACAAGGGATTGTCGCTACCCACAACCCTTTTGAATCTTTTAGGACCATCGAATCTTTGCTATATACAAGGATCTTAGTGCTAAAGAATATCCTAGTATCTAATCCTCTCATGTGCCTTCTGTTTTGAATGAGTAAGCTTGAGTACTTTGTTGCTTGGTTCCTCTCAATGATCACCTCCATGGTTTATAATATCTGTGAGTTTAAGCGACATCACAGATATTATATTCTTTTTAAGCTAGGAAAATGCCGAGCTCCTATCAATGTGCGATGTGCTCCATTATAAACCTCCAATGTAATATTTTTCACCTCAGCAATTGCATAGTCCTTGCAATCCGCTAAGTGAATAGTTCCATACACTAGATGAAGAAATCCTTCATCAAACATCTCCTTAACCGAATATATATGGAAATAACAACCTAAATCTAATATCCACCCATGAGAAATACTTGATTGACCAACGATTAGTATATCAGAATCATCCTTTGCTACCGTCACTGAGTATACACGCTTCATTTACTTGGTCAATTTTTTTTATCATATGACCTTCATCGTCACATAGATAGCATATACGTATGCCCTTAGTCATGCTCTTCTTCTTCCTTTGATCGTTGCTTCTGCCCGCAACACCTAGGTGGATTATACTGATATCCTTCCGCTCCATCAACTTTCAGTCTTCATTGGACGTCTTTTCCAGTTTGTCCCCTTCAAGAGCACCGATTAGCTCTTGTTAGACAAGGGCATCCTTCACTATATATTGTCACACGCCGAAATTTCCTCCACTATCAAATTTCTCTACTTGATTCCACATCACCGACATCGATCATGATTTTGTGCCATCTGACATTTTATCGATCTTCTCACAAATCAGATTAATCCGATATTAGCTCTGATACCACTTGTTACACTCTAATATCCCTTCTTATGCGTAGTAGCCCTGGATCGGATCAGAGTTTGTGAGATACAACACAAGCATATGCGGTATCAAGAACAAAGAAGATGAATCTCGTACGTTGAAGTAACCACAATGAAAAAGAAAAGGTTTATCGAAACCGACCGCAAATTCCTTAAATACAATCTCAAAAAAATACAATGGGTTATCGCTCACCCACAACCCTCTCAAATCTTTTAGGATCATCAAATCCTTGCTATATACAAGGATCTTTGTTCTAAATAATATCCTATCATTTAATCCTCTCATGCGCCTTCTGCTTTGAATAAGTAAACTTGATTACTTTGTTGCTTAATTCCTCTCTATGGCCATCTCCATGGTTTATATAGTTTCTCCTAGCCTTTCTTCAATTTAAAGTAGGAATCATAATTTAAATAGGAGCAGGAGTTCTAATCCTAATAGAAGTACTCTAGAACTCTCTATGGCATATATTTACCAATCCTAAAACCCTATATACGAGTCCCCTGTCTCAACAGATTTAATTGAAAGAAATGCCTACGTATAATAATGGCGTTGTTGATGAGCCCAAAACAAAACGTCATCGATGACACCTTGCCGACGACTACATTTCCCATTCCATAGTGCATTATTGTCTGCTTGATTCCTCGATAGCCCAAAACAAGAAAATGTAATGCATCCCAATTTGGTCCCATCATATTCATACATCCATCAATAGCCCAAGTGTTGTCTTACTATTTATGCGGAGGATGGAGCTTTCAGAGATTCGATTTTGTGCTGTACTGCTGTGGATAAACAAGACGAACAGGGGGGAGTAACACCTTACGCTTTGATAAGTCAACAGGAGAGCAGGAGAATCTTTTAAAGAAATAACTATAGTCCAAAGCAGTGGGGTTTTTTTGACAGACAGAAAAAGACTCTTGGAAAGAGCGACTGATAACCAAATCATTTGCAGTGGATAAATATCATGCCGAGCTAGTGGGGGTGGACACTGCACCAGCTAAAGCAGAGAAAGAGCTCAGGGAGGCAGCGAGCGAGAGAGCCATGGCGACCGGCGGCGACAGCGTGCCCAATGTCCACAGCAAGTTCAACAGCAGTAACAAGACACTGCTCAAGAGCGAAGCCCTGTACCAGGTAATACACTAAGTAACACGACAGTGGCACACCTAGCTATGTCAAGAACATTCGACGAGTCAGTGATCGTTCGTTCCTCTCTTTTTCTGCTGATGATGATATGGCCATTTGCCGTCGACTTGCAGTATATTCTGGACACGATGGTGCTGCCGCGCGAGACGGAGTGCATGCGCGAGCTGCGCGTCCTGACGGACAAGCACGAGCGGTACGTACTGCGCGCGCTATACATCTCACTCTAGTTTTTAGTAGCAGTCGCTTTTCACTTGCATTGCCAATTTGCCCAGACATGCATGATGGATGATGCGTGCTTTTTTTTTCTTAATTAATTTGCTGTTGTTTGGTCTGTGTGATGAAATATATATTGGCATGTGTAGGTGTTCCATGGTGTCGTCCCCGGACGAGGCCCAGCTGCTAGGGATGCTGATCAAGATGACCAGCGCCAAGAACACCATCGAGATCGGAGTGTTCACGGGTCACTCTCTCCTCGCCACCGCGCTCGCGCTCCCCGACGACGGCAAGGTGGTGGCGATCGACGTCAGCCGGGAGTACTTCGACCTCGGTCATCCAGAAGGCCGGCGTGGCGCACAAGGTGGACTTTCGCGAGGGCGCCGGGCTCGCGAGGCTCGACGAGCTCCTCGCCGAGGAGGGGAACGAGGCGCGCTTCGACTTCGCGTTCGTGGACGCGGACAAGCCCAACCACGTGCGGTACCACGAGCAACTGTTGCGGCTGGTGCGCGTGGGCGGCACCATCGTGTACGACAACACGCTGTGGGGCGGCACGGTGGTGCTGCTGCCCGACGCGCCCATGTCAGACCTGGACCGGCAGCGCTCAGCCGAAATCCGGGATCTCAATGCAAAGCTCGCTGCCGACAAGCGCGTCGAGGTGTGCATGCTCGCCATCGCCGATGGCGTCACCATCTGCCGCCGCCTCGTGTGACCTACAGTGGTCATGGCTCAGCGTTTGGGTGGTTTCCACAAAGATTCACGCTTTCAATAAAGATTTCTGAAGAGCCATGTAAAAAGATCTAGAATTATGTTGTGATGAATAATTGCCATTTGACAAAAGTGAAATTTGTATTTGCATTTGTTGGATTTTTCAGATAACTCGCAGACCTGGTGGCAGTCAAACCGCCCCTTACTAGTGGTCAGACCGATCTCCCCTAACGGTCTGACCAGCCACCATTAGCAGTCAGACCGACCAGGGTAGGTCCAATTGGCTGGCTAGTTTTGTTTCAGCTGGTTTTTTAGGATTATAGGAAATTGAGTTATGGTGTGGTTTAGTTTGGGTTAGGTCAGTGTATACGTATTATATGATGCATATTTCAGTTAACGTAGATCAAGTTGTGAAGAACTAGTGCATGAAAATGATTTCTTTGTCTTTGGATGTGCAAGGTTGTTTAAAGTCAATTATGGTGAACGACGAGGATTGGATGTACGCTCATGGAGGAGCCATAGCCCAGAACGATCAAGTATACCGGGTGAGATGTCTAAGCTCAAGTATGGAATGAAAAAGATGGAAAATGTTAAAGGAGAGTTTGAGCAATGGAGTGCATCATGTGACTTGTCGGTCCAAGTGAGGCGTGGTTTGGTGAAACCGAAATGGGAGAGATCTACCGACACGTGGCAAGCCAGTGGTGCATCTACACGAGGCAAGTATGGCGATTGTTTGTAATGGAAGATGAAGACCAGGTCAAGAAATGGTATTATGGTAAGTTAACAAAAATACCAAAAACTACATTGGATCAAAACCGCGGCGCTTGAGCGGTGCATAGGAGAGGGGTTTAGGTCAAGAAGAAGCTAAGAAAATCAAGTTGAATCAAGGATTGAGATTTATGTGTTTTGAAAGTGTGCATATGTGTAGAGTATGAGTGAAACCTGTGTTATGTGGAGTTAATGGGTTCCCCCCATATGTGATAAATGAATAGTATCTATTAGGATTAGATATGTGCTGGTTACTCTATCTATTTAACGGGTTGTGATAGAGACTTGCTTGCTAAGCATCCAATCTTGCTTATGGAAGCCAAGTGTTCTAGGGTTAGGGTTTGAGAAGTTGAGCGTTGTAATGTGCTATCTTGTCTTCTAGGTGAAGTCGCTGTAAAACTTTCATTCTCAATTAGCAATATATCAACTTTGTTCTTCGCCAATGGATTCCGCTTGTCTTGATTTGCTCTTGATTTGATTGGTTTTGATCTTCTCTCTTCCCTTCTTGATCTTGTTATGTCAAGGATGTGTAAGAGATGAAGATGACTTCTGGAGATCAATCTCCATCCATCTAGATATCTGGTTGGAAAGTTCTTAAAGTAACCTGGTTTTGCTTGCATTTGACCTCTTTGAGTAAGTTCTTGATCCAAGTGTTCCTGTCTCAATTTTTTAGTGTTCATATTTACTGTGACATGTGGAAATATATTTAGAGCCATCTTTGTCATTATTCACCCACGAGTAAGTCATATTCATCGTTTTCGATATTAGCCCGGTTTTAGTGCAATCTTGCTTTATCTTAAAAGAGATCTAAATTTTGACATGGATTCTTATGATCCTTGATTGGAATAGGTTTCAGAGATCTTAAGCAAGATGTGTATAAAATTTCATATCATTTGGACTTGTATTTTTGAAGTTGCACTGAAAGTCTAATCGTCTCATGCTAAAAATTCAGTCAGACCTCCCTGTTCCCGGTCCAACCACCAAGGCGCCGGTCATATCAGCCTGCTACTGGTGGTGTAAACACCACAAGGTCAGACCAGATCTGGTAACCTGTCAGATCGCCTGGAGTTCATTTTTCCTCCCAATTTTGATTTCTTGAGCAGTTTGTTTTGGGTTTTGTTGTCGATCTTAATATCAGTAACTCTATAGTTATTTGAATGAATGAACAAGAATACTTGAGTGAAAATTTTAAAAGGCATCATTCACCTCTCTATTGCCTTTTATTGCCTTTCGGTCCTACAATTTCATGAGCTGAGCGAAATGTTTGTTGTGCCGAACTGGACTAGTTATGTGGCAGTGTCAGCTTGTCAACCTTGTGTGGGATTTCGACTCCCTTAAAATAGCTTCAAGGTCGGCCCGTGCACCCAGCTCACCAGGCCGAGGCGGCGTACGTAGCATAGGTGCCGACGGACAGGCCGAGCCAGTCCGGTCTTCCTCCACTCTGGCCCAACGCTCTAAGCCCAATTTATCCCTTCAAATAGTTTTTGTTTATTGCAACACTTCAACATGCAAGTTTATGGGATGGTGCAAATGGCAGACATTCCTGGAGAACCCTTCCGGACAGCAATATCCTGTCGTGCCTTCCTCCATTTCGATTTTTAACCATTTGATTGTTGGATTTGTGCTGTTGGATGATTCTTGAAGCAGCTAAGGTTGCTTCTTGTGTTCATCCCTCTTTTCAAATTGTTTTAAATCCTGAGGAAGATGGACGGGTAGCTCATCGTCCGGGCAATCTGCATTTCTTTCCCATTGGCAGATTGCGGTCGTCGATGCCTACATTTCAGAGCGCCCCACATGCACAGCTACAGGACTTCGTGCATGGTACATACAAAGGAAACCGGAGAAAACAATTCAGTTGCACTATCTCATGAAAACGGAAACACATATCCGATACTCAGCTTTGGTTCCTTTATCCAACTGGACAACGAATTGGAAAGGAAACAATTCAAACTCGATTAATTAACAGACATCAACAAGTACCGCTGGCATTGTACTTCTTTATACATGAATATATACCGAATCGACCAGTCGAAACACGCTTACCGAAAGATTTACAGAATAATTTAGGTAGAGACCAAATTAGGAAAGAACTTTCCTTGTCTTGATATGCAGTAGAAACGATTAAAATATAAGTAATTCTTGTCCAGGCCTGAACAAGATCACCGAGGATACCTTGAAGACACCAAGAATTCCTCCTCCATACTGTATTGTCTACTTGCTTCCTGAGTAGCCCCTTCAACCGGGATGGTATCTCGGTTCTTGGGTGTTGTAGTATGCGGAGCACGCTTCTTCGTAACTCGTATGTTTTCAAGTGTCATCTCCACTTCCCTCATTGTAGGTCGGTCTTCTGCGTTATATTTAGTACATGTGACCGCTAGTACAGCTACTTCTTGGACATCCCCATTTTCCTCTTCCATGACTTGCGGATCAATTATGTCAGCTAGTTTGCCTTCCGTGAGTAGAGATCCAAAATGTGAAATAAGGCTATCACCATTGTCAGACCTATAGAGGAATGGTTTCTTTCTAGTAAGCAATTCTATAACAAGAACACCGAAACTAAAAACATCGCTCTTGTCTGTTAGACGACCTGTATAATAGTACGTGGGATCTAAGTAACCAATTGTTCCTTGAATTGCCGTAGTCACTCCAGTCTGATCAATTGGTATATACCTTGAAGCTCCAAAATCTGACACCTTTGCTGTCAAATTATCATCAAGAAGTATGTTAGATGACTTAATATCTCTGTGGAATACTGGTATTGAAGTAGCTGAATGTAGATAGGCCAAAGCTCTAGAAATTTCAAGAGAAATCCTTAATCTATCGTCCCATGATAGTGATATTGGTCTACCAACATGAAGATGATGATCAAGAGTTCCATTTGAAATGAACTCATAAACCAGCAATGGAACTTCTGTCTCAAGACAACATCCAAGTAGTTTCACGACATTCTTATGGTTGATTTGAGAAAGAATTGCAACCTCATTAATGAAGTCATCGATTTCTCTCTGTACAACAATCTTTGATTTCTTGATGGCCACAACCTGTAGGTCTAAAGTTCCTTTGTACACAACTCCGTGTCCTCCACCACCAACCTCATGAGACTTATCAAAATTGTCTGTAGCCTTCTCTAGCTCCTCTAAGGTAATGATCATCCTTTCGCTGATGTCTGCCCTTTGTGACATCAGTTGCTGCAAAAGTATCCCGTGATTTTGCTTGAAAAAACTTTCTTTAATTTTTTTCACCTTTTGTACCTTGATTTTACGTGTTATGACGGGAGCGGCAAGTGTCAAAAGCAAAAGACCTGTGCCACCGCCAACTCCTAGCCCGATGCTTAAACCTAAAAAGTATAAAGAGCCAAATCCATAAGTGTGGAGGTATCGGACAAGTTCATTGAGAATGATTATCAATGAAGTGTTATACGTACTGCTATAGTCTCTATAAAGCTGTGGCGATAAAAATACATTAATCGTAATGATGCTACATTATATATAATTGTCACCGACAAGGAATTCTTCATTGTGATGCAACCCCCTTTTGTGAAAGGATCCCCGTAAGTTCCATTACGACATCGGCAATAAAAACTTCCGGGCATATTTATGCAGATTCCATAGCATGGGTAGAGATCCGGATGCGAACACTCATCAATGTCTAGACAAATACAGCACAGTAAAAATATGAACACACCATAAGCTTGAAAGGAAGTCATACAGATCAGCAAGCAGCAGTAACAGTACAAACCATAATGAGAAAGGGTAGAACTATAAATGATAAATGAATCTAGATAGATACGCAAGAGGCAAATCCATATAACATGAAGTTAGCAAGAATAAAACTTTGGTTGCTAGAGGTGCCACACCGGTTAGACAATTCAACTGTTGGCATAAGCAAGCTAATCTCAAATCTACAATAACATATGCAGATCTAAGCATACAACTATAACTGTTGTCGGTACGAATTCGGACAGTAAACTTAGGAGCACCCTCGGTCGGATGTAAAGACTGTGAAAAATCCGAAGAGATCTAAGGAGAAGCACACAACCACTAAGTGTCTTCAATATGGGTGTCCAGGGTTACAAAATAGCCTCCTTCCTCTCCCATCACAAGGGGTCCTATTTATAGAGGGAGGGTTACAAGTTTGCCCTCAAAGCCTAGAATATTCCTAGGGGTATCTATATGTCATTTGCTCCACGTAGCCCTACAACGTTCGGGACTCTGGGGCTAGTTCGTGGCTGGCTCTAGACTCCATATGGGATTGGCTCCGGACTCTATATGGGATTGGCCCTGGACTTTCCTCAGGGTCAGCCTGGACCACTCCGAGGTTGGTCTTACATATCTCGTCTAGGGTTGGCCCTAGATCCCTCTGAGGTTGGCCTCGCGTACCTCCCTCGGGGTTGGCCACAGACCCCTCCGAGGTTGGTCTCGCGTACCTCGCCTGGGGTTGGCCTCAGATCCCTCTAGAGTTGGGAGTTGGTCTCGCATACCTCCTCCGGGGTTGGTCTTACGTACTTCGCTTAGGGTTGGCCCCGGACCCCTCCAAGGTTGGTCTTGCGTACCTCGCTCGAGGTTGACCTCGAACTCCTCTAGGGTTGGCCTCATGGACCTCACCGAGGTTGACTTGTGGTCTTAGCTTGGGTTAGCCTTCCAACGGGTGTCCTCACTAAGAGGTGATTGTGGGCTCGAAGTAGCATGTGGACCCTCCCCCAACAATAGCCCCTCGCCGATCCGAACGATCGTTAATCACTCGTTTGAACTGGCGCACTGACCTATAAAAGGGGTTGACACATGGCCTCGGGCCAATGATCCCACCGATGACCTAAAAAGAGTTGAAACATCAAAGTACCTTAGCATCAGAGCTGTCTTGAGGTGCTAATCCAACGTCCATTGGCCATCGGAGGCGAATTTGGACTTACCGATGCGGGTCGCCAAGGGGGGTCTGGGCCGGTCTCAAAGGCACGCATCCCAAGCGATGCCACTGCTTGGGAACCACCCCAGACCATTGTTCACAGACCGGCTGGACACTGTTTTGCGGGACAAGTCCACGCTGCGCGGTGGACCAAGTGATTGCCCCGTTCGAGTAGCTAGGCGGACTTGGTCCATGGTGGACCATTGTTGAGTATCTATACCCCCTTCCAATTGGGCATCTCAAGTGCTAGCACATTCCATAAACCTCCTAATTCCCCTTCCAAGTACTCAACTGTCTGAGCCTCCTCCTAGTAGCCCGTCTAGGCGCTCCCCATAGCCGTCCCCCGAGGTCTCCTGGGTCACCCGGACCATCACCTGGGCACCTCTGGGCCTCTCGGCGTTGGCCTTTGCTTTGGCAGGCATCAGGGCACCATGCCTACCGCCACATCCCGCCCCCGTCGTGGCTCAACCCCGACGTGGTCGCTCTCGGTGCTGTGTAGCCTCGATCAGTCGTGTTCCACCCAGGCCAACGCAGCTCCTAGGTCCCAGTCTCCCCGGGGCTGACGCGGTCCCGATGGTCTAGCCACCCTGGGGTGGGCGCATCTTCGAGGTCCCGGCCTCCCTAGGGTTGACGCGGCTCTGAGGTCCCGGCCTCTCCTGGGTCAGCACAACTCTTAGGCCCTGGCCTCCCCCGGTTCGATATAGCTCTTGTCCCGGCTTCCCCTGGGTTGCCGTGGTCCCGAGGCCCCTGCCACTCCCAGGTTGACATGGCTCCGAGGTCCTGAAACCCTCCAAGTTACCCAGCCTTGAAGCCCCGGATCCCCCGGGTGTTGTGGTCACAGAGCGCTGGGCTGCCTCTGGGGGAAGCAGCCATGGAATTCCAGGCTGCTCCAGGGTAAAAGGCACACGGGACCCGGACCACCTTCGAGGGAAATGGCCGTGGAATCCCAGGCCACTCCCAGGTTAAGAGGCTGTGGGAGCTGGGACAGCCTCTGAGTGAATGGACTGGTACTGGTAAGCAACCGGACCGCTTCCAAGCAACATGGCTGCAAGTGCTCAGATGTCCCTTGGATGAAGTGGCAGTGAGCGGATGGACACCCTCCGGGCAACTTGCTGTGTGCACGCGATCCTTCTTCCAGATGATTCGGTTGAGTGCTTGGACTCCCTCAGGACAATTTGGCGCTAGGGGCCTGGACACCCCCCGAGCAACCCAGCCATGGGCACCTGGACCATCCCTGGGTGGAGTGTCCTTGGGCACCGGACCATCTCCAGGTGGAGCGGCCATGGGCACTTGGGCTCCCTTCAGATGGTTTGGCGTGAAGGGCCCCAATATCCTCCAGTCGACTTAGCTGTGAGAACCCGGAGCATATTGGCCACTCGGACCCCTGAGGAATTTTGAGGGTCCAGACCCCCTCCGGTTGTTTCAGCCTTGAGGGCCCGGACTCTGGAATGGATCCACCTAGGGTTTTGCCTCTTTCTTGTCGTGGCGAGTGGCCTCTGAACAGCTCGGTGTCGCATTGAACCCCACTGTGACTTCAAAGATGGTGGCTGTGTCTAGCGGTTGTCGCCAATCCTTTCCACCAAGAAAGGTGGGAAAGTGAAGACGGTGGCCGAGGAGACTCCCAAGGTTGTCTAGTTCTCTCGCTTCTTAGGTCCTTCCAACATGAAGAGGGGTCTCCTGAAACAATTGGAGGAGGGCAAGATCGGAGGTGTCCACCGATCCTTCTACCAAGAAAGGTGGGAAAGCATAGGCAGCGGCCGAGGGGGAGGAGATTCCCGAGGCCATCTAGTTCTCTCGCTTCTTAGGCTCTTCCAACATGAAGAGGGGTCTCCTGGAACAACTGGAGAAGGAGGCAAGATCAAGAGCGACAACCTGGTTGTCTTGCCCAAACCCAACGAGGTCCACCCTAACTCGGGGTTGGGGATGCTTGTCATCTTTGCTGCTCAATTCAAAGCCAACCTCCGCATTTGCCCGATTAGACTACTGAAGTTGGAGGGGCTGCCAACACTCCACAACTTTATGAATGCCTGCCAATGATGCGCCGAGCTTTGTTGACTTGGAGAGGGGCTGGAAGTCCATCACCGACCACGTTCACTCCTTCTCACGAGTTTGGAATTTGCACAGGTTGGGCTACCTTGATAGGCTCGTTCGGCGAGTCCACGCCTGCTCGTCCAAGTAACTGGGTCCATCTCAGGTGTGAGGCTTGTTATCATTATGCCGATGTATGTTGCTTAGCTCTTTTTTGTATTTCAGCTCACCGGAGCACCATGCTGGCGTCGGCCTTTGTTGTAGCCTTTTGTGCTTTCTAGGAGCTGACCCTTTTTGTAGCCATGATGGAATATATGGAATTGTATTTTTTTGGTCTGTTATTGTTGTTGGATGTGCTTGTGTGATTGTATGTTTACAATGATTACTAGCCTTTGTAGATGATGGTGTGGCGCACTAAGTTGTCATTCGCTCGGGAACTAAACCATCCCAGGCTAAGTCGCTAAAGCACTGAGCTTCATACAAAGCACCTAAGTTTGAGCGGTAACTGTGGACCAAATGGTTGGGGCCAAGGCCCAGTCACGATTTTGAGCACCACCATATAGAATGCCCAGAGATAGACTCTGTGTGCCCTATGTCAGGATTTATTTTCATGCAAGAAATAATGCTGGCTCATGCGTTAACTAGTGTGACTTTATTGACCAATTTACTAGACACATTGTTAGAGTTTATTACCACACCTAGTCGTAGAACATGATGGCCATGTGTTAGAGGCAATAAAAATAGATACCATATTTATCTCTAGATACATTTCAATTTATAGCCAGATGAAAAAATAGAACCAATATATGATAGCAGCAGTAAAAATAGATACCACATTTATGTCTAGATGCATTCCAAGTTACAGCCAGATGAAAAAATAGAACTACTGTGTGACAGTGGCAGTAAAAATGGATATCACGTTTACATCTAGATACATTCACATTTCCCTACTATAGAAAGCCTAATACTAGACGCCAAATCACAGATGGTTTGACAAAATCGTCTGTGTCCGACACTAACATAGACGGTTTTAATTTGGATACCGTCTGTGTTGATAGCGTCGGAGAAAACGAGTATCACAGATGGTTCTTACCGATGAACCGTCTGTGATATTTTAGTATCACAGACAGTTTTTATTAAAAACCATCTGTGATAATCTGGAATTATCACAGATGGTTTTTTTTTATTAAAAACCATTTGTGATAAGCTGACTATCACAGACGGTTTGTATTAAAAACCGTCTGTGATAATCTCAGAATTATCACAGACGGTTTTCGCTAGACATTTATTGCGCCGCTCAGAACCGCATCTATCTTCATTTCGATCTAGATCTAGCTGGTGCTGCACTCTTTCTCTCAGGAGGCAAGCTAGGCGATTTCAGGCCAATTAATTTGGTGGGAGGAGGCAGAGATTGAGCTTTGAAGATTCATACGTTCCTAGTTGCTCTAGATATGGCTAGTAATGAAATTTATTTTTCTTTGCATTACAATTTAGATCTAAGTTTTGGTGAGTGTTATTGAAGATGGTTTGCATCTACTTGACCATACATGATCAGTTCCTGTCATGTGGGAGGCTAAATTTGTCAAAATTGTTGGTTATATACCTTCGATCATCTGGGAAATAGTGTTGTGTTTATAATATGAATTAAGCTAGCAAAGCCTCAAGCATGTGGTATATATGTAGTAATAATTAATTAATTTAATTTTTAATACTAAGTTGTTATATATATACATAACGTAGGACCAAGCGGGATGTATGCATGAACCATGTGAGTGAAGAGTACATTAATGGCGTGTGCTGCTTACAAGAGCCGCGAGGAGGATATGTTGAATAAGGGTGGAATATATGTACTGTCTATGCAATCGATCGAGAATTTAAAGATGTTTAAGAACCGAGGCAAATTGAAGCGCATTTGATTCGGAGGGTTTCAAAAGGGTTATACATGTTGGACCATCATGGCGAAGTCAATGAGCATATGCCGCGGATGACATCGCGGTGAAGTGAATGATATACCGCCGGATGACATCGCCGGTGAAGTGAATGACATGCCGCCGGATGATGTCAATTGTTGTTCGGATTCGGATAGGTTGCACGATGACAATATGGATCAGATGCTTCGCAACGTAGAAGAAAACTATGATGAGAGGGAGTATGTTAAATTCCAGGCTTGATGGAGGACTCGGAGAAACCTTTGTTCATGTGCTGCAGGTCAAAGTACATGAGGTTGTCGGCCGTGCTTGAATTGTTGAAATTGAAGGCAAGCAACGGTTGGTCCGACAAGAGTTTCACGACGCTGCTAGGTCTTTTAGCGGACATGCTTCCGGAGGGAAATGAGTTGCCTAAAACCACGTATAAAGCCAAGAAGGTTCTTTGTCCATTGGGAATGGAAGTAGAAAGAATACATGCATGTCCGAACGACTGTATCCTCTACCGTAAAGAGTATGCAACATACATATATGTCCGGTGTGCAACGCATCCCGATACAAACGTAACAATCAATCAGATGACGACGAGGGAACAGAGGTGAACAAAGGACCTTTTGCTAAGATGGCATGGTATTTTCCTATAATTCCCCATTTAAAAAGGTTTTTTGCAAATCCAAAGGAGGCAAAACTGCTGCGTTGGCACTCGGAGGAGCGCAAGAAGTATGGAATGCTAAGACACCTTGCTGATTCCACCCAGTGGAGAAACATCGATAGGAGTTTTGCAGACTTCAGTGCAGAATCAAGGAATATAAGGTTTGGATTGAGTACAGATGGAATGAATCCTTTTAGTAGCATGAGCAGCCGACATAGCACTTGGCCCGTGATTCTCTGCATCTATAACCTTCCTCCTTGGTTGTGTATGAAGCGAAAGTATATTTTGCTGTCGATACT
Source organism: Dendrocalamus sinicus (assembly GCA_036346575.1). NCBI lineage: Eukaryota > Viridiplantae > Streptophyta > Magnoliopsida > Poales > Poaceae > Dendrocalamus > Dendrocalamus sinicus. The sequence continues at coordinate 32,638,380 of CM070662.1, forward strand.
TATCCAAGGGCCAAAGCAACCTGGGAATGATATTGATGGGTACCTAGCACCGTTGGTGGAACATCTACAAGTACTGTGGAACGAAGGAGTACAGGTATAGGATGCATACAAACGAGAGAACTTCACTTTGCGCTCCTTATTGTTCTGCACCATAAATGATTATCCTGCCCTTGGTAACCTGTCGGGCCAGAGTACAAAAGGTGCCAAAGCTTGTACTCACTGTTTAGATGGTACCGAGAGTGTGTGGCTGAAACACTCACGCAAAACTGTGTACATGCATCACCATCGGTTCTTTCAGAGGGCTCACCCATACCGCAAGATGAAGAAACAATTTGATGGAGAGAAGGAAGACGGTTCAGCTCCAAGGCATTTAAGGGGAAAAGAGGTTTATAATATGGTTAAGGATTTAGATGTCCTCGGAAAGGGACGTAAATTGAGTGATCATGAGAAGAACACCTGGAAGAAGAGATCAATATTTTGGGACTTACCTTATTGGGAGTACCTAGATGTTCGACACTACATCGACGTCATGCACGTAGAAAAGAATGTATGTGATAGCTTGATTGGTCTCTTACTGAACATTCGTGATAAAACAAATGATGGCGTCAACGCACGGCTTGACTTGGCTGATATGGATATCATGCCTGAGTTAGCACCGGCAAAAACAGATAATGGACGAACGTACCTTCCCCCTACGTGTTACACTCTGTCCAAGGCTGAGAAAACAGAACTGTGCTAGTGCTTGCATGGTGTCAAAGTTCCGTCTGGTTACTCTGGCAACGTGAAGAAACTTGTTACGATGCAAGATTTGAAGTTAAATGGCATGAAGTCTCATGATTGTCATGTGCTGATGACACAGATGCTCCCTATTGCAATTAGAAATATTTTGCCGATCAAAGTCAGAGAGACAATCATGAGGCTATATTATTTCTTTAACACAATTGCTCAGAAGGTCATCGATCCCAAAGGACCAGGACGAGGTGGTGATGACTCTATGTCATCTTGAAATGTATTTCCCTCCTTCGTTTTTCGATATCATGGTCCATCTCATTGTTCACGTTGTGTGGGAGATAAAAATGTGCGGGCCCGTATTCCTATGTAGCATGTTTCCATTTGAGAGGTTCATGGGAATTCTCAAGTCCTACGTACGGAATCGATCTCAACCGGAGGGTAGCATCGTCGAAGGTTATGCAAATGAAGAGGTCATTGAGTTTTGTGTCGATTATATAGCTCAGATTCAACCGATAGGTGTGCCTCAATCTCGTCATGAGGGGAGGCTGAAGGGTATCAGAACTATCGGAAGGAAAGCAATCACTCCAGATATGGATGCGTATACTCAAGCCCATTTCACAGTCTTACAACACATGACTAAAGTGGCGCCTTATGTCGACCAGCACAAGGATGTGCTTTGGCAACAGAATCCGGAGCGGCCGGATGTTTGGATCATGAGGCAACACAACAGTCGGTTCAACCAATGGTTGAAGGAGCAAATCGCTAGGAGCTCGCCAAGTGAGATGCTGACATGGTTGGCAAAAGGGCCAACATTTATAGTTGTGACATGGCAAGGATATGACATAAATGGGTACACATTCTATACACAGTCTCAGGATGCAAAGAGCACTAACCAGAACAGCGGTGTCCGCATAGATGCGTTCAGTACCGATGGGTTGAGAAACTTGTACTATGGGTTCATAGAAGAGATTTGGGAGCTCAACTCATCCCCTTATTTTGCTGCCGTTGGGTGCATCTCCCACAGGTGAAGGTTGACAAGTACGGTGTCACTACCGTGGACCTCCAACGTGTTAGGTACAAAGACGAACCATTTGTACTCGCGAACCAAGTTGTTCAAGTTTTCTATGTAACCAACCCGGCAAATAAGAAACGCCATGTAGTTCTTCATGGAAAAAGGAGAATTGTCGGAGTAGAGAATGTAGTGGACGAGGAAGAATACAATCAATTTGACGAGTTACCTCCTTTTGGAAATGGCATAAGGGTCGACGACGAACAACGTGACGAAACTAGTTATGTATGCATTGATCATCATGAAGGGCTAATTTTTAAAGGAAATAAGCAAGTGGAATGAGAATGTGCGACATATATGTGGGCATTTGCATTTATGTATATAACAATGCATGTATGTAATGTATATGTGAATTGGCATTTATGTATACAACAATGCATGTGTGTGATGTATTTGTGAATTTGCATTTATGTATATGTGAAAATGTGTGATATATAGGTGAATTTTGAGAATGAGTCATACAAATGTATCTCTATGTTCATTGGGCTGCTATAAACAAATACACTGTGTGAGGTCTTATTGAATGTTGGTTGGTGTTTATATTAATAACTACAGCTGGGGGCAAAGGCTTATCACAGACGGTTCTCAGTTTAGAACCGTCTGTGATATTTATTATCACAGACGGTTCTATGTTTAGAACCGTTTGTGATATTGATATCACAGACGGTTCTTTAATATAACCGTCTGTAATAAGCCTTTATATATAACCCCCCGCTAGGGTTTTGCGCGTACACTGCAGTTATTAGCAATACCAACCAAGCACAGAGACTTAGTCGCTCTCCTGATCGAGCCTGTTGCCCCGCCGTCCCCAGAGCCCGTCGCTGGCCGCCTCCGGTCCCCGAGCCCGTCGTTGGCCGCCTCCGTCCCCTCGAGGCCGTCACCGTCCCCCGAGCCCTTCACCGGCCGCCTCCGTCGAGCCCCCGAGCCCGTCGTCGTCCCCTGAGCCCGTCGCCCTCCTCCTCCCTCGGGCCCGTTGCCGGCCGCCTCCGTCCCCCCGAGCCCGTCGCCCTCCTCCTCCCTCGGGTAATACATTATACTACTAGTTGACTGTTCGTGCTTTGCTACAGATAAATAGGAATCATATTACCCTAGCATGTCAAGTTATCGTCAAAATGTTGTGCTTTACTAGCGTGGGAATAGGAATGTAGATGTAGAGGTGAGATGGGTGAATAAAAAATTTTGACTACGTGTTATTGCTCGAGGTGAGGAGGCCACATATAGGCGCTTATTATTTGTGAGGAGGGAGGGGAGGCTATAAATTGCCACTTTAATGGGAGTAAAAAAGAGAAAGATACACTGCTCATTGCCTCATTCTAGTGGATCCAAATTAAACAGTGCTAATTGATCAGATATGTATTGCAATTTTATAGTTGTATAAGAAATATAGCTACATTTTTAGTCATAATATTAGAGTATTATAACCAATACTTTCAAAAGTTAAACATATAAAGGTATCTAGTGCTGCCAGAAAATACGACTAATTGACATATATTAAGTATGTGCTTATACCGCACTATTTATGTATATGCTACATTGTGCTTACTTTTCATATATGAGAAGGCCAACATGTCATCCGCGCATTCTTCAACATCATCGCCAAGGAAGAGGGCTATCGAAAAAGCCTGAGGGCCGATTACCATCACAGAGGTCGATGGATCTAGGACCCCTCTCCTTCCTCACCGAGCAGTATGCGCATTCTGAAGAATGATTGGAATAGTTGCACGAGAACGAATTGAGATCACATTCGATTCGTGGAAGAGCGTGACTAGGACTTGGGAACGTGAGCTGCTGATAGAAATTTTTGCATCATTCGAGATCCCAGAAGAACACCAAGACGTCGTGCAACGACAAGCCTTGCTAGTGGCATGCAAAGCATGGAAGAACTTCAAGAGCATGCTTGTCAAGAACTACGTGGAGAAGGATGAAACGCCCTTTCATAAATACCCATTCTTGGAACCACAATGGGAAGAGTTCAAGGCGATGAAGATGACCGAAGATTTTAAAAGTGCAAGCGCAACGCGCAAGGCCCTCCAGGAAAAAAACACACACCCCACAGACTTGGCACAGCTGGGTATGCGGGTAAAATCCCGCAGTGGAGGAGGGAGGACGAACAGGCAATCCTGCAGGACACCGCCCCGCCATTTGCCAATATCCCGGATGATCGCGCTCGAAATTGGATTAGAGCAAGGTCATCTACAACGACATCGGGGGATGTCTCCTTTCCAAACCCTGCAGACCAGGAAGTGTCCCACCGCCTGGTAGGAAGTGAAATGACATGTCGTGCTCTTGCAGGAAGCGCTAAGTGTTGAATCTTCCCAGGGATCATTCCAGGGAACAAGGGAGAAAGATATACTCTCCGCGGCCCTGGGAAACCAGGAGCACCTGGGTTGTACGAGAGGCCTTGGGCTTTACGTTCCTTGGAAACATGGTTTTCAAGATGACTCTGAATTGTATAGGAGTAGGAAGAGAACCAAAGCCGAGCGTGAGGCACAGCTACGAGAAGAGATCAAGGCATCTCTTAGAGAGGAGCTGGCTAATTATGTCAGAGATGAGATGCGGAGATTTACATAAAATTAGCAGGCCGCCGCCGCCGCTCTTGTGCTAGCTAGCCCGCCCAACCGTCCGAGTAGCTGCGTGTCCAATCCTATGACGGAGAACGAGGCCAGATTTCCTGTGGATGACATCCTGGTAATAATTATTATCTCTGGAATGCTCGAACTGTTGATAGGCCTATTAATTGGAGTAGCTAATTTTGTATCGTTATGTAGGAGCCTACGAAGTGCAAGCTCCAAGTGAGATATGCCTTCGTTGCCTTGTACGCTGCTTGGGGCCTGGCACATCCGTCTGCTCAAGGGGTCATGGTGCACCATGAAGCTTTAGTACCAGGCTTCAGAAAAGTGTCAGTGGATGGTGTACATGCCAATTTCGAGGTCGTCCCGCTACCGAAGCCCTCCAACGACGAGCTCGTGACTCTAGGGCAAGCCATTGGAACCTTTATCCAGTGGCCCAAATGTGATATCTGCCTGGAGGCTTCTTAACCGGTGGCAGGTTCACAAGGGCAATCTGAACCAGATCAGCTACATGCACTGGTGCCATTTCCACAAGAGCAATCTGAACCAGATCAGCTATATGCACTGGTGCCATCTCCACAAGGCATATCTCCACCACCGCTACCTGCACCGGTGTCATGTTCACGGGCGCTATTCCCGGTGCAGCAACTTCCACCGGTGCTACCTTTACAGTCGACCTACAGCCAAGGCAGTAAGGGCAGCAAGGGCAAATCAAACAAGACCGATGATAATATCCCGTACCTGCCATTGGCCCGCAAATTCGTGCTTGGCGAGCCGCTGGTCGACTCGGTAATGCGCCTCCAAACCCAACCAATTAGTTGCCTGCAATTACACATGTGGTATATGGAACAGTCCAATAAGCCAGAGGGAGAACAGCGCTCAGGTATCACTGTCAAATTCGGGCCAGATCATTTAGAGCACAATATTCAAGATTGTGTCTTCGTGGTGACCTTTGAAGATTTATTTGATCTTTTCATGCTCAACGCTCTCGACGCCTCACTCATTCGATGCTGGATGCTGTAAGTGTGTACAATCACAGTCTCCATTCATGTCATACCCATAAATGTCATATATAATTTGTTGCTTTCGTGTGTATATATATAGACACATGGTGACTACAGCTAGATCATCCAAATCATCGGTTGGTTTCTTGGACCCACACTTGGTCGCCATGCATACCATCAACAAGGATACACCCTTCGTCGAGAGGTACATTGCAGCAGCACTGGTGGCTTACCGCGATAAGAATATGTACTTATGCCCTACAATCAGGAGTTTCATTGGATTTTAATAGTAATTGTACCAAAATAGAACAAGGCAATATACCTTGATTCCCTAAGTAAGAATAAAATGGACTTCACAGTTGTCAGCCAAGTAATCGATAGGTAAGTACATTTTCTCCATACATACCTATATTGTACTCTTTCTTTCCTTCCAAATGACTAAGGTTAACTTTTTTTAATCACGTAGGGCATTCGCAATGTACGTTGCAATGGCAGGTGTCTCGACGCAAGGGGCCAAAGGCCTGACACATGTTCAAAAATTTAAGGTATTCGCTATTACACATTAATTAATCCTATGCAACAGTTGGTAGTAATGCCTCTTGAATTAACACATTCTTTTTTTTTGCAGTGCCACCAACAGCCGCCGGACAACACGTGTGGATTCTACGTTTGCCAGCATATGAAACTACTCCTCGATTCCTCGAGGATCACCAATTCTAAGGTTTGTCAATCTTCCCATAATTACTTCATACTTATCAGTATATATATATATATATATATATATATATATATATATATATATATATATATATATATATATATATATATATATATATATATATATATATATATATATATGCACATTGATATTCCTATCGATGTGATACATCTGTCCCACAATCGCATTGAAACAGCCCGACCTTTCACAAATTCGAGGAGAGTGCGTGTACTTCTTGGTGGCTAAAGTCATAAACTCAGATGGAGAGTTCCACAATGTACAATGATTTTTTATTACTCTGATCACTCTGGAATTGAGGTCTCGTGAAAGGAACAGATCCATAATCAATGAACTTGTCAGGCTGCATAAGAAATACTTGGATGGCAATCATGCACCATCCAAGTATTGCTTGTGCAGCCTGTCAAATTCGTTGATTATGGATCTGTTACTTTCGTGAGACCTCGATTCCGGAGTGATAGAGCAATAAAAAATGCAATGTTACCATCTAAGTGCAAATGCAATGTAGATCTTTTGTAATTGTGTATTTGTTAATGGATATTTTATTTCATTTAAATTAATTGATTTGCGAAATGGATGTTTTATGTTTGTGAAATAAAGTGCGATGTGAATTGGATGTTTTATGTTTGTGAAATGAATTGAGATGTGAATTGGATGTTTTATGTTTGTGAAATGAATTGAGATGTGAATTGTATGTATACATGTACATGTTGATCTCGCATGTTTCAGAGGGCATGGCTAGCATTTCGAGGCTAGCCAATAAACATAAATAGATTTAGGGTAGAAAAGAATATCACGACGGTTTTAGTTAAAACCGCTCGTGATTATCACCTATCACGACGGTTTTACTTACAAACCGTCGCGATTATCAACTATCACGAGCGATTTTTAGTTACAAACCATCGTGATATTTACACCACGCGGTTGCTCGAAATCGCGTGATAATCTTCGATTATCACTAACCCATAAATTCATACGGTTTAGAAAACCGTCTGTGATGACGTTTCTGAACCGTCTGTAATACGGTTTTCTGTAGTAGTGTTTACAGCCAGATGAAACTATTTTTATTGTACTCACGAATTTATTGAACACGTCATTAAAGTTTACTGCCTCACCTAGCCATGGCGCATACTGGCCATGTAACATCAACATTGGGTTTGTGGGTTTGGTGCGAATGGGTGGGGACAGGTGGGTAGAGCGCCTTGGTAGGGGGACATGCTCGGTCGAGGTGGGGGGCTGGCTAGAGCATAGAATAACAGGCATAGAATAGTGTATGTGTGTATAGTTACCAAGGACACCATGGTGTCAAGGTACTATGATATAAAATAGATATTTCCCTTATGTATTTTATGTGAAAAATTGTGAAATTTTTTAGATGTCGAGTTTAACTAGTTTACTAGCTAGTTCAAATAAGTTTGAATTGAAATTCGAATTGTATTGGACTTCTTATGATAGTTTGATTGTAGGTGTTTGGTCTCTAGGTCTCTCTAGCTATTGTAGTTACTTTCTTGCTTCCCTTGTCCAAAAAGAATAGAAGTGTCTTATTAATTCTCTTGATTTTGGCAAGAAAAAGGGGAAGTTCAATCTGCTGTCTGAAATTTTCAGGGTGTCTCTTTAGTTGGCAATTGATTTTCTTGACTTAGCTTCTCATAGCTAGTGGAAAGGAAATCAATTTGGGAGCAAAGTTTAAAGTTTCGACATTCAACCCCCCTTCTGTCGCCATTTCGGTCCTTCAACCAGTCAGTATATCCATACGATCAATTCATGTCAGATCAGACTTAACGACCTGTTTGCGTATTTTCCTTTTGCCTCACGATATCTGATCGAACTTTAGATGAGAAACGTATCATTCATGTACTGTTCAATCTTTTTCCGATCTAGTGATGGATAACTTCATGTAGTCGACTCTTCGATCACTCGTGGTATGACCATGCATATCCTTTATCTGACCACATCGAGGGGTCCAGAGATATTTCTCCTATTATGTAGGAGGGGTAAATTCCATATTTGATCAATCATATTTCTCTGCATGTTTTATAGCATACCCGAAAGATATCTTTATAACTACCCAGTTATAGAGTAACGTTTGCTTGAGACCAAATGATGGCATATAAAAATATAATATCATGTTCTCTAACATATGTCTATATTATTAATTTGATATTCTATATCTATCATTGGTTAAAGGTGGTCATCAATTAATATATGTGTTGGTCTATAAGTCACTAGTGTCCTGATTAGTGACATCTGACTAAAGATCTTTTAGAATAACACCATGATAAAGAGCTTCATTAATAAGTCCTATACTTGCTAATATTTATAAATGATAATTTGTTCAAAGAACATAATAATAATTATTAAAATAATCATAAATATAGTAATAGTATAACCAATTTTATGATCAACTCTAGAACATGTCGCTAACAAAAGGCTGGCATCGCTCACAAAGTCGACTTTATGCGAGGGAGTTGGGCTCGCACGACTCGAAGGGCTCCTCGCCGAGGAGGCTGCGGCGGGGCAGAAGCTCGGTTCGAGTTCGCGTTCGTGGACGCGGACAAGCCCAACTACGTGCGGAACCACGGGCAGCTTATGAGACAACACGCTGTGGGATGGCACGGTGGCGTTGCCGCCCGACGTGCCCATGTCGGACCGCGACAGGCGGTGCTCGGTCGTGACCGATAAGCGCGTCGAGGTGTACATGCTCGCCGTCGCCAACAGCGTCACCATCTGCCGCCGCCTCATGTGACCGACACGAACAGTGGCCACGACTCAACTTTTCGGTGGTTTCAGTAAGATTTCACGAGTTGAGGGTGAGTGTAAGAGTGATCGATCACCGTGTTTGGGATCGACTCCTTTAAAAGTTAACATAGCTTCACGATCATCAGCTTATGAGATGGAAAAACCGTGTCAAGAAGAACGTATGGTTGCCGATGCAAAATGGGTGCACGCATGAAAATACTTGGAGGTTGGCTCGTGCGCCCAGCCTATCAGGCCGAGGCGGCGTACACACAGGCCGAGTCAATCCTCTCTAGGCTATAGCCCAACGCTCCCAGCCCAATTTCGCCCGCCGTTGCATCCCACCTCGCCTCCATGATCCATCACGCGCCCACGCTAGGCGACCAGTGCGCGGGTCGGTTGTCACGGAGCAATCAAACCATCCAAGAGCGCGACGGCATTGGAAGTTTTTATTTTTATTTTTTGAAGATTTTTGGTACTACCAAAACTACCACCGGCAAAAGATGCTTGTGCTCACACGGCATTGAGAAAGCAGACCTTCCTAGCAAGTGAAATGAATTCCTCTCCCAAAAAAATGCAAGTTGAGTGAATCAAAATGCCTGCAATGGCTGCCGATTCTCGGAGTATCAGGTAACTTGCATAGTGCATTGGAGGCTTTTCTTTACATTTTAGCTACCTTTTAGCTTCTTGCCCACACGAAGAACAAGAGTGGGATTCATGTTTTTTTTTTTCTTCTCGGGGGAAATTACATGAAACTTCCCAAAAGTAGGCACTGAGATGTAGTATCTAGTTCACATCTATGTTAAGACATGGTATCATGCATTCATGCCCTGATGTAAGTAGTTATGACCGCAACGTAAGTTCCTATTGTAGGCTGGATCCGGATGTAATACCAGCCCAAGACTCGCCCAAGCCCTGATGGTATCATGCTCCCGAGTGGAATGGGCCTACGCGTGTGTAGCAATCGTTTCGATTTTTCTCATCGTTTTGCTTAAAAGGCTTAAGCTATTGTTTTGGACGAATAAACATTATATGATCATTTAACTCATTGCAAATTGGTAGTGTGGTGGTTCCAAGGGACATGATACTACACCCGTGTTATGAAATACGATGTGAGTGCACATGATGTGAAGAACAAAGTGGAGGAATGCCGTAGAGAGTGCCAGATAATAGCAACTAAGCAACCAGAGCAAAAAGGAAAGAGTTAGCAAAGCAATTAAGTAAGCACTGCTTCGAAAGGTCATAGGTTCCCGTCCCTACTTTTTTAAAAAGAAAAAAAAACTATCCTTCCCGTGAGTTCTCCATGGAATACGGCAAGCTGATAGTGTCAGCTAGTGAATTCCTTAGCGGGTGCCGGTGTAATCTAGTAGTCGTCGTGATGGAGCTGTGATCCACGACTTGGATCTCTTCATAGACGGTATCAAGAACGAAGAAAATGAATATCATAGAGGGAACCAAAATAATGACGTTAAAATAACCATAACAACAGAGAAAAGATTTGGTGAAATCGACCGCAAATTCGTTAAGCACAATTTCAAAAGAGTACAAGGGATTGTTATTCACTCACAACCCTCTCGAAATTTTTAGGTTCCTCATATTTTTGCCCTATATAAGGGCCTAGTGCCAAAGAATATCCTAACATCTAATCCTCTCGTACGTCCTCTGCTTTGGATTAGTAGATCTGATTGCTTTGTTGCTTAGTTTCTTTCTATAGTCACCCCTATGGTTTAGTTCCTCCTAACACTTTTCCAATTTAGAGTAAGAATCTTAATCAAATAGGAGTAAGAGTCCTAATCATAGTGGGGTTATCTAGAATCCTTTATAGCACACTTTTTCAAATCCTAAAAGGCTAGATATGAGTCATCTTATCTCAACAATCTCCATCTTAATTCTTATTCGTTAAAGCCACTGTGCTCTTTTAAGAACTCACTCCAAGTCAACTCTACATTTTTTTTATTTTTCCTACCACCTTTCAGATTGCCCCCACCATAGAGGCTCATGCACATTACCACAATGTGTGTGTCAGTGTTCCGGCTAACCTGTCCGAACCCTCCTCTTGTGAGCTCCTTTGTTATGTAGTTTGATTAACCATACATCATGTTCCTATAGCTTTCCATGTCATAGGTTTGTATCGTCACCGAGCTCCACTTGCTCTTTTGTACCGCGTGTTTGGTCCTACCATGTCTATCTTCTTCCAACGGCTCGTATCTTCACCTTTGTGTTTGCTAGATTTTGCAGCCGCCTTTGCAGTTCCGCATATAACTGTAGATGAGAACTGAGTACCTACCGTTAATGACACAGTTTCCTTCTTCTTACTAGAATTTTTATCAGGCCTCTTATTGGTTGCTCCACTTTTAAAATTACCCTTTAATCGGTATCTTCCATTATTCCAGGTACTTTTCATAATTACTTGCACTTTGCAATTAACTCATATGACTCCACCTCAAAGTGATAACTCACAACCTTTAAGTTTAAGCGACCTCATAAATATTATATTCTTTATTAAGCGAGAAAAAACCGAGCTCCTATCAATGTGCAATATGCTCAATCATACATCTCCAATGTAATATTTTTCACCTCAGTAATTGCATATTCCTTACAATCCGCTAAGTGAACAGTTCCATACGCTGGACGTGGAGATTCTTTATCAAATATCTCCCTCATCGAATATATATGAAAATAACAACTTAAATATAATATCTACCTATGAGAAGTACCTAATTGACTGACGACTAGTACATCAGAATCATCCTTTGCTACTCTCATTGAGTATGCACGGTTCATTTGCTTGGCCAATCTTTTATCATGTGACCTTCATCGTCACATAGGTAGCATACACGTGTGCCCTTGGTCTTGGTATTCTTCCTCTGATCATTACTTCTACCTGCAACACCTACTACAACCAATACTTGATCACCTGAGGATGAAGATTTCGATCGCTTTTTCAAGGTCTCCGCCTCCTATAAATATGCAACTACCACATTGAAGTTAGAAATGCTTTTTTTTGACAAGAATATTTATCACTAATTACTCCCATGATGATGGTAGAGATGATACCAGTACAACGTCATTGCTGTTCCCCTCAATTTTCTCATCCACACTAGTCAGTTGTGTAATAAGCTTGTTGAAGATATTGAGATGATCAATAAATATTGTACCTTCCTCCATATATAGCCTGTATAGTTGTCACTTCAGTGCCCACCAGTTTGTTAGCGACTTTGCCATATACAATTGTTCTAAGTCCTTCTGTAATTTTTTTGGTAAATTCTTCTTGACTATCGAGTATTTTACCTCATTGGAGAGACATAGACGGATTATATTGACATCCTTTCACTCCATCAACTTCCAGTCTTCATCGGACGTCTTTTCTAGTTTGTCCCTTTAAGAGCAGCGACTAGCTCCTACTGAACGAGGGCACTCTTTACCACACATTGCCAGACGCTGAAATTTTCTCCACTGTCAAATTTTTTTACTTGATTCCACATCGTCGACATTGATTGTGATTTTGTGCTTCCTGACTCTTTATCGATCTTCTCACAAATCAGATAAATCATGCATTAGTTACTATACCACTTGTTACACCTTGATACCCTTTCTTATGAGTAGCAGTCCCCGGATCGAATAAGAGTTTGTGAGATACTGCCCAAGCATGCACGGTATCAAGAACAAAGAAGATGAATCTTGTAGAGAGAACAAACATAACAACGTTAAAGTAACCACAATGAGAAAGAAAAGGTTTATCCAAGCTGATCATAAATTGCTTAAGTACAATCTCAAAAAGTATAAGGGATTGTCGCTCACTCACAACCTTTTCAAATCTTTTAGGACCATGGGATCCTTGCTATATACAAGGATATTAGTGCTAAAGAATATTCCAGTATCTAATCCTCTCCTGTGCCTTCTGTTTTGAATGAGTAAGCTTGAGTACTTTGTTGCTTGGTTTCTCTCAATGGTCACCTCCATGGTTTACAATATCTGTGAGTTTAAATGACCTCATAGATATTATATTCTTTTTTAAGCTGGGAAAATCCCGAGCTCCTATCAATGTGCGATGTGCTCCATCATATATCTCCAATGTAATATTTCTCACCTCAGCAATTGCATACTCCTTGTAATCCGCTAAGTGAACAGTTTCATATGCCAAACGTGGAGATCCTTCATCAAACATCTCCTTAACCGAATATATATATGGAAATAACAACTTAAATCTAATATCCACCTACGAGAAATACCTGATTGATCGACGACTAGTATATCAGAATCATCCTTTGCTACCGTCACTAAGTATGCACGCTTCATTTACTTGGTCGATCTTTTATCATATGACCTTCATCGTTACATAGATAGCATACATGTGTGTCCTTAGTCATGCTCTTCTTCTTCCTCTGATCGTTGCTTCTTCTTGCAACACCTATTACAACCAATGCTTGATCACGTGAGGATGAAGATTCTGATGGCTCTTTCAATGACTCCGCCTCCTATAGATATGCAACTGCCTCATTGAAGTTGGGAGTGCTTTTTTTTATGAGAATATTCATCACTAATTGCTCCCATGATGATGGTAGAGATGATACTAGTATGATGACCTTGTTGTTCTCCTCAATTTTTCTCATCCACACTAATCAGTTGCGTGATAAGCTTGTTGAAGACATTGAGATAATCAATGAATATTGTACCTTCCTCCACATGCAACCTGTACAATTGTCACTTCAGTACCCACCGGTTTGTTAGCGACTTTGTCATATACAATTATTCTAAGTCCTTCTATAATTTTTTTGGCAAATTTTTCTGGATCACCGAGTACTTTATCTCATCGAAGAAACGTAGGTGGATTATACTGATATCCTTCCATTCCATCAACTTCTTGTCTTCATTGGACATCTTTTCTAGTTTGTTCCCTTTAAGAGCACTGATTAGTTTCTACTGGACAAGGATATCCTTCATTATATATTGTCACACGCTAAAATTTCCTCCACTATCAAATTTCTCTACTTGATTCCACATCACTAACATCGATCGTGATTTTGTGCCATCTGACGTTTTATCGATCTTCTCACAAATCAGATTAATCCGGTATTAGCTCTGATACCATTTGTTACACTTTAATATCCCTTCTTATGTGTAGCAACCCCAGATTGGATTAGAGTTTGTGAGATACGGTACGAGTATACATGGTATCAAGAACAAAGAAGATAAATCTCGTACATTGAAGTAACCACAATGAAAAAGAAAAGATTTATCGAAGCTGACCGCAAATTCCTCAAGTACAATCTCAAAAAAGTACAATGGATAGTCGCTCACTCACAACCCTTTCGAATCTTTTAGGATCATCGGATCCTTGCTATATACAAGGATCTTAGTGCTAAAGAATATCCTACCATCTAATCCTCCCACATGCCTTCTGCTTTGAATGAGTAAGCTTAATTACTTTGTTGCTTAATTCCTCTCCATGGTCATCTCCATGGTTTATATAGTTTCTTCTAGCTCTTCTTTAATTTAAAGTAGGAATCATAATTTAAATAAAAGTAGGAGTTCTAATTCTAATAGAATTACTCTAGAACTCTTTATGGCATATATTTACAAATCCTAAAACCCTATATACGAGTCCCCTGTCTCAATAGATTTAATCGAAAGAAATGCCTACTTATAATAATGGCGTTGTTGATGAGCCCAAAACAAAACGTCATCGATGACACCTTGCCGACAACTACATTTCCCATTCCATAGTGCATTATTGTCTGCTTGATTCCACAATAGCCCAAAACAAGAAAATGTAATGCATCCCAATTTGGTCCCATCATATTCATATATCCATGGACCATGGTGTTGTCTTACTATTTACGCGGAGGATGGAGCCTTCAGAGATTCGACTTTGTGCTGTACTGCTGTGGATAAACAAGACGAACAGGGGGGGATAACACCTTACGCTTTGATAAGTCAACAGGAGAGCAAGAGAATCTTTTAAAGAAATAACTATAGTCCAAAGCAGTGGGGTTTTTTTGACAGACAGAAAAAGACTCTTGGAAAGAGCGACTGATAACCAAATCATTTGTAGTGGATAAATATCATGCCGAGCTAGTGGGGGTGGACACTGCAACCTGTAGTACCGCACCAGCTAAAGCAGAGAAAGAGCTCAGGGAGGCAGCGAGCGAGCGAGCCATGGCGACCGGCGGCGACAGCGTGCCCAATGTCCACAGCAAGTTCAACAGCAGTAACAAGACGCTGCTCAAGAGCGAAGCCCTGTACCAGGTAACACACTAAGTAACACGACAGTGACACACCTAGCTATGTCAAGAACATACGACGAGTCAGTGATCGTTCGTTCCTCTCTTTTTCTGCTGATGATGATATGGCCATTTGCCGTCGACGTGCAGTATATTCTGGACACGATGGTGCTGCCGCGCGAGACGGAGTGCATGCGCGAGATGCGCCTCCTGACGGACAAGCACGAGCGGTACGTACTGCGGGCGCTATACATCTCACTCTAGTTTTTAGTAGCAGTCGCTTTTCACTTGCATTGCCAATTTGCCCAGACATGCATGATGGATGATGCGTGTTTGTTTTTGCTTAATTAATTTGCTGTTGTTTGGTCTGTGTGATGAAATATATATTGGCATCTGTAGGTGTTCCATGGTGTCGTCCCCGGACGAGGCCCAGCTGCTAGGGATGCTGATCAAGATGACCGGCGCAAAGAACACCATCGAGGTCGGAGTGTTCACGGGTCACTCTCTCCTCGCCACCGCGCTCGCGCTCCCCGACGACGGCAAGGTGGTGGCGATCGACGTCAGCCGGGAGGACTTCGACCTCGGTCTGCCCGTCATCCAGAAGGCCGGCGTGGCGCACAAGGTGGACTTTCGCGAGGGCACCGGGCTCGCGAGGCTCGACGAGCTCCTCGCCGAGGAGGGGAACGAGGCGCGCTTCGACTTCGCGTTCGTGGACGCGGACAAGCCCAACCACGTGCGGTACCACGAGCAACTGTTGCGGCTGGTGCGCGTGGGCGGCACCATCGTGTACGACAACACGCTGTGGGGCGGCACGGTGGTGCTGCCGTCCGACGCGCCCATGTCAGACCTGGACCGGCAGCGCTCAGCCGAAATCCGGGATCTCAATGCAAAGCTCGCTGCCGACAAGCGCGTCGAGGTGTGCATGCTCGCCATCGCCGATGGCGTCACCATCTGCCGCCGCCTCGTGTGACCTACAATGGTCATGGCTCAGCGTTTGGGTGGTTTCAACTTTCAACAAAGATTCAGGCTTTCAATAAAGATTTCTGAAGAACCATGTAAAAAGATCTAGAATGATGTTGTGTTGAATAATAGCCATTTGACAAAAGTGAAAATTTGTATTTGCATTTATCGGCTGGCTAGTTTTGTTTTGGCTGGTTTTTAGAATTATAGGAAATTGAGTTATGGTGTGGTTTAGTTTGAGCTAAGTCAGTGCATACATATTATATGATGCATGTTTCGGTTAACGTAGATCAAGTTGTAAAGAACTAGTGCATGCAAACAATTTCTTTGTGTTTGGATATACAGGGTCGTTTAAAGTCAATCATGGTGAACGATGATGATTAGGGCTACGCTCATGGAGGAGCCATGACCCAGGATGATCAAGAATGCCGAGTGAGATGGTTAAGCTCATGTATGGCATGAAAAAGATGGAAAATATTAAAGGAGAGTTTGAGCAATGGAGTGCATCATGTGGCTTGTCAGTCTAAGTGAGGCGTGGTTCGATGGAATCGAAAAGGGAGAGATCTGCCGACACGTGGCAAGCTAGTGGTGCATCTACATGAGGCAAGTATGGTGATTGCTTGGAATGGAAGATGAAGACCAGGTCAAAAAAATGGTATTATGGTAAGTTAACCAAAATACCGAAAACTACATTGGATTAAAACCGCGACGTTTGAGCGGCACATAGGAGAGCAGTTTAGGTCAAGGAGAAGCTAAGAAAATCAAGTTGAATCAAAAGCTATGAACTTAGCGGATTCAGATTTATGTGTTTTGAAAAGCCTGCATATGTGTAGAGTATGAGTGAAACCTGTATTATGTGAGGTTAATAGGTTCTCCCCATATGTGATAAGTGAATAGTATCCATTATGATTAGATATGTGCTGATTACTCTATCTATTTAACAGGTTGTGATAGGGACTTGCTTGCAAACCGTCCAACCATCCAATCTTACTCATGGAAACCAAGTGTTCTAGGGTTAAGATTTGAGAAGTTGAGTGTTGTAGTGTGCTATCTTGTCCGCTATGTGAAGTAGCTGCAAAACATTCATCCTCAAGTAGCAATATACCAACTTTGTTCTTCGCCAATGGATTCCTCTTATCTTAATTGATTTGATTGGTTTTGATCTTATCTCTCCCCTTCTTGATCTTGTTGTGTCAAGAATGTGTAAGAGATGGAGATGACTTCTGAATATCAATCTTCATCCATATAGACATATGGTTGGCAAGTTCTTAAAGTAACCTGGTTTTGCTTGGATTTGACCTCTCCGAGTAAGTTCTTGATCCAAGTGTTCTTGTCTCGATTTCTTAGTGTTCTTGTTTGCTGTGACATGTGAAAATATATTTAGAGCCATCTTGATCATTATTCACCCGTGTGTAAGTCATATTCATCATTTTTGATATTAGCCTAATTTTAGTGCAATCTTGCTTTATCTTAAAAAAGGTCTAAATTTTGACCTGCATTCTTGCAATCCTTGATTGGAATAGGTTTCAGAGATCTTAAGCAAGATGTGTACAAAATTTCATATCATTTGGACTTGTATTTTTAGAGTTGCACCAAAAGTCTGATTGTCTCATGCTGGAAATTCAGTCGGACCTCCCTGTTCCCGATCCAACTGCCAAGGGGCCGGTCATATCGGCCTGCTACTGGTGGTCTAAACACCACGAGGTCAAACCGGATCTGGTAACCTGTTAGATCGCCTGGAGTTCATTTTTCTGCCCGATTTTGATTTCTTGAGCGGTTTGTTCTGGGTTTTAATTGGCTGTCAATCTTAATATCAGTAACTCCATAGTTATTTCAATGAAGGATTAAGAATACTTGAGAGAAAATTTTAAAAAGCATCATTTATCTTTTTGTTGCCTTTCCGTCCTACAATTTCATGAGCTGAGCGAAATGTTTGTTGTGCTGAACTGGACTAGTTATGTGGCAGTGTCAGCTTGTCAACCTTGTGTGGGATTTCGACTCCTTTAAAATAGCTTCGAGGTCGGCCCGTGCACCCAACTCACCAAGCCAGTCCGGTCCTCCTCCACTCTGGCCCAACGCTCTAAGCCCAATTTCTCCCTTAAAATAGTTTTTGTTTATTGCAACATTTCAACATGCAAGTTTATGCGAGAGGGATAGAAGCAGGGGATGGTGCAAATGGTAGACATTCTTGGAGAACCCTTTCGGACAGCAATATCCTGCCGTGCCTTCCTCCATTTCGATTTTTAATTACTCCATTTGAGTGTTGGATTTGGGCTGTTGGTTGATTCTTGAAGCAGCTATGGTTGCTTCTTGCGTTCATCCCTCTTCTCAATTTGTTTTAAATCCTGAGGAAGATGGACGGGTAGCTCATCGTCCGGGCAATCTGCATTTCTTTCCCATTGGCAGATTGCGGTCGTCGATGCCTACATTTCAGAGTGCCCGACTTACACAGCTACAGGACTTCGTGCATGGTACATACAAAGGAAACCGGAGAAAACAATTCAGTTGCATTATCTCATGAAAACGGAAACACATATCCGATACTCAGCTTTGGTTCCTTTATCCAACTGGACAACGAATTGGCAAGGAAACAATTCAAACTCGATTAATAAACAGACATCAACAAGTACCGCTGGCATTCTACTTCTTTATACATGAATATATACCGAATCGACCAGTCGAAACACGCTTACCGAAAGATTTACAGAATAATTTAGGTAGAGACCAGATTAGGAAAGAACTTTCCTTGTCTTGATATGCAGTAGAAACGATTAAAATATAAGTAATCGTTGCCCAGGCCTGAACAAGATCACCGAGGATACCTTGAAGACAGCAAGAATTCCTCCTCCATACTGTATTGTCTACTTGCTTCCTGAGTAGCCCCTTCAACCGGGATGGTATCCCGGTTCCTTGGTGTTGTAGTATGCAGAGCTCGCTTCTTCGTAACTCGTATGTTTTCAAGTGTCATCTCCACTTCCCTCATTGTAGGTCGGTCTTCTCCGTTCAATTTAGTACATGTGACTGCTAGTACAGCTACTTCTTGGACATCTCCATTTTCCTCTTCCATGACTTGCGGATCAATTATGTCAGCTAGTTTGCCTTCCGTGAATAGAGATCCAAAATGTGAAACAAGGCTATCACCATTGTCGGACCTATAGAGGAATGGTTTCTTTCTAGTAAGCAATTCTATAACAAGAACACCGAAACTGAAAACATCGCTCTTGTCTGTTAGACGGCCTGTATAATAGTACGTGGGATCTAAGTAACCAATTGTTCCTTGAATTGCTGTATTCACTCCTGATTGATCAATTGGTATATACCTTGAAGCTCCAAAATCTGACACCTTTGCTGTCAAATTATCATCAAGAAGTATGTTAGATGACTTAATATCTCTGTGGAATACTGGTATTGAAGTAGCTGCATGTAGATAGGCCAAAGCTCTAGAAATTTCAAGAGCAATCCTTAATCTATCGTCCCATGATAGTGATATTGGTCTACCAACATGAAGATGATGATCAAGAGTTCCATTTGAAACGAACTCATAAACCAGCAATGGAACTTCTGTCTCAAGACAACATCCAATTAGCTTCACGACATTCCTATGGTTGATTTGAGAAAGAATTGCAACCTCATTAATGAAGTCATCGATTTCTCTCTGTACAACAATCTTTGATTTCTTGATGGCCACAACCTGTAGGTCTAAAATTCCTTTGTACACAACGCCATGTCCTCCACCACCAACCTCCCGAGACTTATCAAAATTGTCTGTAGCCTTCTCTAGCTCCCTTAAGGTAATGATCATCCTTTCGCTGATGTCTGCCCTTTGTGACATCAGTTGCTGCAATAGTAACCCGTGATTTTGCTTGAAAAATCTTTCTTTAATCTTTTTCACCTTTTGTACCTTGATTTTACGCGTTATGACGGGAGCGGCAAGTGCCAAAAGCAAAAGACCTGTGCCACCGCCAACTCCTAGCCCGATGCCTAAACCTGAAAAATATAAAGAGCCAAATCCGTGAGTGTGGAGGTAACAGACAGGTTCATTGAGAATGATTATCAATGAAGTGTCATACGTACTGCTATAGTCTCTATAAAGCCGTGGCGATAAAAAATACATTAATGAGGTAACAGATGCTACATTATATATAATTGTCACCTGACAAGGAATTCTTCATTGTGATGCAACCCCCTTTTGTGAAAGGATCCCCGTAAGTTCCATTACGACATCGGCAATAAAAACTTCCGGGCATATTTATGCAGATTCCATAGCATGGGTAGAGATCCGGATGCGAACACTCATTAATGTCTAGACAAATATAGCATAGTAAAAATATGAGCACACCATAAGCTTGAAAGGAAGTCATACAGATCAGCAAGCAGCAGTAATAGTACAAACCATGCTGAGGAAGGGTAGAACTATAAATGATAAATGAATCTAGATAGATACGCAAGAGGCAAATCCATATAACATGAAGTTAGCAGGAATAAAACTCTGGTTGGTAGAGGTGCCACGCCGGTTAGACAATTCAACGGTTGGCATAAGCAAGCTAATCTCAAATCTACAATAACATATACAAATCTAAGCATACAGCCATAGTTACTAAGTTGTAACCAATCAATCAGTAACCAATCAATCAATCTGATATGTATTCAGCTGGTATACCTTTGCATCCATTTGGTATAGAAGCAGGGGCGGTGCCACACCCCGGGTAAGGTAGGTTTTAGCCCAGGGTGTGGAAAAATATCTAGTATACAGTCCGGGTAAATTCAGTTCAGCCTAGGTAATATTTTCATGGTCCAGCCCATATAGCCTAGATTATTCCACCACTGAGCCTGGGGCGTAACCAAATTCTGGTTCCGCTACTATATAGAAGCGTTGCCCTCGAAGCCAGGAGGACAGTTGCACTGATACCCTCATTGTGTGTTGTTGCAGACTTGCAGTGGCCATAACACGGGTAGATATCTACGCATAGTCCCACTTCTTTTGGTTAAAAGGCAAGTATATGGTAGACGTGTTTATTGCTCTTGTTATCTTATGTTTTTGAATTGTTTACCATATTGTTTTATATGATTATTATTGTTTACCATGATGTCTCTACGATGACGGTTAAATGATGATGATGAGGCATGTTAATATATTGTTAATTGAACCATTTCATTGCACCTTGTACACACTCAAATCATGAAAGAGAATGAAATACCTACTTTGGTAGGTATCTCTATGGGATTGAGGGATTTGAGAGGGTGAATATCGACAGGTGTTCACTCAGTTGTACAAATATAATCTATGTGATGAGCATGATGAGCCTGTAGTGCAGCCTTGCATCGCACTTAAGAAAAGAAAGAGATGACAATGAGATGTATGGATGGTGATATGTTTATATTTATTGTTTTATTATGTACTTGTTGAGTCATGGATTCAACCTTACTTTATTTATATTTTTAATTAACCATTGTTGGCGACACATATGGGAGTGGGAGTTTCTATGATGCGTGGAATTTGATTCAAGGTCATTTTGACCATCCTTAGCCTACATGCAAGTTCTAGGCTTAAGTTTTGATTTTGGCCTAGTTTTGGTGCAACTTGGGTTTAAGAGCAAAAAGGTCATCATCGGGTCTCTTCATGTTTTAGCTTCCTAAGGTATTGTTCTAGCTTGGTTTCAAGTTTCAAATCATTTGGATACTCGGTGTGAAAGTTGTGCAAGTCTTAGTCTTTAGCTGTTTTGTTATCCATTGTGAGAGGTCAGACCGGCCACTAGTTAGAGTTTAGACTGTCCCTCTATGTCAAAGATTGTTTTCCTCCATTTTTTTTGTGGTGTTTCCACTGTGTGTGTTTAGCCTTTGATCTTTATAGTCCTCTATAGCTATTGGAGTAAAAAACTTTGAAGTATTAAGGGAAAAAAATTTCGGCTCCCATTCACCCCCTCTGAGCACCAACCACAGTACTCTCCCTCTATACACACACACGGTAGCGCTATTCTGTGCCTGAGCATAGAATAAATTATTCTACGCTCCAACCGTAATGGGAGCTGTGTGACCCGACCACACCCTACGTGCTTGACCACGACCCACCACGCCCAAGTGCTCCCCTGTGCAACAGACAATACAATCACACAACCCTAGTCTTCCACCACCCCCTACCTACCGTCTTCCACCATGCCGCCCCTACCCACCGTCTTCGACTGTGTTGCATAACGGTGCCACACGGAATCAACGATAAAATGGCATAAGGCCGTCCACCATGAAGGCATGGGAATCCACCCCATTAGCAATAATCGATCACCGTCCATGTGTCATGGAGTTCTATCGTCGACGCACGTCCACCGTCTCCCATGCCGACGCCACCACTATTTTATGGCGCCATTAAAAATGGAAATCACATTTACGACCAAATGCAAATCAAGTTACTTTATTGACCAATTTACCAAACATGTTGTTAGAGTTTACTCACATCTAGCCGTTGCGCATGATGGCCATGTGATAGTGGCAGTAAAAATGGATACCATATTTTACGTCTAAATACATTTCAATTTATAGCCAGATGAAAAATAGAACCGTTGTGTGATAGCAGCTGTAAAAATAGATACCACATTACGTCCAGATGCATTCCGATTTATAGCCAGATGAAAAAATGGAACCACTGTGTGATGGCGATATTAAAAATAGATACCACATTTACGTCCAGATACTTTCATATTTACAGCCTGATGAAACTATTTTTTTTACTATATTCATGAATTTATTGGACACATCATTAATGTTTATTGCCTCACCTAGCCATGGCGCATACTGGCCACGTAACGTCAACGTCGGGGTTGTGGGTTTGGCGTGAGTGGGTGGGGATAGGCAGGTAGAGTAGCTTGGTGGGGGGACGAGCTCGGTCGAGGCGGGGGGAACTGGTTGGAGCATGGAATAGTGTGTATTTGTGTGTATAATTACCTGGGACACCATGGTGTTAGGGTACCATGACCACAAATAGATATTTCTTTTATGTATACTGTGCGAAAATTTTTGAAATTTTTTATATGCCCACTTTAACTAGTTTACTAACTAGTTCAAACAAGTTTGAACTAAAATTTGAATTATAGTTGCCTTTTTTATGATTTGATTGTAGGTGCATACTGATTATACATAAATCAGCAAAACATGTGATCTAAATTAGTTCAAAATCTTTAAATTTGAGTATATTTTTCAAATGTATGTGGTTTATTTGAGTTGTCATATATGGGTATATACCTTAGAACTGAAATTTTTGAAAAATATACCTGAATTTGGGTAGAATTCGTGCATTTGGAATCATGGTGTCTTGACACCATGATGTCCTATTTCGACGTCACATACATACATACATACATACATACATACATACATACATACATACATACATACATACATACATACATACGTACGTACGTACGTACGTACGTACGTACGTACATACGTACGTTGGAAAATGGTTCTATACTCCTGTGATCCCACTTCTAATATACCCTATTAATTGTGTTGTTATATCTATTTATCTATTTGAGCTTAATTTAATAATAATTATAAGATACTCGAAAGTGAGTTCTATGGAAAATTTCATCAAAGTTCACTTTTTATAGCATAATTTGTGTATGTACTCCTTTTATACACGGAAAGTGTATATCGTAAAAATAAAGGGCTTTTCAAGTCATATTGGAGTATCTTAGAATTAGTATTTAAGTATACTGAAAATGATAAAGAAGTATAAAATATTTGTTTAAGTAATATACATACACGAAACCAGACAGATATAAGAAATTAAGCAAGATAAATCTATAATGGCATGTATATATAGTCAATAGTCACATAGATCTAAGCACGAAGTGTTAGCTACTATATAGCAAGCCTTGATCAATTATATATTCCGGTACCTTCACATCCATTTTGTAGAGAAGCGTTGCCTTTGAAGCCATGAGGGCACTGGCAATGATACCCTCCTTGTGTGTTGATGCAATCGCCGTAGCACGGGTTGACCGGAGCGGCGCATTCGTCGATATCTAAATGAAAACTGAAGTTGATTCATGCATGTAGAACAAGCTAGGGATCGAATGAAACCAATCAAGTTTTGGTAACTAGCTAGATATATAGATATTACGTACCGTGGCATCCACCGGGGACGTACGGATTTCCTTGATAACCATCAGAGCAACGGCACCGATACCCACCGTGGCCATTTGCATAGGGCTGTTGACAAGAGCTGTGGGCACTGCGACATTTGGGGGCGGACGCATTCGCCGGACAGGTCGAATTACTGATCACCCAGTCTAGCATGGCTGGGAGCGCTTTAGGAGCCATCGTGTTGGAGAAGAACAAGGCGAGGCTATAGTTGAATCCCTGCTGGTCAACTATGTAGACAAGATCCAAACCACGGTCATATGATTCGTTAAGATAGTGGATCTGGATATCGTAGGAAGAGTAGGCTAGAACGATGTTTGCCTGACAGCAGCCAATGCCAGAGCAGGCACCGGTGAAACTGCCCGGGAGCCATGCGTTCTTAGCGCCAGGGACCGGTGGGCAGACGGCAGTGCAGGAACCGACCAAACTGTTGGTCTTTCCCCCCCGGATGTCGACCCGCGCGTTGCAGGATACGAGCGCCATACTGTTTGCTGTATCCGACAGGAAGTAGGGGCCGCTCTCACGGAGCCCGGCTCCCCATGTTCCGCTTCTATCCGCGTTCCCGTGCTTGTCGGTCCTGTGGAATGCGATGGTGCTGCTGTTGACGCGCACCGTGCCGTCGGGGATGGAGATGTCGAGCACCTGCATGGTGCCGTCGCCAAGGAAAAGCTCGCCCTTACTGCAGGTGAGGTTGAAGCCGTCGAGGTAGCACCCGGGCTCCACGCCGAACGGGTACTCGACGCGGATGTTGCCGCAGAAGGTGGTGCAGCCGCTGCTCCCGGTGGCTGCCGCAGCTGGTGCCACGGCGACGAACGGCAGCAGAAGCAGCAGCGCGGCAACTTCAGCAGCAGAGAACATTGTAACTCCCCTACTCGCTACCCTCTCCATTTGTGTGTATCTGTATCCAAAGATAATTTAGCGCACCACCCACTTTCTCTTTGTTTCCCTTTACTAGAGACAGCAGTGAAGCACTACTTGTTGCCTCACTACACACTGGGTCATCGGTCGTCGATGGAGCATATTCCACACGGCACTTAACTTCGGACCTACAAAATTTATGTTGATAGTGCACCATTAATATTTAAAAATAAGATAAAAGGATAGTTATTAAGTGATTATCGGCCGGTCGTATGTTAGCGTCGAGTAAACCATATATAATCGAACAATATTGACGTAGTCTATTTATATCACATATATCTTCAAAATTCTGTAAGTAAAATATCTTATATAAAATGCCTGTAAGTAAAATATCTTATATAAAATGCCCAATATTAGTTTTAAATCATTGTACTCATTACGATGGTGGTAACGCCAAAAGCAGATAGAGAGTTAGGGCCTGTTTGGGACTGCTCTGCTCCAGTTTTTCCAGTTCTGCTCCACCAACTCCACCATGGACACTTGATTTTTGGCTTAGAAACTAAAGAAGTCCTAAGAATTAAATAGAATGAAGCACTTTCGTACATTCACACGGTGTCATATAGGTAGAAAAAGTGCTAGAGATTACAAGATTTAAACGGAGGGTATAAAATACAATTTACATCTAATTTACTAAAGTATTATCAAATTATATAGAAGTCCAAATTCAAATAAAGTATACAGCTACTAAGAGTATGTGCATAATTGCTGCAGAAGGTGGTGCAGCACTGCTGCCGCTGCGCTCCCCGTGGCTGCCGCAGCCGGTGCCACGGCGACGAATGGCAGCAGAAGCAGCAGCGCGGCAACTTCAGCAGCAGAGAACATTGGAACTCCCCTACTTGCTACCCTTCCGTTTCTGTGTCCAAAGACAATTTAGCGCACCACCTACTTTTTCTCTGTTTTCCTTTTCTTCTGCGAGGAACAGCAGTCAAGCACTTGGTCTTCGCTCGTCGATGGAGCATTTTCCACACGGTACTTGACCTTGTGGTCCGGAACGCATGCTGAAAGTGTCGAGGAGTAAATTTTCTCTGCGGGTTATGGGTCACATACCCCATGGTTCACTAGAGCCTAGAAGGGTTCCCTTGATACACGGTTATCGATCCTCAATCCATTCATCGCCAAACTGACTAGTCTATCTTTCTTTTTGGTAAAAAAAAATCAATCACTTCTATGTATATATGTCCGTGGTTGCCATGGAGCTCAAGGAAAATCATATTAATTGGTGGTACACACGTGGTCAACATGGAGAAGGGAGCGCACGAGACCTAATTTATACTCTGTAGCACGGCCATGCCAACACAAGGGGGTGAATTGGTATTAAGAAATCTTCCATTTTAGTAGCAACAGAGCTACGAATATCAGATTTGATGGCCTTATCCAAAGCAACAACTCAAAAACTGCAAGGACAATTTTTCAGTGCCTCACTGATCTAACCGGCTTCTGCCTGCCGGTCTGACCGGGCCTAGGGTGGTCTGATTGCTCCCCTGTTTTCAAAACAGAAAATTGGCCCAAGTCAAGACCATTATTGGTGAACTTTTAAGATCCAAGACCAAACAAATTAAAACTTTGTACACATCTTACTAAGGGTCTCAGAAACCTATCTATTCAGGGATCGCATGAATCTTGATTAAAAATTCAACCTTTCCACAAAACATGTAAGATTACACCAAAACCGGGCAAGATTCAAAAACTTAAGATACAACTTGCTCGTGGGGTTAAAAACAACCAAAATGGCTCTAGATGAGTTCCCACATATCACAACAAGTTTGCCTTCCTAAAGATTCGAAGCTAAAACCTCCGAATCAAGATTCCTCAAGAAAAACTCAAAATCAATTAAGAACCAGGCAACTGTGAAATCTTGCAATCTTAGCGCCTTGATGGATGGGATCTAATCTACATGAATCATCTTCATTACTTACACTTCCTTAGTAAATAGTAAGATCTAGAAAAGAAGAGAAGAGAGCAAGAAGCAACAAGAATAAGAGCAAATAAAAAACAAGAATATTTTATGAGCAATGAACAAAGTTAATCTATTACTTTTTGATGATGAAGGTTTCACAACCACTCTATATGGAGGACAAGAGAGTATAGCATAACACACACTCTTCTCTCTCAAATCCTAACCCTAGATCTCATGTTGAAATGGTTGGGATGTGATGCGGGGGATTGCCCGATCTTCATGGTGTAGGATTGATGGAGATAATTTGGATCCGTGCAATCTTTGAATTTGTACAAGTCACAAATATTCAGCAATATGTAAAATACTCAAAAACAGCTTTAAATGCAATATATTTAATAGCTAGTCTCCATTGATGAATAAAAATATAAATGAAGTGTGCAAACCGATAAATGTGTTCGACTGCTAATGCAGAGCTCTGATCAACGTGTTGGTGCACAGGACCGGCTGACTAGAAAAATCAGCTAAAGTGTTTAACTCAGCACGATCAATTCGGCCAGCAAGAAGCCTTATCCGAATCCAAGCATTCTGATCAAGTTTGGTGTCTTTGTAACTTGCGCTAGCAACAAAAAAGAAGTCTCGGCCAGGTAACAGGCAATAGTTCGGATTAGGGGTGAAAACGGGTCGGGTTAATCCCGACCGATTCGGCACCGAATTCGATTGGTACCGAATTCGACTAGTACCGAATCCGGAGAAAAAAATATGGGTTAGGATATGGTAACAGCAATATCCGTCCGAATCCGAATATCCGTCCGAATCCGATACATCTTCAAGTTTGATTTCAGGTTAATGCTACTATTTGACGTTTCATTTTCTTTTGCAATGGTAAAATTGTAGGACCGAAATGGCGACAGAGGGGGGGTGAATGGAGCTCAAAAAAAATACCCCGGGGCCCTTTACCGACTTACTTCTCCAATAGCTATAGAAGCTATGGAAAAATAAATGCCCTTTTTTTTTGCCTGGCTGAACCGAAAAAGAAACTAAAACTAAAGACTCAGGCCGAGAACTACTAGAATTTAAAAAGAATGCTTGGCCAAAGATTGTTCAGATGCTCTCGTTTTGCTTTGTTCTTTCAGCAGACCTGCTGTCTACAGAGCTTCTGGTCGAAACCAGGAAGGACAAAAGAAGCATGCAAAAACCCAAAAGAGCTCACACAGTTGCACTTGATCTCTGGCCAAGAATTGCAAGCAAAGGAGACAAGCTCTGACAACAAAAATGTTGGCCGAATGCTTTCATGGAGGAGTACTCGAGAGTACAACTAATGGCAAGAAACATCAAGTAATAAAAGTGCTGGCCGAACACAACAATTAAAAGAAGACCTTGCTGGAAACTTGAGAAAAAAGAAAGGCATTAAATGATGCTCCTTTGCCGCAAGGACCAAAGAAGAGCGAAGCTCTTTAATTGATTGCCTGCAACAAAAGCTACTGCACTGCATGTACTGGCCGAATGATCAATGGTCATTGGAAATGGATGCTTCCAGCCGAACACAGTGCAGAACAAGCAGAGAGACAAAGACCAACAAAAAAAACTAACAGAAAAAAAACTTCTTAAGAACACAGGGAGAAGCAGAGACTCAAAACACAAAGAGATAGATCAACACAAACATTCTCATATTAAAAAGAGGAAGAGAGATGAATGATTATATATATGTGTTCTTACAACTCTCTCAATCCATCCTCTCCTTCTCAATCCTCAAGAACACCAAGAGCTACACATGCTTCTTGGGAGGAACACACACATACACACATGGAGAGACACAAATAAAACCCTAACTCTTACACCCACTCTCTCAAATTTTCAGCACACATCCCCCTCTCTATTTATAGCCTCCACTAATGGGTTTGCCCTATGCTTTACCCATTAGGCCTTCAACAACTCGGCGCTTTATCCAAACCCGCTTCCTTTTGTGCCGCTTTGCGTTTTTACCGAAACGCCCCTCGCGCACCTTCCAGGAAGCTTCCTCATTTCTTGCCCTGCAAGCCACGCAGCTTCGCCGTCTTCGGCACACCTCGACCGTTCTGACCTCAGCGCCACCTGCGCCTAGTCCGGTCAACCGTGCCTCGCCACGACTCCACCTCGAGTCCACGTCGTCTTCGACACATCCCGACCGTTCTGACCTTAGCGCCACCTGCGCCTAGTCCGATCCACCGTGTCTCGCCACGACTCCGCCCGATGTCCTGCAGCCACACAGACAAGAAACACGTCACATAGCACCGCTCGATACATGAAAGCATAAATACCATTATACTTACCACAGATGAAGTCCAAACCTGTCGAAACCAAGAATATGCATCCTAATCCCATACGACCAAGTTTGACCAAAGCCAACGGAGCCCAAATGCGCCACGCACCGACTCGACTCCGAACCACTCAAACCAAACTCGACTTATCTAAACCACGGTCAATTACTCATCATACACAAGTGGTCACCTCCACATGGTTCAACAATCTCCCCCTTGATGAGTATATTGACAAACCCACGAAAAAGCGTAAAGTTGAGTTTGAGTTTGAAGAATCCAACATGGTCCAAAGAAAGAAGTGAAGCTAATGACCATGTCGACACAAAGATCACTAGAGCAACAAAGAAAGAGCAAATTGTTCTCCAAAGCTCTAAAATGATCTCAACTAGCTTCAACTAGCTTTTTCTTCTCTATTCTCCCCCTTTTGGCAATAAACACATCAAGAATGCAAAAGAGAGAATATGACCATGTCAATGGATGAAATGGCTGAAGGATGATTATTCTAAGCATTTAGAGCCATGAGAATTATCCAATATGACCAATAAGTACTACACCAAGCCATAACTGAATAAATGCTATCTAGATCATGACAACATATATATAAGCTAGCTAGAACACATAGATGACAATCTGAAAATGAAGTGCATTATGTGAGCAAGTCAAGTCATCAATGAGCAAAGTCTAGCAAGAGACATCCAAGGATGATGCAGGCCATGTCAATAAGCTAAGCGTAACTAAGAAGCTCAAATTGAGACCAAATAGAGTGCTACAAGTCCGAGAATGAAACATTTGTAGTAGTACTTAATTCTTGTTTTAGCTTAAGCAAATTGAGCACAAATGACATATTTTCTTTTGAAACCAAGGTTGTTGACAACCAGATTTTTGTTTTGTCATGTGCTAGACCTCAAGCCTTATGCGACTACTCCAAGCGATAAGCTTAAGAAGATAGTCTAGGTCATCCAAAACTCCCCCTAAGTTCATGCCAAGTGCAATGGCAAGCCGTCTCATAGGAGAGAATTGGTGAGATCAGTTTTTTTCGCACAAAAGAGATCTTTTTGCATTTTAACATGTAGTACTAACTTATGCATCATCAAGAGACTACAATAGCCCAATCTAAGGCTCAATAGAGATTCAACGCTCAACTTAGCCTATTTGACATGGCATGAATCATAAAAGGATAGCTAAAGCAAGACTAGACTCAAATGTGAGTATGACAAGTTTTAGTTCCAGTTTAGCAATTTTAATTAACTTATCATGGCAAAAGCTAGTCGACACATATGAAGTCATGATAAATCTAGCAAATGAAGCATAAATCATGGCAAGGGTGAAGCATTGAGATCATGTCATAACAGGATAATAATCAAGGCTCAATGTAGTTGTATTACAATGCGAAATGCTGAAATGCAAGAAAATCCAGCTCCCTCTCAACATGATATGCAACTTTTAGTTCAAGTTGAGTTATGTCAAAATTAAGCTCCAGAAGCTCCCAAATGAACTCCCCCTGAACCAAAGCATTAAATTCGAGAAGCTGGCAAAAAAAATCCAAACGGGTAGTCCTTAAAGCATAGATAAGATATAGAAGATACTATGGATCAGACTGACTCTCATATACCCCATATGATTCCAGGACAATCAGCTGACAGTAAATCACACACTAGAGAGCAAACACGCACTGCCTACCCGAGGGTGGCCCAACCCTCGCTAGAACCTACAAGAAGTGAGTGAGCTCGACCTAGTGAGATAAGAAGCAGCTAATCCTGGAAGCACAAGATAAGAGTTAGAAGTCTAAGCATCTTGGCAAGAGAAGCACTCTAACCTATGCTGGAAGGACTAAACCCAAATGCACCCCGAGTGCAATGCAACAGAAATGAGACAGAAGCATAATCAATATAGTAAAGCAGTAAAGCCCAAAACTCCCCCTCACTACAGTCCATAAGGACAAACCACCCCAAGCTCTCCCCGCAGAGCTGAAAACCTCGAACTATCCAATGGCTTGGTGAAGATGTCAGCCAACTGGTGGACACTCTCCACAAACTGGAGCACTATATCGCCCTTCTCTACATGGTCTCTAAGGAAGTGAAAACGGATATCGATGTGCTTGGTCCGAGAGTGTTGCACTGGGTTCTTAGCAATGTTAATCGCAGAAGTGTTATCACAAAAGAGTGGAACACTGTCGATAACTAACCCAAAGTCCCGCAGGGTCGAAGCCATCCAGTACTGATCGCAGCGGTGGCTGCAGCAACATACTCGACCTCTGCGGTGGATGTGCAACACCGGATCGCTTCCTAGAAGACCAAGAAACGAGAAGTGCCAATGAAGCGGGTGCTCGAAGTGCTCTTCCTATCTATCCTACAGCCGGCAAAGTCTGCATCCGAGAAGGCTCTCAAGGAAAGACAGGACGAGGAGGAGTACCAGATACCATAGTCAATGGTAGCTCGAAGGTACCGAAGAATGCGCTTCACCGCCTGGCGGTGAGATACGCGAGGAGAAGCCTGAAACCGAGCACAAAGACACACAGCAAAGTGTATGTCCGGTCTCGAGGCAGTGAGGTACAAGAGGGAGCCGATCATACTCCTATACTCCTTCTGATCAACTGGCTCGCCATCCTCATCTGGGTCGAGTGAAGCTGAGGTAGCCATTGGAGTGGACACCGGCTTACCATCACTCATATCGAAGCGCTTCAGGAGGTCTCGAGTGTACTTGCCTTGATGCAAGAAGGTACCCTCCCGAGTCTGCTTAATTTGGAAGCCAAGAAAGAAGCTCAACTCGCCCATCATGCTCATCTCAAACTCCGAGCTCATGACATCGGAAAACTGGGAAACGAGAGCATGCGAGGAGCCGCCAAAGATGATGTCATCGATATAGATCTGGACGAGCAGAAAGTCATTGCCATGTCGTCGAATGAACAAGGTCTTGTCTACTCTACCCATCTCGAAACCATGACTCAACAAGTAAGACTTAAGCCTCTCATACCAAGCTCTCGGGGCCTGCTTAAGTCCATACAACGCTTTGGAAAGCTTGAAGACATGGTTAGGGTATTTGGGGTTTTCAAACCAGAGGTCGTCGACATAGACTTCTTCCTCAATGAAACCATTAAGGAAGGCACTCTTGACGTCCATCAGTACAGCTTGAAACCCTTAGAAGCTGCAAAGGCAAGCGAATTCTAATGGCCTCAAGTCGAGCTACAGGGCAAAGGTCTCCTCAAATCCGGACCCTCAACACGGGAGAACCCCGAGCTACCAGTCTAGCATTGTTTGAATAACCACTCCATCCTCGCTCGCTTGTTTTGAACACCCACTTAGTCCCAATGACATTGTGACCTCGCGGGGCTCGACAAGCGACTGGACCTTGTTTCTCTCGAAGTTTTCTAGCTCCTCATGCATGGCATTGACCCAAGACTCGTCGGAAAGAGCATGAGAAACATCCTTGGGCTCAAAGGAGGCAATGAAAGCAGAATGGAGATAGAATTGAGATAAGCCAGATTTTGAGCGAGTAACACGCTCGAACAGTCTCCAATCATCCGCTCGAAGGATGCCTTTTCGGATATGACGGGAGGTCGGGATGAGATGAAGAAGTGGCCTCTACCTCGTGGTCGACGAGGTAGGAACAGAGCCACTAGCTCCGGAGGAAGCGAAGGCAAGGGTGGTCACCGGAGGTGCGGTGGAAGACGGCACCTCAAGGGGTGGATAAGTGATTGGATCGGGTAAACAACCTCATCTCCATCGTCCTCATCATCCACGAAGATGGGTTCGGACTGCTCTAAAGAACTCGAGATATCCGGCCTAGTCCCCGACCGCCTCGTCAAAGGTCACCTCACGAGTCTCTACCATTTTGCTAGACTCGCAGATTCGGACCCTATAAGCCCGCGAAGAAGGCGAGTAACCTAGAAAGATACCATCACAAGAACGTGACTCGAACTTGTCTAGGTTCGGACTTGAATAAAGCACTTGCAACCAAAAACACGAAAATGAGAGACGCTGGGCTTTCGCCCATATCTCAGCTCATAAGAAGTGCGGTGCAAGTGTGCCCGAAGAAAAACTCGATTTGAGACATGGCACGCGGTAGCTATAGCCTCAGCCCAAAACTTCCGCGGTGTAGAGTACTCATCAAGCATCGTCCTGGCCATCTCGACCAAGGTACGGTTCTTCCTCTCCACAACGCCATTTTGTTGTGGGACGTGCGGAGAAGAGAACTGGTGCTCTACACCTGTCTCACCACAGAAACTCTCAAAGTAGGAATTCTTGAACTCCGTGCCATTGTCACTGCGGATCGCTCGTAAGGCACCAGGGAGCTCAACAGAAAGCCTACTGAAAAGACCTCGAAAATGTGAAAATGTCTCATCCTTCGAGGCTAAGAAAAACACCCAAGAATACCTCGAGAAGTCATCGACCACGACAAGAACATACCACTTCCCTCCTGCTGACTGCACTCGAGCTGGTCCAACAGTGTCCATATGGAGCAGCTGTCCCGGTGCATCGGTCATAGTAACTGTGACCGGAGGGTGAGAAGCGGCAACCATCTTGCCATGCCGGCATGGAGCGCAAACAAGATCTTTGACCATCTTGAGTTTCGGCAGACCACGAATGAGATCGTGGCCGCTAACTCGGGTCAAATGGTCAAATCCAATATGACCAAGTCTCCTATGCCAGAAAGAGAGGTCGCGGGACTCGAAGCAACTAAACACCGAGAGGATCACGGAAGACTCGAGAAAAATTAGCACGAAAGATCCTCCCAAAACGAAATCCATAAACCGGACTACAGAAGAATCAAGAATTTTACAATTATTTTTCTTGAAGCTCACCTCGAAACCGTCATCGGTAAGCTGAGAAACGGAAAGCAAATTGTACTGCAGCTTACTAACCAAGGCTACATCTTTCAAAATGAAAGAGTCATTAATGCGCACTGTACCTTTGGCGATGACGCGCCGGATGAAGCATCTCGAAGGTGATCGTCTCATCACCGGAGCACGGGCAAGGGAAGAAAACCAACGGGAGTCTCCGGTCATGTGTCGTGAACACCCGGAGTCTACAAGCCAAACCTTTCCCTTCCCTGCCCGGCGAACCTGAGTCAAACAGAGAGTAAAGTCTCGATCTGGGGTAAATCAAGAGTGATTTTGGCACCCAATCTTGAACAACACGTCGAGCGGATGAAGTAGTCAAGCACGATCGACCTCTATCTACCCTACGCTCTGTCACTCACGGCGAAGGTGCGTGAGCAGACTGAAAGCCGCTGCGGGTCCGATCGCTACGGAGAGTGAGTCGGAACACCGCAACACGCTGAACACGCCGCGGTAATCGCTTGTCTCGACGGGAAACGAGATGTACCCTCGGGACGGCGGAAGTCATGAGCGAAGCAGCATGAGGACGAAAAGCGAAGACTCGGAAAAACCAAGTCCTCGATGCTGCCCAAACCCATCAACAGCAGTTAAACCTAGACCTCGTGTTGGTCCTAGGTGCACTCAGGATCTGGGGCTGACCCTGAATACGCCTAGGAGACTCAACACGGTCTCTACGCGCGATCTTGGCGCGCCTGAAGCATCGATCA
The DNA here is from genome assembly GCA_036346575.1 of Dendrocalamus sinicus. Lineage (NCBI taxonomy): Eukaryota > Viridiplantae > Streptophyta > Magnoliopsida > Poales > Poaceae > Dendrocalamus > Dendrocalamus sinicus. The sequence continues at coordinate 32,673,203 of CM070662.1, forward strand.
ACCGTGTGTCCATCCTTCGACGGCAGAAGGTGCGGTGATACTTCATCCTCTCGAGAGGTAGAAGTAGCACGGTCGAGCCGCCTTACGAGAGGCGGCGGCGGCAGTGCAATCACCTTGCTGTCAGAAATCCCCTGGACATAGCCCGCTGACTTAAATTGGACTTTCTCGGTCCTGGGCTCGGTCTCGATCACACCTCCTACTATGGGTCTGAGAATAGCAGGTGGATGCTTCCTCATGTCCTCATAGAAATCATATCCTAGACCCTGATTAAATCTGCAGATCTTAGATTGGTCTAGAATAAGATTAAGCTTCTTCTTGCCACCTACAAATCTCTCGAGAGTGTTCATAAGATACTGACACTCCCGAAAGAGAGAGGCACAAGAAGAGCAGGGAGAAGAGGGAACAGCAGGGGGTAAGGGAACAGATGAAGAACCAACAGCAGAGGGAAGAATGGCTTGTGCACGCACAGCCGACTCTGAAGGGACAGTCCTACTGCTAGCCAGTTGGTTCACGTCGCTAAGCGTCTCAACCTTGCCCTGGGGCTTCTCCCCCTTCTCCTCAATCACATTACAAGCACAAGGTGGCTTCTCTAGAAGGTCCTTAGTTAGCTTCACACATCTCTCATCCAATGCAATCAAGTCAGATTTTAGTTTGTTACAATTAATGCATGGTGAGCTAACAGGTCCTTAGAAGCATCTTGAGCCAACTTCCTATCATGATCAATCATTTCTTGAAGCTGTTTGGAGACGACTTCAAGTTCAGCGATTAACTTAGGACAGTTCAAGCATGAATCAATCGGCTCAAGTAAAGAAGCTTGTAGTTCAGCAATTTTATGATCTGCCCGTTTTAAGTTCATCTTCAAGTTATTGCAGTTTTCACAGGACTCGGGCAGATCAAGGAGCATGGCATACGGTCCTCTAGCAGCAATGTCCTTAACATCACATGTGGTGGGAGAAGTAGTCTCATCAGTAGTAAGTAGAGTAACAGCCATCCTACTCAATTCTAACTCAGCAAGCAGACTAACATTCTCCACCTTAAGCACATCAAGCTCAGAAGACAAACTATCATGAGAGGTCCTTAGTTTCTCCATGTCTCCAAGCAAAGCAGGGCATGTATCACAATCATCACGGGAGGGAGCAGATCTCAGTGAAGTAATCTCCCGTGATAGTCTATCTACTTCCTTCTCTAACTCGGTACACCTAGACCTAGCTCTAGCATGAAATCCACCTAGCTTAAGAAAAGCATCATTCATTTGGTCATAAGAAGGAGTACCTCATCCGAGTCGAGTCTGACTCATTGTCGCTCGATTCGCCCTCGAGGCCATGAAGCACATGCCTTGGGAGAAGTCGTCGCCGCCATCCTTGGGCTCTTGATCACCCGTCCGTCGTCGTCACTCCATCCCTCCACCTCACCGAGGTCGAGGTCGTCGAAAGCGGTGAGGACGCGGTGGAAGAGCTTCTTGGCCTTCCCGGTTGCGGAACTTCTTCTTTCCGGAGCAGTCTTTGAAGGCTTCGTGTTGCGGTTCTTGTCGGTGTAGTCGTTCTTGCCCGAACCGCCGTAGTCAACTTTACCCTTCCCAAGCTTGGGCGGTTGCTCGGATGTGGTTGGGGCCACCACACTCGAAGCGGATGACTGGTCCTCCTCTCTTCTGTCTCTCCTACCCTTGTAGGCATGGGAAAACCTTCGGGCTAGGAGGGCCAGCTGATCATCCGCAAGCTGCTCTAACTGATCATCAGTTATATCACAGAGAGCGGCAAGGGAGAAACCGCAAGAGGACTCAGAAGAGAGACCAGAAGCTGAACTGGGATCAGTGACCAAAGCCATCGACTGTGACTTCGACCTACGAGAGACAACGTCAATCTCGTGAGTCTTGAGGCGCGAGTACAGCGCGTCAAGAGTCAAGGTCGAGAGGTCTGTCGTGTCTTTGATGGTGGTCACTTTCATCTCCCACACACGCAGATCGAGTGCCGCAAGCATCTGACGAGCGTTGTCCGAGTCGGGGTATGTGAGACCGACCGCTCGGAGGTTGCTCAAGATCTTGTGGAAACGAGCGAAACACTCATCTAGGGACTCACCAGCAAGCATCTCGAATTTGTTGTATTCGCGCTTGAAGCGGTCTGTCGAACCGTCTTGATCTGGGTGGTGCCCTCATGGTATGCGTCGAGGGTCACCCAGATATCGTAGGCGGACGACAGGTGGGAGATGCGATCGAACTCGCTACGACTCAGGCCCTGGATAATGATGTTCCTTGCCTTAGCGTTTGCCTCAACATCATGCATATTCCAGCGTTGATGTTCTCATCGGCGGGAACAACAAACCGGACCTTGACCTTGCGCGGATAGCGTACCCACGAGCACGGATGTATGTCTCCATTCGGCTCTTCCGAAGGTAATCGATGCCATCAGCAGGCGGCTTGGTCGAGTACTTATCCGTCGCCATGGCTCTTGAGACCGGTTAAGATCTATTGATTAGAGCTAACCGCTCGATACCAATTGTAGGACTGAAATGGCGGCAGAGGGGGTGAATGGAGCTCAAAAAATACCGGGGCCCTTTACCGACTTACTTCTCCAATAGCTATAGAAGCTATGGAAAAATAAATGCCCTTTTTTTGCTGGCTGAACCGAAAAGAAACTAAAACTAAAGACTCGGGCCGAGAACTACTAGAATTTAAAAAGAATGCTTGGCCAAAGATTGTTCGAGATGCTCGTTTTGCTTTGTTCTTTCAGCAGACACTGCTGTCTCTGAGCTTCCGGTGAAACCAGGAAGGACAAAAGAAGCATGCAAAACCCAAAAGAGCTCACAGTTGCACTTGATCTCTGGCCAAGAATTGCAAGCAAAGGAGACAAGCTCGACAACAAAAATGTTGGCGAATGCTTTCATGGAGGAGTACTGAGAGTACAACTAATGGCAAGAAACATCAAGTAATAAAAGTGCTGGCGAACACAACAATTAAAAGAAGACCTTGCTGGAAACTTGAGAAAAAGAAAGGCATTAAATGATGCTCCTTTGCCGCAAGGACCAAAGAAGAGCGAAGCTCTTTAATTGATTGCTGCAAGAAAAGCTCTTGCCTTGCATGTCTCGCCGAATGATCAATGGTCATTGGAAATGGATGCTTCCAGCCGAACACGAGTGCAGAACAAGCAGAGAGACAAAGACCAACCAAAAAAACTAATGAAAAAAACTTCTTAAGAACACGGGGAGAAGCAGAGACTCAAAACACAAAGAGATAGATCAACACAAACATTCTCATATTAAAAGAGGAAGAGAGATGAATGATTATATATATGTGTTCTTACAACTCTCTCAATCCATCCTCTCCTTCTCAATCCTCAAGAACACCAAGAGCTACACATGCTTCTTGGGAGGAACACACACATACACACATGGAGAGACACAAATAAAACCCTAACTCTTACACCCACTCTCTCAAATTTTCAGCACACATCCCCCTCTCTATTTATAGCCTCCACTAATGGGTTTGCCCTATGCTTTACCCATTAGGCCTTCAACAACTCGGCGCTTTATCCAAACCCGCTTCCTTTTGTGCCGCTTTGCGTTTTTACCGAAACGCCCCTCGCGCACCTTCCAGGAAGCTTCCTCATTTCTTGCCCTGCAAGCCACGCAGCTTCGCCGTCTTCGGCACACCTCGACCGTTCTGACCTCAGCGCCACCTGCGCCTAGTCCGGTCAACCGTGCCTCGCCACGACTCCACCTCGAGTCCACGTCGTCTTCAACACATCCCGACCGTTCTGACCTTAGCGCCACCTGCGCCTAGTCCGATCCACCGTGTCTCGCCACGACTCCGCCCGATGTCCTGCAGCCACACAGACAAGAAACACGTCACATAGCACCGCTCGATACATGAAAGCATAAATACCATTATACTTACCACAGATGAAGTCCAAACCTGTCGAAACCAAGAATATGCATCCTAATCCCATACGACCAAGTTTGACCAAAGCCAACGGAGCCCAAATGCGCCACGCACCGACTCGACTCCGAACCACTCAAACCAAACTCGACTTATCTAAACCACGGTCAATTACTCATCATACACAAGTGGTCACCTCCACATGGTTCAACAAAAATAAAATCTTCCACGTCAGCTATTAAATAGTAATATCAAATCAGTGCGTCCTACTCCATTTACTGCACTGTATGCATTCCTTACAAACAAGTAGGGGCGCAAACGAAATGGGTTAATCCCGACCGATCCGACACCGAATCCGATTGGTACCGAATCCGATTGGTACCGAATTCGGAGAAAAAATATGGGTTAGGATATGGTAACAGCAATATCCGTCCGAATCCGACCCGTTTTCACCCTAGTTCGGATGGAAGCTAGAAGACCTAATTCAACTCTTGCATGTACAAACTGAACAGCAATCAAGACTTTCGGCCAGCTGATAGAAGTTTAAATGCTACGGTGCCAATTTCAATCTCCCAACAGAGCTGCTAGGAGATCAACTAGGAATTCTATAGCACGCCGCGTTGGACTCCGTGTGGATTTTTGGCCGGAAAACACGGTATCCGTGCGGCTACTGCTGAACCACCTTGCAGAACGTGAACACAAAGACTTTTTTGGCTCCTAATTAAGGGACTTAGTTAGAAAAATTTTCTAGGATTTATATGAACACAACGATTAAGCGATGCAAAGAACACAATGATAAGCACGCAAACAAAAATTCTAACGGACGAAAACTTAACAAAATTCACGAAAAATGACATATGCAAAAACTAGGGTTTAGATTTTTTTTTGCTTTTTGTGTATAGGGAAAAAAATAAATCTAGCTACGGATAAATTGATTCTAATGTGTCAACTGCGCTCTGATACCAAGATGATGCAGGGGATTGTCCGAACTTCACGGCGTAGGATCGATGGAGATAATTTGGATCCGTGCAACCTGACGAATCAATGGCGCCAACCACTGTTAGAACAACAACCTACGACAAAAGTGTTTGTCCAACCACACACTCGTGATCTCATCTACCCGACCACCAAGTAGACATGTCGTCGCTCCGGCCAATTCACAAGGAATGACAAGAACGACAGGAAAGAACGTCTGATTCCTCTCTAGGTTGCAATCATATGTCAAATCTTAGGAGAAACAAGTGCATGGCTCTCTGAAAAAATAATAGATCTATTTTATATGATCTCACCCAAACTTACATGAGCGCAGCCCCTAATATTGATGGCTTAACAGATACCGACTCTCCGGTGGACCGTCTCCCAAACCAAGTCGGCCGAAACGCGTACGCACCAAAAGTTGATGTCCGTCTCGAACCAACAGTGGATGTTTATTAATACGGTTTTGCTAATGCACAATCACCTGAAAATTTTTGAAGTTTCAGTCGATTTTCCAGCCGTTGGATAGGTTCTGAGATCTATGCTGTGCTCTGTGTAGTTATTGGACTTGCCATCATCTATTGGGTTGGGACCCGTTTTGCATTTGTGTCCGAGCGAGGGGACAGATTGGGGGTAGAGAGACAGAGAGAGCGCGGAGAACTCAAGAGGGAGAGAGCAAGGAGGCGATCGGGTCAGCCGGCGACTGCGATAACGAGAGGTTGGAGGCAAGCGTTGGAGACTTTGGAGGCGGCGAAGAGCGAGAGCACCGGTGAGGATCTATTTGAGGTTGCCGGTCGGATTTGGTTGTACTCGAGGCGAGCAGCATCTACTGAGTTTGCTAGTCGGATTTGATTGTACTCAAGGCGAGCGGCATCTACTGAGAGTTTCTAGCAATTTGAGGTGTGACTTTTTTGTGCAATACTTATGGTGTTCTATTCCGCCTCTACCGATTGCTGTTACTTTGATTCTATCTGCGCGAGATATAGTCGATTTGTGAAATCATGTTCATGTTATTAGTTCGGTGGGTTTTAATTTCTAGGGGGATGGTGAGCTCGATGTGCTTTTTGGATCCCGCTCCTTCTTGCCTCTATCTTCCATGGCGAGATGAAAGTCTTATGCCTTGGCTTGTTGAAGGCCACGACAGCAGGCGGTGGGTCCCGGAGGTTGTTCTCAGACCACTCCTACACAGACGACGAAGCTGGGGCTGCCGCGCCACCGTCGACTGCCATTCGAACAAGTGTCTCCTGCACCTGCAATAGGATGGACATGGGACACCTCTTGAACAATTTATGACCCTTTTGTTGGGAATGCTTGCTGGATACTTGATTTATCTTGTCCTAACTGCAGCTTGACATTATTTGATGCTTCATTATCGGCAGTAGTAGTAGTAGTATCCTTGTTGTGTAGCTTTTCTCTTTGTCATGGGTTGTGTCCCTGCATATTGAGCAGCGACAGGATTGCACATCTTGTCTGTTGTGAGGCTATATGAGCTTGCCTCTTAGATAGACATGCTTCCTCTCATTGTCTTAGGGACGAGCTACCAAGAGCACGAGTGTAGTGTCTGCATTGCTCGTCATCCCCAATGATGGAGGCGGATGGCTATGACGGCAAAGATGGTTGTGGTTGTGGGCTTGTGGCTATGGCGCCTCTTTGATGATCAAGCGATGCGAGGAGATGAAGTCGATGAAATCCACCATTGTTGTGATCCAGAACGAGGTGGTGATCTTGTTGAGCGTATTTGGGGCACTGTAACTTTGCATTATTAGTACTATTATTTTGCTGATGATCTAAAGCGACCTTGAAATAGTATCTGGTAGTAGTGGTTCAACAACAAATAGTTGAACATGATTTGCCACACAAACTGGTAAAAGGTGCCAATTCCTTCGTGGAATATCTGCCTAGGGATGGGGGTGACTGGTTTTCCTGACTTAACTTCATACACAAATACACCACAAACTTTGTCTTGCATACCATTTAAACAAAAAAATTCAGTGTCATGTCCTATGCAATTTTAATAAATATGGCGTGCAAGTTCTAGTCCATATAATTTGTCTTCTGTCCTTTTGTTTCTGTATTTGTAGGGCTCACCTATGACCTATGTTAGGATAATTTGTCTTCCTTAGAATAATTATATTTGTTTATGTTTTCTGTAGCGTTCACCTATCTTAGGATGATAAAATATTTGTTTTCTATTAATGTGAAACCTAACTTTGTTATCAAAACTAGCACTGGAATATGTAGCATTGAAAGTTTTGGATTGTTTCATGCAGATTTATTACTCTTATAGCCCGAATTCATCTAAACATCTGTGTTTATTTTTCATTGTATATTAGAATTTCATGCAGATTTATTAATGTCATCGCCTAGAATGCAACTTTCTTGGTCGGTGTGAAAACTTGCATAGAAGTTTAACTAAACTTTCGTGATAGGTATGGTGCAATTTTAGTTCAAAATCAATGCAATTTTTCATATTTGTGTTCATATAAACTTTTTGTATATTTTAGTTTACGTTTTATGTCTTAATCATCTGTAAGAATTCACAAATAATTGATTATATTCTGTCCAGTTAGAAATTTAATTTGTTTATATCTTTTGTGTACGGTTCCAATGCTTTGCGCCTTTCTTTGCATAAGGTTGTATGTGTTGGTTCGATCATTATTTTCAAGATTAGTATGTTGTCTTGATTGTTTTCTACAGCCATATCTTTGTTGTTGTTTGTTATATCAGATTAGTAGGTGTTTTGTTCAATTTGATGATATTCTGTTTGTTGCATTTGTAGATCTCTGTCTTCCTTTCTTGTGGTTGATCAGTCTTGCTGGTTGTGATGTACATGTGGTTCTGCTTTGTTACAAAGGCAAGTAAGTTAATCAGTAATCTTTTTTTCCATTGTTGTCTATTAAATTGTTCTAAACATCATTATTTGTTATGATTGCAATTAAGGTCAATTTATTAACTCACCTCATAATCAAGAGAACTCTGCAGTAGTTGTGTGCATCCACCTATTGCAGGAGCCTGCTTTATCAAGAAAAAAATGTAAATTAGCACCACATAGTTGAAGAAAATAATCTCATCTCTGATTTGTGTTTGAAGCCAATTCATAGAAATTACCTCAGATCCTTAGCTATTTTTCTGACCAAAGTTACTGATTTGTTCTAGTAGGCTTGTGTATGTCTTGCTGTTGTCTTACGATAACCTTAACTGTTAACATATCATCATTATTTTTTTGTCTATCTATGTTTTATCTATGTTGTGTGTACTTTGTGTTGTGTTATTATTTTTGTTGAAATGTTTTATACTTACACTGAATTCAGTATATTGTTCTGCAATTTGGTCTTCAGTTGTCACATGTCCATTCCCGGTGAATACCTGTTTTCATGCAAAAGTTACTTGTTATATTTATACTTACACTGAACTTAGTATATTATTCTGCAATTTGGTCTTAAGTTGTCACATGTCCATTCCTGGTGAATACCTGTTTTCATGCAAAAGTTGCTTGTTATATATATATTCATTGCGATTATTAAGTCAGTGCAATTTTCATAAAATATTTCTTCAATTTTTATCCATTAATATGGTTGGATGGAGTTATACCTAGTTGTATGTCTCTATTTTGGGAGAATAGATTATCTAAAAAATCCAGCACATCTCGCATGATTGTTAACCTAAAAATTTGTTGCCAATGTGCTAGATGAACTTTTTTGTGTAGAATGACATCATGGAGGTTAATTTTGTGTATTAAAAATACAAATATTACCCACATTCATGTCTTGATGCTATATTCCTTCTTTATTTCCTTCAGTTGTTGTTGTAGCTTGCACCATTTCCTGCAATTTAGATATTACAACGCTCTTTAAGAAATTTTGCAATGTCAGGTCATGTACAAGTTATTGTGCAATTGTGTGCAATATTTTCTCTCTCACCCAAAATGTAACTTTATATATGTCACCCATAGATCAATAAAATTCAAACCAGTAAGATGACTAATTTATTTAGAACTCATTGTTTTTTGATCTACTCTAATTTGATTTTTTGAATCCACAGCAAAATTCATATTAAAGTTGCTAGTTATTTGTATGATCATGTGATTATGATGTCAAGTGCAATTTTGAATTAAATATTTCTGCAATTTTTATACATCAATATGTTTGCATGGAGTTTTATACCTGGTTGCATATCTCTTTTTGGGTAAAGAGATGATCTGAATAATCTAGCACACCTGTATAGCTGTTAACCTGAAATTTTTTATTTGTCAGCATGTTAGGCTGATTTTTCCTTTTTTTGTAGAATGATTCCTTTTGTGACATGGATGTTAAATTGTGTAATAAGAGTACAAATGTCACCCACATTCATGTCTGTTGTTATATTCCTTCTTTATATTGCCTTTAGCTGTTGTTGTAGCTGCACCATTTCCTGTTATTCAGATCTTACAACCCTCTTTAGGGATTTTTGCAATGTGTGGTCATGTGCAAGTTAGTATGATATTATGTGCAATTTTTTTTATCTCTTACCCAAAACTGCATTCCACAAATAATTTTGTTAGGCCAGTATAATAAGTTGTTTATAATTTAGTCAAGCTTATAGTTCTATGTGGATTGCAATTCTAGTATTTGTGTTTTTGCTTTTAGTGTTTTTCATGGACGTTATGGTTTTAGCTTGCAGTTTCTGACTAGATCTTATTCAAACCATGGCATCTACTTGGTGAAGGAGAAGAAGAAATTTTATCAGTAATTCAGTGAATTGTATGGAGATGAGGCAAGGCAATTGGTGGAAAAGAGCAAAAAGGAGAATTTATATGAAGGCAATTGGTGCAGAAGCAAAGGGAAGCAGCATCGTATTGGGGTCTATATTGATTTGGACACACACACGGGGAGGAGGTCACCTGGGAATTTCTGACGGAGGTAAGTTCCTCTTTGTTCTTCAACTTGTTCCTTCTTTGTTCTTTATCTCTGCACTCTTTCTCTCATTCCCTCCTTTCTCACCTTCGTCTTGCCCTCCTCTCTTTTAGTTTCTCTTTGTTGTTTTTATTCCGTGATATTCTTTTTCCCCAATCTATGTACAGACTGAAATCAATCCTATCTGTTTTTTCTTGCGTGATGGGGGCAAGATCACAATCACGGGATAGATGTTTGTTGCATAAATTCGGGCTCTTGTTGATTGCTCTTTTCTTTTGTATTTGCATGTGGTTGCGCTGGTCTCAATGTATCGGGCCTTAATTATCGGGCCGAAAGTTCACAACAAGAAAACGGATGGGCCAATGCGTTAATGGGTTTGAATAGTCAACCCACGCAAATTGCTTACCCACTCACAAAACAAAACCGGCCCATCAACAAAAAAACAGCAAAAACGCTAGCCGTTCAGTGTGGATCGTGAGGTGAGGAGGGAATCGACTGTGTTTTGTTAAATTTTCAGTCGACTGTGCATTAGATGCCCCCTAATTAATATGTACATGACTCAACTAGTAACCATTTAACCGACTCAAAGACAGGCTCCTCCAATGATCCAAATCATCACATGCAAAGTATGTTGAATATCTAGTCAATTTTTGGCATATTTTAATCCATAAATTCAGCATATAAAACATGACATACAAATGCATGAGCGATTCAACAAAGATGTATTCATATTCGCTAACGAACAAGCTAACAGCAACATCTATTAACATATTCATAGCGTACAAAAGCAAATACACCAGAGAAGTTTTCAGTTCATACCCTCGGGCGGGGCCAGTGCCGGAGACACCGGATGTGCCGTTACCATCAGTTCACATGATGGCCTATTCGATGTAGTCGATCGAGGCGTGATGCAGGAAGATGTTCGTCGGGCAGTCTCGTGAACAGTTCACCACCAGGGAGTAGACGATGTCACAGATTGAGCAGTCGCGCCAATGCGCTCCCCAAAAACTTGATCGCCCGTCTACCCGTGCAGGTACACAAACGGACGGAGTTTCGGAGGCCTACTCGCCAACACGACCGTTACAATCCGCAAAAAGTTGGCCCAGCACATCACTTCCGGCCAGGCCAGTCCGTCCGTCCGTCCGACCGACCGACCGCCCGCCCGCCCGCCACGCCACGCCTCGCCTCGTCTCGGCGCGGCACGGCACGGCGGCGCGTGCGTGTGGCATCCCAACTGCCCTCCTCAACTTGTCTATAGGAGCACACAATTGCAACCCATTTAAGTTGAGTCAACTCCTTGTCAGTTTTCCATGTGGGACTAACCGTTATTGCACCTAGCATTAATAGTGGGCCTAGGAATTTCATTTGATTAATTGCTAAATTAAAATGGACCAAGCCCAATTAATCCAACAATCCCCACCAAATTTCAAGGCACACGAGAAATGCTCTCAGTTCTGCTGTTGTTTGATATACCAGTGTTTCGATGGAGACTGTTAAGTTGAACATCCACCTAGGAAAGGAGTTACACTCATCCACAACTGAACAATGGACTATGCCTTGAATTGATAGTTTTGTGCGAACAAGCTTTACCCAATTCCTTTACTAGTACTAGGCTGCCTAAAACATCCCCTCTGGTTGGAGCATATAAGTTATACTCCATGCCTATTCATGAGTATCTAGAGATCACCCAAATCTCATAGACTGTGACCACCAGTCGAACTCATATAGGTGTGTTCCTTCTAAGATGTCCTGTAGGCCGACATCTTTGCTTTAAATAAGCCACTCGGATCACATTGAGGTAAAAACCAACCTGCCATACAGAATAGGAGAGAAGCGCATCACTGAAGAAATGAGCCCTGTAAAGGTCTCTCCTCCCAGTCAACCAACAGCTTGTTTCACCATCCTACTTCACGGGATCTCCGATCACGTAGAACAGGTTACCACTATGGTATGACTCATGTGGGTCTCAGGCCCATCTCACTTGATGCACTATCTATAACATTACGTGATAAACCCTTTGTAAGTTGATCGGCCAGATTCTTAGCTGTCTGGACATAGTCCAGCGCTATCACTCCGGAGTTTTTTTAGCTTTCTGACAGACTTCAACCGCCTCTTAACTAAAGGAATGCGCGTAGGCTACGCAAGCAGAAAACAAAACTTTTCTACCGCGCACACAAGGACATCATGCTTAAGGAGGGATCATGGATCATTACCACTAGACGCGCGTGCGTGTGAAGAAGAGTTGGAGAAGCCGATCCAACCACGCGCGTCGAGGTAGTAGTGGAATTAGCCGATCGTCCCGAACAGATCGTCTCCTCCACGCGATTAACCACACCACGAGCAGATCCAATCTGTAGGTTGTTGATGCCAATCAACGCCGCAACGAGCAGCGCCTCCACCGGTATCCACATGTCCGGGGCTGGAATGCCGATCGCGAGTGTACTAGCACTCGTGATCGACTAGGGTTTGGCTCGAGAGGTGGCGGCTAGGGTTTTGCTAGAGATTAACAGAAGCACGTGCCCCTCAGCCCCTCGCCTCCATATATATAGACCTCCTCACTTGGGCCTTGTGGACCGAGGCCCAATAGGAGTCTATTCGGATCTCTATCCGAATTGAGCCCACATCTGAATCATATTCGAATTAGTGTTCCAACCCGTTAAGTGTGCGACCCTGTAGGTTCACGTATACTTGGTCGCGACCCGGAAACGCCTTTCCGGTCACCCTGTTAATAGCGGCCTCTAGTAAGACATATTAACCCCAAAGTATACGTAAAGATCATATCGGCTGAACCTGTAATGTTCTCATGTACGAATCCCTTTGCCTCACGATATAGATTGAGCTCAAGGCGAGACCTGTGTCATCCTCTTAATAGCTCAATCACTCTCTCGATTCCGTGATGGATTATAAGCTTGTGATTGACTCCTCAATCACCTTGGCATGGCCATGCACTTTCATAATCCATTACATCGAGGGGTCCAGAGATATCTCTCCCATAAGGAGGGGCAAATTCTATCTTGATCATTCACATCCCACTACATGTTTCATGGCAAACCCGAAGACTACTTTTATGACTACCCAGTTACGGAGTAGTGTTTAGTAGTCCCAAAATAAGCTACTACGCATGTTGGGAACCATGATGATCTCAAGTCTAAGGATTCTATATAAACACTACTTGAGACCAACTGATGACACATGGAATCTCTGCAGTGTCTCATGGCGGGTCTATCCAACATATGTTCACTAACACATATCCATATTATTGATTTGGTATCACCATACCATGATCCATGAGACATGATCATCAATCAATACATATGCTGATCTTTGAATCATATTTGTTCCTCATATGATATATGATCAGGGATCAATTAGAAATAGCAACATTTTGGCATTAAGAGTCTCATGAATAAGTCACATACTCATTGATCAATAATGATAATGTCTATTTCAAGGAACAAAGTAATGTATCATAAACATAGTATGTGATATATAAAACATCTCCATGTTGCCTCTAGGGCATATCACTAACATTAACATGCCTAGATGACTTCATCTTGTCCTTAGAACTGTTCACCTTGATAATTACAGTCTGATTATCACAGTTCATCAGGATAGCCGGTATCGGTTTTTCAACCACCGGCAAATCCATAAGGAGTTCGCGAAGCCACTCAGCTTCAACAGTGGCGGTATCTAATGCTGTGAGTTCTGCTTCCATTGTTGACCTCGTTAAGATGGTTTGCTTGCAAGACTTCCAGGAAACAGCACCACCTCCAAGTGTGAACACATATCCACTCGTGGCTTTTATCTCATCAGCATAAGAGATCCAGTTTGAATCACTGTAGCCCTCCAGTACCTTTGGGTACCCAGCATAGTGAATGCCATAGCTAACGGTTGCCTTTAGATAGCGCATCACTCTCTCAAGAGCACGCCAATGATCATCTCCTGGATTTGAAACAAATCGGCTTAGCTTGTTCACAGCAAACGAGATGTCAGGCCTCGTAGCACTAGCTAAATACATCAATGAGCCAATGATCTGGGAGTATCTTAATTAATCCCTTATTATTCCTCGGTTTTTTCTCAATAACACACTAGGATCATAAAGAGTAGAAGCAGGCTTGCAGTCACTATAACAAAAGCGACTCAAAACCTTCTCCACATAGTGAGATTGCACAAGTGTAACCCCACCATCACCTCCTCTCAGTAGCTTAATGTTAAGAATCACATCAACCACTCCCAAATCTTTCATCTCAAAACTCTTGGACAAAAAGTCCTTGACCTCCTCAATCACATTGAGGTTGGTCCCAAAAATTAGTATGTCATCAACATACAAGCATAAGATCACTCCTTCTCCCCCACATAGCGATAGTACACACATCTGTCAGCTTCATTCACAACAAAGCCAGCAGATGTTAAAGTTCTGTCGAACTTCTCATGCCATTGCTTAGGTGCTTGCTTTAGGCCATACAAAGATTTTAACAACTTGCACACTTTTCCTTCTTGACCTTCTACCACAAACCCGTCTGGCTGATCCATATAAATCTCCTCCTCCAACTCTCCATTTAGAAAAGCTATCTTAACATCCATTTGATGAACGAGAAGACCATGAGAGGTAGCCAGGGCAAGTAGTACTCGAATTGTAGTCAAACGGGCAACAGGTGAATAAGTATCAAAGAAGTCCTCGGCTTCTTTCTGAGTATAACCCTTGGCCACAAACCTTGCCTTGTACTTTTCAATTGTACCATCAGGTCTAAGTTTTTTCTTGAAAACCCATTTACATCCTACAGGTTTACACCCATAAGGACGGTCAATGACCTCCCAAGTTCCATTAGACATAATAGAGTCCATCTCACTCCGTACTGCTTCCTTCCAATAGTCAGCGTCAGGAGAAGAATATGCCTCTTCAATGGTTCTTGGAGTGTCATCCATGAGGTATACAATGAAATCATCACCAAAAGATTTTGCAATCCTCTGTTGTGTTCCTTCAACCATTGGTCCTAGCGATTTGCTCCTTCAACCATTGGTTGAACCGACTGTTGTATTGCCTCATGATCCAAACATCCGCCGCTCGGATTACATTGCGAAGCACATCCTTGTCTTTGAGTCGACATAAGCGCCACTTCAGTCATGTGTTGCAAGACCGTGAAATGGGCTTGAGTATACGTGTCAATATCTCTGATGATTGCTTTCCTTCCGATAGTTCCAATACCCTTCAGCCTCCCTTCATGACGAGATTGAGGCACACCTATCGGTTGAGTCTGAGCCATATAATCGACACAAAACTCAATGACCTCTTCGCTTGCATAACCTTCGACAATGCTGCCCTCCGGCCGAGATCGATTCCGTACGTAGGACTTGAGAATTCCCATGAACCTCTCAAATGGGTACATGCTACGTAGGAATACGGGCCCGCACATTTTTCTCTCCCACACAACGTGAACAATGAGATGGACCATGATATCCAAAAACGAAGGAGGGAAATACATTTCAAGATGACATAGAGTCATCACCACCTCGTCCTGCAGAGCATCTAGTCCTTCGGGATCGATGACCTTCTGAGCAATTGTGTTAAAG
Organism: Dendrocalamus sinicus; assembly: GCA_036346575.1. Classification (NCBI taxonomy): domain Eukaryota; kingdom Viridiplantae; phylum Streptophyta; class Magnoliopsida; order Poales; family Poaceae; genus Dendrocalamus; species Dendrocalamus sinicus. The sequence continues at coordinate 32,688,512 of CM070662.1, forward strand.
AAATAATATAGCCTCATGATTGTCTCTCGGATTTTGATCGGCAAAATATTTCTAATTGCAATAGGGAGCATCTGTGTCATCAGCACATGACAATCATGAGACTTCATGCCATTTAACTTCAAATCTTGCATCGAAACAAGTTTCTTCACGTTGCCGGAATAACCAGACGGAACTTTGACACCATGCAAGCACTGGCACAGTTCTGTTTTCTCAGCCTTGGACAGAGTGTAACACGCAGGGGGAAGGTACGTTCGTCCATTATCAGTGCATGTCGGTGCTAACTCAGGCCTAATGTCCATATCAGCCAAGTCAAGCCGTGCGTTGACGCCGTCCTTTGTTTTATCACGAATGTTTAGCAAGAGACCAATCAAGCTGTCGCCTACATTCTTTTCTACGTGCATGACGTCGATGCAGTGTCGAACATCTAGGTACTCCCAATAAGGTAAGTCCCAAAATATTGATCTCTTCTTCCAGGTGTTGTTCTCATGAGCCCTCAATTTATGTCCCTTTCCGAGGACAACATCTAAATCCTTAACCATATCATAAACCTCGTGTCCCCTTAAATGCCTTGGAGCTGAATCGTCTTCCTTCTCTCCGTCAAATTGTTTCTTCATCTTGCGGTATGGGTGAGCCCTCCGAAGGAACCGGCGGTGACGCATGTAGACGGTTTTGAGTGAGTATCTCAGCCACACACTCTCGGTACCATCTAAACAGTGAGTACAAGCTTTGGCACCTTTTGTACTCTGGCCCGATAGGTTACCAAGGGCAGGATAATCATTTATGGTGTAGAACAATAAGGAGCGCAGAGTGAAGTTCTCTCGGTTGTATGCATCCCATACCTGTACCCCTTCGTTCCACAGTATTTTTAGATCTTCCACCAACGGTGCTAGGAACACATCGATATCATTCCCAGGTTGTTTTGGCCCTTGGATAAGTATCGACAGCAAAATGTACTTTCGCTTCATACACAACAAGGAGGAAGGTTATAGATGCAGAGAGTCACGGGCCATGTGCTATATCGGCTGCTCATGCTATCGAAAGGATTCATTCCATCGTACTCAGTCCAAACCTTATATTCCTTGGTTCTGCACCGAACTCTGCAAAACTCCTATCGATGTTTCTCCACTGCGCGGAATCAGCAAGGTGTTTTAGCATTCCATCCTTCTTGCGCTCCTCCGAGTGCCAACGCAACAGTTTTGCCTCCTTTGGATTTGCAAAAAACCTTTTCAAACAGGGAATTATAGGAAAATACCATGCCACCTTAGCAGGAGGTCCTTTCTTCGCCTCTGTTCCCTCGCCATCATTTGATTGATTGTTACGTTTGTATCGGGATGCGTTGCACACCGGACATACATGCATGTTTGCATACTCTTTACGGTAGAGGATACAGTCGTTCAGACATACATGTATTCTTTCTACTTCCATTCCCAACGGACAAAGAACCTTCTTGGCTTTATACGTGGTTTTAGGCAACTCATTTCCCTCCGGAAACATGTCCGCTAAAAGACCTAGCAGCGCCGTGAAACTCTTGTCGGACCAATCGTTGTTTGCCTTGAATTTCAAGAGTTCAAGCACGGCCGACAACCTCGTGTACTTGCAGCACGTGTACAAAGGTTTCTCTGAGTCCTCCATCAAGCCTCGGAATTTAACATACTCTCTCTCATCATAGTTCTCTTCTACATCGCGAAGCATCTGATCCAGATTATCATCGTGCAACCTATCCGAATCCGAACCACAATCGACATCAGCCGGCGGCATGTCACTTCACCGGCGATATCATCCGGCGGCATATCATTCACTTCACCGGCGATGTCATCCGACGGCATTTGATCATTCACTTCGCCACGACTGGTCCAACACGTATAACCCTTTTTGAAATCCCTCCGAATCAAGTGCGCTTCAATTTGCCCTCGGTTCTTAAACATCTTTAAATTCTCGCAGTCAGTGCATGGACAGTACATATATTCCACCCCCTTATTCAACATATCCTCCTCGGCAGCTCTTGTTGGGAGTTGGGAGTGTTTCTTTCGATAAGAATATTCATCACTAATTGCTCCCATGAGGATGGTAGAGATGATACTAGTACGATGACCTTGTCATTATCCTCAATTTTCTCATCCACACTAATCAGTTGCGTGATAAGCTTGTTGAAGACATTGAGATGATCAATGAATATTGTACCTTCCTCCACATGTAACCTGTACAATTGTCACTTCAGCACCCACCGGTTTGTTAGTGACTTTGCCATATACAATTATTCTAAGTCCATCTATAATTTTTTGGGTGAATTTTTCTTGATTACTGAGTACTTTATCTCATCGGAGAAACGTAGGTGGATTATATTGATATCTTTCCTCTCCATCAACTTCCAGTCTTCGTTGGACGTCTTTTCTGTTTTGTCCCCTTCAAAAGCACCGATTCGCTCCTGCTGGACAAGGACATCCTTCACTATATATTATCACATGCTAAAATTTTCTCCACTGTCAAATTTCTCTACTTGATTCCACATCACCGACATCGATCATGATTTTGTGCCATCTGATGTTTTATCGATCTTCTCACAAATCAAATTAATCCGGTATTAGCTCTGATACCACTTGTTACACTCTAATATCCCTTCTTATACATAGCAACCTCAGATCGGATCAGAGTTTGTGAGATACAATACGAGCATACATGGTATCAAGAACAAAGAAGATGAATCTCATACATTGAAGTAACCACAATGAAAAAGAAAAAATTTATCAAAGCTGACCGCAAATTTTTTAAGTACAATCTCAAAAAAGTACAATGGATTGTTGCTCACCTACAACCCTCTCGAATCTTTTAGGATTATCAGATCCTTGCTATATAAAGTACAATGGATTGTCACTCACCTACAACCCTCTCGAATCTTTTAGGATTATCGGATACTTGCTATATAGAAGGATCTTAGTGCTGAAGAATATCCTACCATCTAATCCTCTCATGCGCCTTCTGCTTTGAATGAGTAAGCTTGATTACTTTGTTGGTTGATTCCTGTCTATGGTCACCTTCATAGTATATATATAGTTTCTCCTAACCCTTCTTCAATTTAAAGTAGGAATCATAATTTAAATAAGAGTATGAGTTTTAATCCTAATAAAATTACTCTAGAACTCTTTGTAGCATATATTTACAAATCCTAAAACGCTATATACGATTCCTCTGTCTCAACATATTTAATCGGGAGAAACGCCTACGTATAATAATGGCGTTGTTGATGAGCCCAAAACAAAACGTCATCGATGACACCTTGCCGACGACTACATTTCCCATTCCATAGTGCATTGTTGTCTGCTTGATTCCTCAATAGCCCAAAACAAGAAAAGGTTATGCATCCCAATTTGGTCCCATCATATTCATATATCCATGGACCATGGTGTTGTCTTACTATTTACGGCGAGGATGGAGCTTTCAGAGATTCGATTTTGTGCTGTACTGATGTGGATAAACAAGACGAACTGGGGGGAATAACACCTTACGCTTTGATAAGTCAACAGGAGAGCAAGAGAACCTTTTAAAGAAATAACTATAGTCCAAAGCAGTGAGGTTTTTTTGGCAGACAGAAAAAGACTCTTGGAAAGAGCGACTGATAACCAAATCATTTTGTTAGCTTTAATCTTTACTAAGTATTACTTAGTAGTTTGCATTTTGGTTTTATGTATTCGAGTCGGCTGCCGTGCTGTTTTAGAAGTCAGAGTCCGTTTCAAAGTTTGGTTAGGAGTCTTTTAGGAATACGTAACGTATACGTATACCCGAGTCGTATTCTCGCACGGTCTGTAACTTGTGTCCGAGTCTCATGCATATTATATCCTATATAAGCATGGAGGCAGCGCCTCTTGTAATTATCCGATCAAGCAGTGCCTTGCAGTATTACATTGATTAGAACAAGGCAGCTTGCAATCAAATAAAAGGATCAGGCAGCGCCTAAACTTGTCTCGTGTGTGAGTTTTGTGTCCCAAGTAATCATCGCGCTCTGCTGTGTTTTGCTAGAGTTCTCTCGAGCGCAGAGCTGTTTTGCTGGAGTCTTCGCCCGATCAAAGCCGAGCTCGTAGATCGGTTCCAACAATTGGTATCAGAGCAAAGTTCGTGTACACCGTCATCTATGTCGTCTTCGAGCTCGTTGGAAAACGTCACCACCGATGGGGGCGTTCTGAAGATCGGCGATGGGAGCGTACCAAAGGCGTCGGCGCGCGAGGGCAGCATCTCCCTCCCGTATCCCATGCTCACGAGGAGCAACTACACGACGTGGGCCGTGAAGATGAAGGTGTTCATGCGTGCTCAGGGCGTGTGGAACGCAGTCGTGGATGAAGAGGTGAATGAGCGGCAAGATCAAATGGCGCTCGCGGCAATCTTCCTCGCGGTGCCGGAAGACATGCTACTGGTCCTAGCTGAGAAGGAGACCGCAAAGGAGGCCTGGAATACTCTGAAGGTGATGCATCTCGGTGCCGATCGCGTCAAGGAGGCGCGTGTACAAAACCTCATAAGCGAGTTTGAAAACTTGCGCATGAGGGACACCGAACAGATTGATGACTTCGCGATGAGGTTGACGACAATCGTCAGCAAGATACGAGGTCTAGGCGAAAAGATGGAAGAGGCCTACATCGTGCGGAAGTTTCTTCGTGCAGTGCCTAAGAAGTTCTCTCTCGTCGTCACCACGATTGAGCAATTCGGTGACATAAAAAATATGTTGATCGAAGAGCTAATCGGGCGCTTGAAGACGCAGGAAGAGGGAGAACGTCGCTATGGCAACAACGACAGAGACGAAGAGCACTTGCTCCTGACGCGCGCAGAGTGGGAGGCCCGATCGACAAAGTATGAAGGCTCCTCAGGTGGTTTTGATGGCGGCAGTGGACGTCGATACCGACGAATTGATAAGGCAAAAGTAAGGTGTTTTAATTGTAATGATTATGGACACTTTGCTTCAGAATGTCAGAAACCCAACAAGAGGGAGAAAGCGCAGGCACATCTCATCGAGGCAGATGCCGACGAAGAACCAGCGCTACTCTAAGCAAGTCAAGATTAGGGGGAGATTGTTAGCTTTAATCTTGACTAAGTATTTCTTAGTAGTTTGCATTTTGGTTTTACGTATTCGAGTCGGCTGCCGTGCTGTTTTAGAAGTCAGAGTCCGTTTCAAAGTTTGGTTAGGAGTCTTTTAGGAATACGTAACGTATACGTATACCCGAGTCGTATTCTCGCACGGTCTGTAACTTGTGTCCGAGTCTCATGCATATTATATCCTATATAAGCATGGAGGCAGCGCCTCTTGTAATTATCCGATCAAGCAGTGCCTTGCAGTATTACATTGATCAGAACAAGGCAGCTTGCAATCAAATAAAAGGATCAGGCAGCGCCTAAACTTGTCTCGTGTGTGAGTTTTGTGTCCCAAGTAATCATCGCGCTCTGCTGTGTTTTGCTAGAGTTCTCTCGAGCGCAGAGCTGTTTTGCTGGAGTCTTCGCCCAATCAAAGCCGAGCTCGTAGATCGGTTCCAACACATTTGCAGTGGATAAATATCATGCCGAGCTAGTGGGGGTGGACACTACAACCTGTAGTACCGCACCAGCTAAAGCAGAGAAAGAGCTCAGGGAGGCAGCGAGCGAGCGAGCCATGGCGACCGGCGGCGACAGCGTGCCCAATGTCCACAGCAAGTTCAACAGCAGTAACAAGACGCTGCTCAAGAGCGAAGCCCTGTACCAGGTAACACACTAAGTAACACGACAGTGACACACCTAGCTATGTCAAGAACATACGATGAGTCAGTGATCGTTCGTTCCTCTCTTTTTCTGCTGATGATGATATGGGCATTTGACGTCGACGTGCAGTATATTCTGGACACGATGGTGCTGCCGCGCGAGACGGAGTGCATGCGCGAGCTGCGCCTCCTGACGGACAAGCACGAGCGGTACGTACTGCGCGCGCTATACATCTCACTCTAGTTTTTAGTAGCAGTCGCTTTTCACTTGCATTGCCAATTTGCCCAGACACGCATGATGGATGATGCGTGTTTTTTTTTTTTTGCTTAATTAACTTGCTGTTGTTTGGTCTGTGTGGTGAAATATATATTGGTGTGTAGGTGTTCCATGGTGTCGTCCCCGGACGAGGCCCAGCTGCTAGGGATGCTGATCAAGATGACCGGCGCCAAGAACACCATCGAGGTCGGAGTGTTCACGGGTCACTCTCTCCTCGTCACTCTCTACGGGAATACCGTAGAGTGTGCCAGATAATAGCAACTAAGCAACCATAGCAAAAAGGGAAGAGTTAGCAAAGCAATTATGTAAGCACAACTTCGAAAGGTCATAGGTTCCCGTCCCTACTTTTTTAAAAAGAAAAAAAACTATTCTTCCCGTGAGTTCTCTAAGGAATACGTCAAGCTGAAAGTGTCCGCTAGTGAATTCCTTAGCAGGTGCCGGTGTAAATGTAATAGTTGTCGTGATTAGAGATGGAAACGGATCAAATACAATTGAATAGTCTTAAATACGAATAAAAATTTATATTTTTAAAATAAATACAAATTCAAATATTTTCGAATACAAATTAGAGATGGAAACGGATCAAATACGAATTGAATAGTCTCGAATACGAATACGAATATTCTCGAATATGAATACGAATGCGAATACAAATATTCTCAAGTACGGATACGAAGATTCTCGACTATGAATATGACCATTTTTTAATACGGATTTTCTTACTGAAAGACCAAAGATGGCAACAGAGGGGGTGAATGGTGTCTTAAAATTTCTCCTAAATATTCACTTATTCTTCACTTCGATAGCTACAAAGCTATGAAGATTAGGATAAAAATCCTACTTGAAAATCAGATACTCACATAACTGAGTGCAACCAATTGGAAAAACAACGTGGTCAGAATTTGACTTTAGTGGTCGATGACCAGAGAGCGGTCAAAAACTAACGTGGTCAAAAATCAACGTGGTCGTAACCAACGTGGTCGAAAGTCAACAAGTGATCTAAAACCGACATGGTCGATGATCTGAGAGAGATCGCAAACCTGAGTGTTCGAAGGAAGTCGAAATCTGACCAGTGTGGTCAACGACCAGTGAGTGGTCGAAAACCAAAATGATTGAAAACCTGAGTGATCGGAACATGTCGAAATATGACCAGAAAGGTCGATAACCAATGAGTGGTCGAAAACCCAACGTGATCAAAATAAATCAAAATATGACCACGACCAATGAGTGGTTGAAACTTGTCAAAACACTGCCAGTAAGGTCGACGACCAGTGAGCGGTCGAAAGTGAAGTGGTCAAAACTTGTGAGTGGTCGAAAGCTTGTGAGTGACTGAAGAACAGAGAAATCAGGAGATAAATAGAGACTTTTTAACACAACTTCAAAAAACCAAATTTGATGGAACTTTTGATCCGTAGATCCAAATGATATGAAACTTTCCAGAGATCTTCCTTAGGATATTATGAACCTATTCCAACAAACGATCATAAAAATCATGGGCAAAGTTAAGATCATTTTCAGTTTGTTGGAAGGTTGCACCAAAACCAAGTTAAAATCAAAATCGGTGAATACAACTTGCTCGTGGGTGGACGATGATCAAGATGAGTCTAGATGTACTCCCACATGTCACAGCAAGTTAGAACACCGAAGAAATCAAATCAAAAACCATTGGATCAATAAATCACACTTTGAGGGCAAATCAAGAAAAACCGGGTTTTCTTGATAAATTTGCTATCAAAATGCCTAAATAGGTGGAGATAGATTCCAAATCAAGAAAAACCGGGCTATCTCTATCTCTTACACATTCTTGGCACAACAAGATCAAGAAAAGGGAAGAAGAGAGATCAAAACTAACCAAATCAAGAGCAAATCAATCAAAGCAAGATGGATCCATGAAGATACACAAAGATTAATGTATTACTTACTTGAGAATTTAGATTTTATAGCCACTCTACCTTAGAGGATAAAAAGCACCCAAGATACTCACTCTCAAACCCTTACCCTAAATCTAGAGAAGAAAACAAAAGAGATGGGTTGGATGGTTAACTTGTCTCCATCCTAACCCCCTTTTATAGGTGGGCAACCAACCACCTATACCCTTTAATGGATCTTATCCACTATTACAATAGGGGAACCCATTAACCCCACACACACGGGTTTTACTCACACAAGTTCACTTATGTACTTTTTTCAAAGCACATAAGTGTGCATCCGCTAAATCCTTTACCTTGATCTGCCTTGATCAAACTAGCTCCATTTTGACCTAAACCGTTCTCCAATGCATCGCCCATGGACCACAGTTTTGATCCAAGATGGTTTCCGGTATTTTGGTCAAACTACCAAAATACCCTTCCTTAACCCCGTCATCACCAACCACTGCAACCGCCATGCTTGCCATGTGTAGGTGCACCACTAGCTTACCACGCATCGCCAAGTCTCTCCCATCCCGGTTCCACCGAACCACGGCTCACTTAGCTCGTGCAAGCCATATGGTGCCATCCCACTGTTTGAACTTGCCTTCAACTTTTCCTGCCTTTCTCGTGCCATGCTTGAACTCACCGTCTCACTCGGCATCCTCGATCATTTTAGGCCTCAACTCCTCCATGAGCATAGCTCCGATCATCGCCGTTGACCACAGTTGACTCCAAGCGTCTCTGCACATCCAAAGACAAAGAAATAGTTTTCAGATACAAGTTCTTCACAAGTTAACCTACATTAGCCAAGACATGTATCATCCTAACTCAATCCATGACTCAAATTCCAAAATCCTCACTTTCTACCCAAAACCAATCTAGACAAAGTGCGATATTTGCAAAATCACTTAACCACACCTCAAAACTTGTAATGGTTCATCACAACAGTGTCATGGACCTTCTCACAAGGTCCTTCACTTACCGCATTTGTGTTTTCTCGAATACGAATATCGGATAAAATGGATTATTCATTACCATTTTCCACCCCTAGTCGTGATGGAGCTGTGATCAACGACTTGGATCCCTTGACACACGGCATCTTAATTAACCTCCTTGAGACCAACTTTTTTTATGAGGTCCTTGAGGGTAACTCTCTAGACCAAAAGAGTCCAACAAATGATGTTGCTATACTTTGGTACCCTTTCTTATGTGTAGTAGCACCTAAATAGGATCAGAGTTTGTGAGTTACGGCATGGACGTGCACGGTATCAAGAACGAAGAAGATGAATCTCATAGAGAGAACAAAAAAAATGACATTGAAGCAATCACGATAAGAGAGAAAAGATTTGGCAAAACCGACCGCAAATTCGTTAAGCACAATTTCAAAAGTGTACAAGGGATTTTTATTCACTCACAACCCTCTCGAATTTTTTAGAACCCTCGGATCTTTGCCTTATATAAGGATCTAGTGTTAAGAATATCCTAACTTCTAATCCTCTCGTACATCCTCTGCTTTGGATGAGTAGGCCTGATTGCTTTGTTGCTTGGTTCCTCTCCATAGTCACCCCTATGGTTTATATAGTCTCTCCTAGCACTTCTCCAATTTAGAGTAGAAATTTTAATCAAATAGGAGTAGAGTTCTAATCTTAGTAGGATTTATCTAGGATTCTTTATAGTACACTTTTTGAAATCCTAAAAGGATAGATATGAGTTATCATATTTCAACAATCTCCACATGAACTCTTATCCGTTGAAGCCACTGTGTTCCTTTAAGAACTCGCTCCAAGTCGGCTCCACATTACTTTGTTTTTCCTGCCACCTTTCAGATTGGCCCCGCCACAGGGGCTCGTGCACATCACCACATTGTGCATGTTAGTGTTCTGACTAACCTGCCCAAACTTATAACTTGTGAGCTCCTTTATTGTGTAGTTTGGTTAACCATACATCATATTCCTACATGCTTCCATATCATAGGTTTGTACTGCCACTGAGCTCCACTTGCTCATCGATACCGCGTGTTTGGTCCTACCATGTCTATCTTCTTCCAACGGCTCGTATCTTCACCTTTATATCTGCTAGATTTTGCAACCACCTTTGCAATTCTGCATATAACTGTAGATGAGATCTGAGTATCTACCATTGAAGACACGGTTTTATTCTCCTGACCAAGATTTTTATCAGGCCTTCCATTGGTTGCTTCACTTTTAAGATTACCCTTTAATAGATATATTCCATTATTCCAGATACTTTTTATAATTACTTGCCCTTTGCAATTAACTCGTATGACTCCACCTCAAAGTGATAGTTCACAACCATTCAGTTCAAGCGACCTCACATATATTATATTCTATTTTTAAGCTAGGAACATAACGAGCTCCTATCATTGTGCGATGCGCTCCATCATACATCTCCAATATAATATTTTTCACCTCAGCAATTGCATACTCCTTGCAATCTGCTAAGTGAACAGTTCCATACGCCAGACGTAGAGATTCTTCATCAAACATCTCCTTAACTGAATATATATGGAAATTACAACCTAAATCTAATATCCACCCATGAGAAATACCTGATTGACCGATGATTAGTATATCATAATCATCCTTTGCTACAGTCACTGAGTATGCACGCTTCATTTACTTGGTCAATCTTTTATCATATGACCTTTATCATCATATAGATAGTATATATGTGTGCCCTTAGTCTTGCTCTTCTTCTTCCTCTGATCGTTGCTTCTGCTTGCATCACCTACTACAACCAATGCTTGATAACCTGAGGATGAAGATTCCGATGGCTTTTTCAATGGCTCCGCCTCCTATAGATATGCAACTGCCTTATTAAAGTTGGGAGTGCTTTTTTTGATGAGAATATTCATCATGAATTGCTTCCATGATGATGGTAGAGATGATAACAGTACAACGACCTTGTCATTCTCCTCAATTTTCTCATCCACACTAGTCAGTTATGTGATAAACTTGTTGAAAACATTGAGATGATCAATGAATATTGTACCTTCCTCCACATGCAACCTGTACAATTATCGCTTCAGCACCCACCAGTTTGTTAGCGACTTTGCCACATACAATTATTCTAAGTCCTTCTAATTTTCCTTAATTACCGAATACTTTACCTCATCGGAGAAACATAGGTGGATTATACTGATATCCTTCCGTTCCATCAACTTCCAGTTTTTATTGGACGTCTTTTCTGGTTTGTCCCCTTCAAGAGCACCTATTAGCTCCTGCTGGATAAGTACATCCTTCATTATGGTGTTGTCTTACTATTTACGGGGAGGATGGAGCTTTCATAGATTCGATTTTGTGCTGTACTGCTGTGGATAAACAAGACAAACAGGGGAGAATAACACCTTATGCTTTGATAAGTCAACAGGAGAGCAAGAGAATCTTTTAAAGAAGGGAGTATTCTCTTTTAAAGAAGGGAGTGATTATTGCACAGGCGATTTTTTTTCCTTCTTCTTTAGTCACTTTTTTATACTATAATTTTAGGTGACTGGAAGTGCAACTTTAGGAGGGGAAGAATTAGTACACTGCAATTTTAGTTAACTGAAAATGTAATTTCAGGTGATTGGGAGATAAAAGAATTTCAGTCGACTGTGCAATAGCAAAACTGTTTAAAAAAATAACTATAGTCCAAAGCAGTGGGGTTTTTTTGACAGACAGAAAAAGACTTTTAGGAAGAGCGACTGATAGAGAATCATCACCAAATCATTTGCAGTAGATAAATATCACGCCGAGCTAGTGGGGTTGGACACTGCCCTGTAGTACCGCACCAGCTAAAGCAGAGAGAGCTCAAGGAGGCAGCGAGCGAGCGAGCCATGGCGACCGGCGGCGACAGCGTGCCCAATGTCCACAGCAAGTTCAACAGCAGTAACAAGACGCTGCTCAAGAGCGAAGCCCTGTACCAGGTAACACATTAAGTAACACGACAGTGACACACCTAGCTATGTCAAGAACATACGACGAGTCAGTGATCATTCGTTCCTCTCTTTCTCTGCTGATGATGATATGGCCATTTGCCGTCGACGTGCAGTATATTCTGGACACGATGGTGCTGCCGCGCGAGACGGAGTGCATGCGCGAGCTGCGCCTCCTGACGGACAAGCATGAGGGGTACGTACTGCAAGTCGCTTTTCACTTGCATTGCCACTTTGCCCAGACATGCATGATGGATGATGCGTGTTTTTTTTTTGCTTAATTAATTTGCTGTTGTTTGGTCTCTGTGATGAAATATATATTGGCGTGTGTAGGTGTTCCATGGTGTCGTCCCCGGACGAGGCCCAGCTGCTAGGGATGCTGATCAAGATGACCGGCGCCAAGAACACCATCGAGGTCGGAGTGTTCACGGGTCACTCCCTCCTCGCCACCGCGCTCGCGCTCCCCGACGACGGCAAGGTGGTGGCGATCGACGTCAGCCGGGAGTCCTTCTCCACTCTGGCCAACGTTCTAAGCCCAATTTCTCCCTTAAAATAGTTTTTGTTTATTGCAACACTTCAACATGCAAGTTTATGCGAGAGGGATAGAAGCAGGGGATGGTGCAAATGGTAGACATTCTTGGAGAACCCTTTCGGAATACTTGAAATGCTATTTGAGTAATTCTATAGTTATTTGAGTGAAGGATCAAGAATACTTGAAAGAAAATTTTAAAATGCATCATTCATCCCTCTGTTACCTTTCGGACCTATAATTTCATGAGCTGAGCGAAATGTTTGTTGTGCTGAACTGGACTAGTTATGTGGCAGTGTCAGCTTGTCAACCTTGTGTGGGATTTCGACTCCCTTAGAATAGCTTCGAGGTCGGCGTACGTAGCATAGGAGGCCGGTTCTCCTCCACTCTGGCCCAAGGTTTTAAATAGCCGGCTAAGACATTTAGCGGATGGGTTCCGCAGAGGTTACAAAGGCTATAGCGGGCTATAGCCTCAAATAGCCTCATTTAGCGGATTAGTAATATATGAGCATCCCTGCACTAACATGCTAGCTATTCAAACTAAAACCTCTCAATCTCTAAAGTCTGAATGGAGCAAAGGAAGGAAGAAGAACACTGGAACAGAGGAGAGTAAAAGTGTAAAACTTGCCTTGCTGTTGCTCTGGTTGGGACATGATCTTCCTTAGCTGCTGCCACCGACGGGATCGCGCGAAGTCGTGGGAGCGCGCCGTGCGGGAGTGCGCGCGGTCAAGCGGCGGGCGCGGCCGGGAGGCGCGGCAGTGGTGGCGGGCGGCACGGGCTCGAGGCGTGGCGGCGGCGGCGGCGGCGGACGGCACGGGCTCGGAGGCGTGGCGGCGGGCGGCGGCACGGGCTCGGGAGGCGTGGCGGCGGCGGCGGGCGGCACGGGCTCGGGCTAGGGTTACGCACTTACGCACAGAGTTGTGAGCGGCGGTGGCGATAGCAGGCGCAGGAGGCTAGGGTTATACGCACTTACGCATAGAGTTTGGGCCAGACGGGCCGACGGCCAGCTCCGAAATTCGGCCCACTTTAGATTTTTTCCCCCCCTCCTTAGCCGGCTAAATAGCAGTCCATTTAGCGGATTTAGCAGGCTAAATCCGGCTAATAGCGGCAAACATTGTTTAGCGCTAAAATTGAATTATCTTAGCCCTTAGCCTTCCCAAAGGCTAAATCCGGCTATAGCGGTGGCTATAGCCGGCTATTTGAAACCTTGCTCTGGCCCAACGCTCTAAGCCCAATTTCTCCCTTAAATAGTTTTTGTTTATTGCAACACTTCAACATGCAAGTTTATGCGAGAGGGATAATTTCTCCCTTCAATGGTAGACATTCTTGGAGAACCCTTTCGGACAGCAATATCCTGCCGTGCCTTCCTCCATTTCGATTTTTAATTACTCCATTTGAGTGTTGGATTTGGGCTGTTGGATGATTCTTGAAGCAGCTAAGGTTGCTTCTTGCGTTCATCCCTCTTCTCAATTTGTTTTAAATCCTGAGGAAGATGGACGGGTAGCTCATCGTCCGGGCAATCTGCATTTCTTTCCCATTGGCAGATTGCGGTCGTCGATGCCTATATTTCAGAGTGCCCGACATACACAGCTACAGGACTTCGTGCATGGTACATACAAAGGAAACCGGAGAAAACAATTCAGTTGCATTTATCTCATGAAAACGGAAACACATATCCGATACTCAGCTTTGGTTCCTTTATCCAACTGGACAACGAATTGGCAAGGAAACAATTCAAACTCGATTAATTAACAAACATCAACAAGTACCGCTGGCATTGTATTTCTTTATGAGCAGTTTTTCTATCCTTGAAGAGGTACCAAGAGGTACAAGGTACTAAGAGGTACCAAATTAGATCCAGCCGTTCAATCAGTGTGATCAACGGCTCAAAATTTGGTACCTCTTGGTACCTCACGTCCGGTACCACTAGGTACTGCCAAATCTCAGCCGTCCGATCAGTGTGATCAATAGCTCAAATTTGGTATCTCTTCCTTCTCAAGGATGGTAAAATTTCCCTTTCTTTATACATGAATATATAACGAATCGACCAGTCGAAACACGCTTTACCGAAAGGTTTACTGAATAATTTAGGTAGAGACCATATTAGGAAAGAACTTTCCTTGTCTTGATATGCAGTAGAAACGATTAAAATAGAAGTAATCGTTGTCCAGGCCTGGACAAGATCACCGAGGATACCTTGAAGACAGCAAGAATTCCTCCTCCATACTGTATGGTCTACTTGCTTCCTGAGTAGCCCCTTCAACCGGGATGGTATCCCGGTTCCTTGGTGCTGTAGTATACGGAGCACGCTTATTCGTAACTCGTATGTTTTCAAGTGTCATCTCCACTTCCCTCATTGTAGGTCGGTCTTCTCCGTTCAATTTAGTACATGTGACCGCTAGTACAGCTACTTCTTGGACATCCCCATTTTCCTCTTCCATGACTTGCGGATCAATTATGTCAGCTAGTTTGCCTTCCGTGAGAAGCGAGCCAAAATGTGAAACAAGGCTATCACCATTGTCGGACTTATAGAGGAATGGCTTCTTTCTAGTAAGCAATTCTATAACGAGAACACCAAAACTAAAAACATCACTCTTGTCTGTTAGACGACCTCCATAATAATACATGGGATCTAAGTAACCAATTGTTCCTTGAATTGCCGTAGTCACTCCAGTCTGATCAATTGGTATATACCTTGAAGCTCCAAAATCTGAAACCTTTGCTGTCAAATTATCATCAAGAAGTATGTTAGATGACTTAATATCTCTGTGGAATACTGGTATTGAAGTAGCTGAATGTAGATAGGCCAAAGCTCTAGAAATTTCAAGAGCAATCCTTAATCTATCGTCCCATGATAGTGATATTGGTCTACCAACATGAAGATGATGATCAAGAGTTCCATTTGAAATGAACTCATAAACCAGCAATGGAACTTCTGTCTCAAGACAACATCCAATTAGTTTCACGACATTCCTATGGTTGATTTGAGAAAGAATTGCAACCTCATTAATGAAGTCGTCGATTTCTCTCTGTACAACAATCTTTGATTTCTTGATGGCCACAACCTGTAGGTCTAAAATTCCTTTGTACACAACTCCATGTCCTCCACCACCAACCTCACGAGACTTATCAAAATTGTCTGTAGCCTTCTCTAGCTCCCCTAAGGTAATGATCATCCTTTCGCTGATGTCTGCCCTTTGTGACATCAGTTGCTGCAATAGTATCCCGTGATTTTGCTTGAAAAATCTTTCTTTAATTTTTTTTCACCTTTTGTACCTTGATTTTACGTGTTATGACGGGAGCGGCAAATGCCAAAAGCAAAAGACCTGCGCCACCGCCAACTCCTAGCCCGATGCTTAAACCTAAAAAATATAAAGAGCCAAATCCGTGAGTGTGGTGGTATCGGACAAGTTCATTGAGAATGATTATCAATGAAGTGTTATACGTACTGCTATAGTCTCTATAAAGCTGTGGCGATAAAAATACATTAATGAGGTAACAGATGCTACATTATATATAATTGTCACCTGACAAGGAATTCTTCATTGTGATGCAACCCCCTTTTGTGAAAGGATCCCCGTAAGTTCCATTACGACATCGGCAATGAAAACTTCCGGGCACATTTATGCAGATTCCATAGCATGGGTAGAGATCCCGATGTGAACACTCATCAATGTCTAGACAAATACAGCACAGTAAAAATATGAACACACCATAAGCTTGAAAGGAAGTATACAGATCAGCAAGCAGCAGTAACAGTACAAACCATGCTGAGAAAGAGTAGAACTATAAATGATAAATGAATCTAGATAGATACGCAAGAGGCAAAGCCATATAACATGAAGTTAGCAGGAATAAAACCCTGGTTGGTAGAGGTGCCATGCCGGTTAGACAATTCAATGGTTGGCATAAGCAAGCTAATCACAAATCTACAATAACATATACAGATCTAAGCATACATCCATAGTTACTAAGTTGTAACCAATCAATCAATCTGATATGTATTCAGCTGGTATTGATGGGTTCTCTTTTGCGCTTGGGGTTTCTGGATCTGAGAGAGAGAGAGAGGAGAGGGAGTGGGTACTAACCGTCCGATGGCGTGGAGGAGGAGGTGGCCATCTCGCGTTCGCTCGGTGAAGTCTGCGCACGGGCAGCGACGGTCGGGGAAGAAGGAAGACGACGGTGGCGGCGGCGGAGATCCGATGAAGGAGACTGGTGGTGCTTCCTGTCGCTTCAGCGCCCCCTCTTACAGATCGGGTCTTAGGGTTTGTCGGTGGGGTGGCGGCGGCACGGTCAACCTTGGGATGCGAGCCGCCCGGCCCCCACCTCTGTTTATATGGCGCTGGCGACAGGGGCCCACCAGCCAAACGGGCTGGGCGCCCCGATCGTAGCTGGTCAAGGGTGGGCTTTGGCCGTTGGGCCAAAACCCTGAGATCACTCTAACATTCTCCCCCTTGATCTCAAACTATACTTTATCTTTTAATTTCTTTTGACTTTACACATTCCATCACAGATTAGTGCATAGAACATGTCTCATCGTCACGGTCAATCGCCGATAGATTCAATGACTACAATACACCTCTCTTCGAAATAGTTACTTTAATCTTTTGGGCCATCTTTTAGTCCAGAATCATAGGCTTTCCCTTAAACCCATGCCGCTACATGTTCTCTGAACACGTTGGGTGGTAAGCCTTTAGTAAGCGGATCCGCTAACATCTTTTGTGTACTTATATGCTCTAGACTTATAATTTGATCCCGAACTTTATCTTTCACAACATAGTACTTTATGTCAATGTGTTTGGCAACACCACTTGACTTATTGTTGTGGGCATACGTTCTGCGGGTTCATTATCGCAGTACAACTTAAGTGGTCTATTGATGTCGTCAACCACTTTTAAACCGGTAGGAACTTCTTTAGCCGATTCACCGCCCGTAGCCTCATAACATGCTACAAACTCGGTATACATTGTGGACGATGTAGTGACGGTTTGTTTTGAGCTTTTCCACGATATAGCTCCTTTAGCGAGTGAACACATATCCGGATGTAGACTTTCTATCATCTCCGCAAAATCGAATCAGTATACCCCACTATATGGAGTGAATCGATCTTACGTATGTCATCATGAGGCCTTTTGTTCCTTGCAAATAACGCAAGACTTTCTTTATCAATTTCAATGTTCTATTCGAGATTGCTCGAATCGCCAAGTAACCGGTAACAAATGCTAAGTCGGGCGTGTGCACACTTGAGCATACTGTAAGCTTCCGACAGTGAAGCATATGGAACCGCTTTCATTTGATCGATCTCATATTGGTTCTGGGGCATTGAAAATCCCCATATCTCGTCGCCCTTGACTATAGGTGCAGGTGAAGGACTACTTTTATGCATACCAAATTTCTTTAAGACTTTCTCTATGTATGCCTTTTGTGACAGTCCCAATACCCTTTGTTTCTATCTCGGTGAATTTCGATCCTAGAACGAATGAAGCTTCACC
Organism: Dendrocalamus sinicus; assembly: GCA_036346575.1. Taxonomy (NCBI): domain Eukaryota; kingdom Viridiplantae; phylum Streptophyta; class Magnoliopsida; order Poales; family Poaceae; genus Dendrocalamus; species Dendrocalamus sinicus. The sequence goes on from CM070662.1 coordinate 32,706,368, forward strand.
AAGATCTTTCATATCAAGTTTGAGGACAAAAACTTCTTTGTTTCGATGAGTGACTAACATCACTACTAGCTAGTAGGATATCATCCACATACGTGATTAGGAAGATAAACTTCCCATCTTTAAACTTTGCATAAACACAGTTGTCCTCAACATTCTCTTTAAACCCAAATTTTCTTATTGTCTTGTCAAACTTCAAGTACCACTGTCTTGAAGCTTGCTTTAACCCATATATCGATTTCTTTAGGCGCATCCCATTCTTTCGTTTCCTTCCACGACAAAACCTTTCGGTTGTGCCATGTAAACATTTTCCTCCAAATCCCCATTAAGAAATGCCGTCTTTACATCCATCGATGTAACTCTAAATCATAATGTGCTACTAATGCCATTATGATTCTGAAGGAATCTTTACATGAAACTGGAGAAAAGGTCTCATTGTAATCAATCCCTTCTCTTTGCGTAAAGCCTTTTGCCACAAGTCGCGCTTTGTATCTTTCTATATTCCCTTGAGAGTCAAGCTTTGTCTTGTAGACCCACTTCTGACCTCTTTGTTTTGGCTCCTTTAGGAATAATTTCCAAGTCTCAGACTTTATTAGTCTTCATGGACCTCATTTCCTCTTCCATGGCCTCAAGCCATTTTGAGGAATTTCTGCTTCTCATGGCATCTTCAAATGAGGTGGGATCATCCTCCATTTGAAATTCCTCTGTATGATAAATCTGATAATCATCAGAAATAGCTGATCTTCTTACTCTTTGAGACCTCCTCGGGGCCTCCTCATTTGGTACATCTACTGTTTGAGGCTGCTGTTGCTCCCCCTCATCTGTGGCAATAGGTTCTATATGATCCTGAAGAACAGATTCTTCATTCTCATTCATTGTTGCCACGGGAGGAACAATAACAGGTGCTGGCACCACAGTGTCTTGCACCGTCGGTGCAGCGACAGCAGGTAGTGTGAAGAATGGCTCTTGAATCATCGGAGTGGGCGCATACACCCGCTTCTCTTCAAGGTCAATCTCTCGAGCTACCATACTCCCCCTCATCATTTCATCCTCTAAGAAGACAGCGTGTCTCGTTTCTACAAACTTTGTATATCTGTCTGGACAGTAGAAACGATAACCTTTTGACTTTTCGGGTAGCCAATGAAATGGCAACTTCTGTTTTGGGATCAAGTTTCCCAAGGTTTGGGTTAAATACTTTAGCCTCAAAGCAGGACTCCCCACACGTAAGTGGTTTAGTGAGGGAACTCTTCCTGTCCACAACTCGTACGGTGTTTTGGGCACCGACTTACTAGGCACTCTGTTGAGAATATGAATGGCGGTTTTCAATGCCTCCATCCATAAACTCAATGGGAGTGTGAAGTAGCTCATCATACTTCGCACCATATCCATCAGGGTACGGTTGCGTCTTTCAGCTACTCCATTTTGCTGAGGTTCGCCCGGCATAGAATACTGGGCCACTATTCCATTTTCCTGTAAAAACCTCGCAAAAGGTCCAGGAACTTGTCCATATGGGGTATGTCGACCGTAGTACTCCCCCCCACGATCAGATCGGACTATCTTAATCTTTAAATCGTGTTGGTTAATCTTTAAAGACTAGTAAAGAATGATATTCTTCCTCCATTAGAGTTCTCAGACTTAGAACAATGCAGAGAATGCATTAAAGGAAAATATGTAAAGAAAATAAAGAAAGACGCTAAAAGAAGCACATGAGTTCTACAAATTATTCACACAGATATTTGTGGTCCTTTTCCTGTGAAAAGTGTGGATGGATATGACTCGTTCATAACATTCACAGATGATTACTCCCGTTATGGATATATTTATCCAATCAAAGAAAGAACTGAAGCCTTAAATATCTTGAATTTATCCAAGGCTTCAGTTCTTTCTTTGATTGGATAAATATATCCATAACGGGAGTAATCATCTGTGAATGTTATGAACGAGTCATATCCATCCACACTTTTCACAGGAAAAGGACCACAAATATCTGTGTGAATAATTTGTAGAACTCCTGTGCTTCTTTTAGCGTCTTTCTTTATTTTCTTTACATATTTTCCTTTAATGCATTCTCTGCATTGTTCTAAGTCTGAGAACTCTAATGGAGGAAGAATATCATTCTTTACTAGTCTTTCTATTCTCCCCTCAAATATGGCCTAAACAGCGATTGCCATAATTTCGACGACTCATCTAGAGTTCTCTTTCGTTTTCTTACATTCGTGAGACGAGGATTCAATCACTTTCTCGCATAGCGTTCTCATTATCGCATACGACATTCACATCATCACACAATGATAACAAATAAAGCTCATTCTGTAATATGGCAATACCAACACATTCTTTATTAAACATTATTTCGCATTTGCCATTTCCAAAATTGCAATCATAACCATCTTTGTCCAAATTTGACACACTAATCAAATTCCTCTGTAAAGAGGGTACAAAAAGGACATCTCTAAGTAAAAGAGTGGAGCCATTAACTAATTCTAATGAAAGATCGCCAACGGCTTCAACTTCAGCTTCGACTCCATTTGCAACTTTAATGCATCTTTCTTTTCTTTGCGTAGTCCTCGTCGAACGGAATCCCTGTAATGAATTAGCAACATGAACAGTTGCTCCTGAGTCAATCCACCAAGTGGATTTCGAATATTTCATATACAGGCATTCATTAATAAAGGTAATAATGTTCTCACCTTTCTTTGCCATTATCATCTTTAAATAATCAGGACAGTTCTTCTTGTAGTGTCCTGTCTTCTTGCAGTGAAGACACTGGTCTTTGTCTCTGACAAATTTATTTCGTTGAGGCTGATGTCAGAGGCTTTGCCCTTGTTCTTTGAGAAGGGGTTCTTGTTGTAATTCTTTTTCTTGTTATCCTTCACATAGTTGATAGAACCACCATGTGAGGATTTGATTCTTTCCTCCTCTTGCACGCACATAGCTATGCACTTTTCCATGTCCCATTTCTCGTGCTGCATATTATAGTTGACAACAAAAGTGTCAAACTCTTTTGGCAAAGAAGCAAAAACCAAATGAATAAGGAACTCATCCTTGAGAGCCAAATCCATCGGTTTAAGTTTAGATGCCAAGTTGCTCATTCTAAGAATGTGCTCTCTTATGCCATTGCCAACGCTGAATACCTTTCATTGCAGTGCTTAATCAGTGTGTAGCATAAGTCTTTGAAGAGCTAGTGAACCGACTCTTTATTTTATCAAGGTATTCGATGTGATGTCACACTCGCAATTGAGCCGAATCGCAGCTCAATTGTGTTCTTTATCACAGCCATACATTTCTTGTTGGCTGTGGTCCATTTCTTATGATCAAGGTCATAAGACATCTGTAAGGGAGCATGATCCCTCTGTCTTTTCTGCCATGCAGTGTCATCCTCATTCTGTTCCCTCACTGGCGCCAAAGGCTCAGTGGGACGTGCTGTAGTGAGGACCCAGTCCACCTCAGCCAAGATAAACGCTAAGTCTATCTTTTTCTTCCACTCTCCATAATTATCACCTTTGAGAGTGGGGATTTCTCTAATACAACTCATCAAGTTGTATCCTCCTGAAAAAATATTTCAAAAACAGTGAGAACGTAACATCAAAATTATATGCCTTATTTCCAACATTGGTCAAAAATACGACATACAATTTAAAAACAATTCTATCATACATTAAATCTATATCATCATGTAGCGTAAATAGAAATAATGCATAAAATCATCATTAAAAATTTATAATACTGTTATTAACAACGTTGGTCAGAAAATAACAATATCATAAATCTCTGGAAATTATCTCTATTTTTCAAAATTAAATTCTCCTGTTGGTTCGAATTTAATAATGAAAATCAATCAACATTAACTTTTGCAGCGGAAACTGTAATTATTCAAAAAATAATTCAATATTCAGAAGCATTATTCTGTACACTTTTAATCTCTGAAAAATTAACACGTTGGTGCAAAATTTACAGAGATTTTGGATCAAATTTCAATTAAATTCATTCACAAATGCTTCTGAAAATCAATAAAATGAAATACTGTATAAGTGGCCATTCTGGCCCATCCTGCGCAGCCACGGCCCACTCGGCCAGCTCCCACGCGCGTGGCCGCAGCCCATGAAGCAGCCGGCGCAAAAATGCTCACGCGAGCGCGGCCTCGGGACCCAAAACTCCCGCGCGGCCCACCTCATGCTCGCGCTCTGTAGCTGGCCGAAATGGCCCATCAGCGCTCTGCCCTACTGGCCCATTAGCGCTCTGCATCTCGGACGTTCGTTCAATCGGACGGTCCCGAGATAATATCGCCCGATCAAAATCGCCGCCCCCCCAAAACCCTAACCCTAGATGCCATTCACTCCGGCTCAACCCGAAAAAAAACGGATCGGGCGGCGCGCGCGCGCCGCGCCGAGCGAGCGCGAGCGCGGCTCCCAAAGCGTCGGCTAAAGCGGGCGCCGAGAGGCGGCGTCTTGCGGCAGCTCCGGCGCCCGCCGGAGGCGGCCCGAAGCGGATCTGTAGCGCGCCGCCACGGCGGCGCCTGAGCAGCGCGACGCACAAAGCCAGGCGGCGCGGGTCCGTGGGGCGGCGGCGGCGCTTCGAGGCGGCGGCCCTCGACGCGCGGAGCGGCGGCCCCGAGCGCGAGCACCCGCGGGAGCCTCGGCCGGGGCGGCGGCGGCGCCTACGCGCACGGGCTGCAGAGCGAGCCCGCGAGGCAGCGCGGCGGCACCCACCGCAGCGGCGGCGCACGGCAACAGCGGCGGCGCGGCTGCGCCATCGGAGCCGGCTAAAACCGTGAGCCCCCGATCCCCTTTGCCCGCTCTGATACCATTGATGGGTTCTCTTTTGCGCTTGGGGTTTCTGGATCTGAGAGAGAGAGAGAGGAGAGGGAGTGGGTACTAACCGTCCGATGGCGTGGAGGAGGAGGTGGCCATCTCGCGTTCGCTCGGTGAAGTCTGCGCACGGGCAGCGACGGTCGGGGAAGAAGGAAGACGACGGTGGCGGCGGCGGAGATCCGATGAAGGAGACCGGTGGTGCTTCCCGTCGCTTCAGCGCCCCCTCTTACAGATCGGGTCTTAGGGTTTGTCGGTGGGGTGGCGCGCACGGTCAACCTTGGGATGCGAGCCCGGCCCCACTCTGCTTATATGGCGGCGCGACAGGGCCCACCACCAACGGCCGGGCGCCCCGATCGGCGCGGTCAAGGGGTGGGCTTTGGCCGTTGGGCCAAAACCCTGAGATCACTCTAACAGGTATATCTTTGCATCCATTTGGCATAGAAGCATTGCCCTCAAAGCCAGGAGGACAGTTGCACTGATACCCTCCTTGTGTTTTGTTGCAGTGGCCGTAACATGGGCAGATATACATCTACGCATAGTCCGACTACTTTTGGTTAAAAAGCAAGTACATGATAGAATAGTAGACGAGTTGTTAGCTCTTGTTATCTTTTTTTTGAATTGTTTACCATATTGTTTTATATGATTATTATTGTTTACCATGATGTCTCTATGATGATGATGGTTAAATGACGATGATGAGACATGTTAATTGTTAATTGAACCATTACATTGCACCTTGTACATACTCAAATCATGAAAGAGAATGTAATACCTACTTTGGTAGGAATCTCCATGGGATTGAGGGATCTGAGAAGGTGAACAGCTATACTGATATAATCTATGTGATAAGCATGATAAACCTGTAGTGTAGCCTTGCATTGCACTAATGAAAAGAAAGTGATGACAATGAGATGTATGGATGTTGATATGTTTATATTTACTGTTTTATTATGTATTTGTTGAGCCGTGGATTCAGTCTTACTTTATTTATATTGTTAATTAACCATTGATGGTGACATATATAGGAGTGGGAGTAGCACACTCGCATCATGTCTATTGAACAATTCTTAGTTATCACATTTATCATATTTAAACATTTAATGGTTTGACTCAACTGAGTTGGGACTACGTATTTTGGTATTATGTGGAGATTATTGGAGTTACCTGTGGAACGTGGTTAGTTCCAATTATCCATGGTTGGTGGTGATTTATCGTTAATGTTATTATGATTATTTTATTTTGTATGATGTTATTAGTTGTTTATGGCTTGTTTCCTATCAATAATTATTCTTGTTATATTTCTAATATTGTGTTTGGTTATCTATAGGCAATAGACTACTCAAGGTTAGGGTTGTGCAAATTTGAGCCGAACTGAAAAAATTGGACCGAAAAAACTAAACTGAACCTATCAACTCGGTTTGACTGGTTTTTGGTATTCGATTCGGGATCTAGATTTTGGGTTTTTTGCATTCAGTTTTTTTGGGTAAAAACCAGACAAACCGAAAAACTGAACACTATTGTCACTTCGCTAGTACTAGTAGTAGCGCACACTATGCATGCGTAGGCCGTAGGTGGCTACCGGGCGGGCCGGCCAGGTGCGGCTAGCCCATCAGGCCATCCTAATCAGCCGTAGATTCAGCCCATAGAGGCATATATAGAGTAATTGGTGTTGGTTGGTTCTCACAGATGGGTTTTTTTTGCATGCTCTTCTTGCTTATGTTGGGTCTGCGCATGATGGGTTGGACAAAGTGTATTTAATGTTTTTGTGGACTTGTTTCTGGCTGGGCTATACGGTGTTTATTTTTCTTTTCTTTAACCAGCAGTACAACCAACCCAGTCAGTAGTATATTGTCGGCTACTCACCTTGCTAGTCGCTATATCAGTTGCAATTCGTGTTAACTTTGGTAAATATAGTATTTACCGATATCACACTGAAATAAATTGGGATTTACCGATACCAAACCGTATTTTTAAAAATACTGTATATTACCAGACTAACAATACTATATTTATCGTATATGCTGAACTGATTTTATCGAAGAAACCGAATGAACATCCCTACTCAAGGTAGATGCTACTGAAATTTATGATTAGTTTTATTTTGGAGTGATGTTGAAAAGTAGCAGCATTAGTGTTGAGCTGGGGTGTTGCATCCCATTTCATCCATCCAAGTCTTGAGAGAAGTAGCCATGCGTAGGTTGGGAGATCACGAGTGGTTGCCCTAGTAGTTCCTGTCCTCCAATAGGGAGTGGCTGTAAGCATTTCTCATCAAGAAGCAATAGATTATCCAAATTTGTTCACATGCTCATGTTCTTGTTGTTGCTTTCTTGATTTGGTTGTATTCTGCCTTTTCTTCCTCTTGTTTTGACCTTGTTTAGTGCCAAGGACGTGTATAGGATGGCATATGTTCTAGGAACTCAGATCTCATCCATCTAGGCACTTTTGATGCAAGTTCTTGAAGTTACTTGGTTTTAGGTTGAAAGGGTGAAAGTTTGGGTTTCTTGTCTCTAGGGGATTTGGCTTGTGTTCTTGCTATATTTAGGTTTGCTAGGACGTGTGGTAGTTGATTCAAGGTTATTTTGACCATCCTTAGCGCACGAGCAAGTTCTAGGCTTAAGTTTTGATTTTGGACCAGTTTTGGTACAACTCGGGTTTGAGAGCAAAAAGGTCTTAACTTGATCTCTTAGTTGTTTTAGCTTCTTAAGGTGTTGTTCTAGCTTCATTCCAAGTTTCAAATCATTGTTGACTCGGTGTGAAAGTTGTGCAAGTTTTAGTCTTTAGTTGTTTTGATATCCTTTGTGAGAGGTCAGACTAGCTACTAGTTGGAGTTTAGACTGTCCTTTTATGTCAAAGCTTGTTTTGCTCGGTTTTTCATGGTGTTTCCGCTATGTGTATTTAGGCTTCAATCTTTATATCCCTCTATAGCTATTGGGGTAAAAAGCTTAGAATATTTAAGGGAAAATGTTTTTGGCTCCTATTCACCCCGTTGATCGCTGGCCATAGGGCTGTGCATTTTATTACCGAACCGAAAAAACCGACCCGAAAAAACCGAACCAAACCGGTCAACTCGGTTTGACCGGTTTTCGGTATTCGGTTCGGTTTTTATATTTTAGGTTTTTTGGGTATTCGGTTTTTCGGGAAAAACCGACAAAAAACCGAAAAACCTAAAATATAAAACCGAACCGAATACCGAAAACCGGTCAAACCGAGTTGACCGGTTTGGTTCGGTTTTTTCGGGTCGGTAATAAAATGCACCGAAAAAACCGAGGCGGTCGGGCCCAATCACGCGCGCGGGCGCGCGGCCCAGAGAACACACGCGCTCGCCCGCGACACGCGCGCGCCGTCGGATCTCATCCGACGGCTGGAAATGCTGGCCGGCACCGAAAACGGCTCGACCGCAAAAATCGCGTTGGATTTGATCGAACGGCTGAAACGCGCGTGCGGCTGAGATAAAAGCCCAAAGAAACCCTAACCCTAATTCATTCTCACCCTCTCCACGCGGAAAAAACTGACGGGCGACGGCGTGCGCGCTTGCGCGGAGCGGCGGCGGCGGCGCCCGCATGAAGCGAAGCGGCAGTGCGCTCGCGTGAAGCGGTTACGGCGTCGGCGGCGGCCCAGAGTGGAGCGGCAGCGTGGTGACGACGGCGGCGCCCGAGCGGAGCGGCATACCGGCATCGGCGGCGGCGTGAGATGGAGTCTGCCACCTCCGTGCCTCCGCCACCTCCGATGCTCCGCGGCTCCGCGCCTCTGCCACCAGGTCTTCTCTTCTGTCCTCTCCATTCACTAGATCTAGTCTAGAGTAATCCAAGTATCTGACCTCCTCCGGGCTCCCCCACTCCCAGGCTCTGCCGGCGGCCGCTCCCCGCTCGGGCTCTGGTGCTCTCCCCGACTCCACTCCAGTCCGAGATGCTGATGTACTGATGTTGTATGCATGTATTGTTGTGAATCTGTGATGTACTGATGAATCTCCACTCTGGTGAATCTGTGATGTACTGATGGTCTGAATCTGATGTTGTATGCCTGTATCTGTATTGCAGTATTGCTATTGCTGTATTGTTGTCTGGCTGTGTAGTGTGTACAGTGTGTAGGAGTAGGATGCTGTGAGCCTGTGAATGTGATGCATTGGTGTCCGACTGCCACAGTGCCACTGCTAGTTTGCTATGAATTTCTGATTCTAGAAGACTAGAATGGAGAATTGGAGTTTAGCAATTCGCGTAAACTTTGGTAAAATTGGTATTAACCGATACCGAACCGAAATAAAATGGTATTTACCGATACCACACCGTATTCTAAAAAAATACCATATTTCCCGAAATACTAAAATCGTATTTACCGAACAAACCGTATTTACCGAACCGTATAAACCGAACGAACAGCCCTAGCTGGCCATAGTACTCTCTCTCTCTCTCTCTACACACACACAGCAACGCTATGTTGTGCTTGAGCATAAAATAAGTTATTCTATGCTCAGACCATAATAGAAGCCATGTGACCCGACCACGACCTACACGCCCAACCACGTGCAACCGCCAATAAAACAACATGACCCTAGTCTTCCATCACCCCTACCTGCCATCTTTCACCGTGCCACCCCCTACACATCGTCTTTGACCACGCTACATAGTGGCGCCATGTGGAATCAATAGTAAAATGGTGTAAGGTTGTCTACCACGAAGGCATGGGAGTCTATCCCATTAGCAGTAATCGGTCACCGTCACTATGTCATAGAGTTTTGTCATCAACGAACGTCCACCATCTCTCATGCGACGCACCATTGTGTTATGGCGGCAATAAAAATAGAAATCACATTTACGACCAAATACAAATCAAGTTATGGCCAGATGAATGCGCTTTTACTTTAGTGACCAATTTACTAGACGCATTGTTAGAGTTTACTGCCACACCTAGCCATGGCACATTTACTACCACACCTAGCCATGGTGCAAGATGGCCATGTGATAGCAGCAGTAAAAATGGGTACTACATTTCTATCCATATGCATTCCAATTTATAGCTAGATGAAAAATAGAACCATTGTGCGATAACAGCAATAAAAATGGATACCACATTTACGTCTAGATGCATTCCCATTTACACCTGGAAGAAAAAATGGAATCACTGTGTGACAACGATAGTAAAAATTGATACCATGTTTATGTCAAGATACATTCACATTTACGACCAGATAAAACTTTTTTTTACTATACTCACAAATTTATTGGATGCATCGTTAAAATTTACTGCCTCACCTAGCTATATCTCATATTGGCCATGTAACGTCAACGACAGGGTTGTGGGTTTGGCGCGAGTGGGTAGGGACTGGTGGGTCGCCAAGCTCCAAGGGGGCTCAGTTGAGGCAAGGGAACCGGTTGGAGCGTACAATAACATTGCGCAGAATAGTGAGTATGTGTGTATGAAACCTTTTTTTACTCCTGGGTCTAGTTATTCCCTATATCGTATCTCGCGAAGTAGTGAGTATCTAACACAACGGATGGTATGTACATATAGCATATGAGTATATAAGACCATCTAAGTGGTATGTATATTTTTTTAAGGTGGTATGTATAATTTTTGAACGTACTCCTTTTTATGTACGAATATGAAGGTATTAGCAAAATATGCCAAAAACCATGTGCTCCCTTGCAATATTTTTTTATATGGTAGGCATTGGAGTATTTTAAAATTAGTATATGAGTATACCTAAGGTGATAAATGAGTATGTTAACTTCATTTAGTTGGTATATCATAAGTGAGAGTAACTACACCCGGGAGTAGAATTAGAACCAACGCACATGTGTAAACTACGTACCGAAAAGTTATTGCTATTTTTGAATGAAGTTACCATCAGTAGTGAGTAAAGTTACCGCCGAACGCTCACAGTACATTGTCGGTAATACCTTTTCTCACAATAGGCAATAACTTTTCTCACAACAGGCAATAACTTTCCAGCACAAATTGGCGTGCACAGAACGTAGGCGCTCGTTAGCGTTACTATGTGTGTATATGTATATATGTGTGTGTAATCAGTAGTCATATAGATCTAAATATTAAGTGTTAGCTACTATGTAGCAAATCTTAATCAATCATATATTCTGGTACCTTCACATTCATTTGGTGTGGAAGCGTTGCCTTCGAAGCCATGAGGGCACTGGCAATGATACCCTCCTTGTGTGTTGCTGCAGTGACCGTAGCACGGGTAGATGCCCGGAGCGGCGGCGCATTCGTCGATATCTAAATGAAAACTGAAGTCGATTCATGCATGTAGAACAAGCTAGGGATCGAATGAAATCAATTAAGTTTTGGTAACTAGCTAGATATATAAATATTACGTACCGTGGCATCCATCAGGGACATACGGATTTCCTTGATAACCATCAGAGCAACGGCACTGATACCCACCGTGGCCGCGTAATGCACCGTAGTCTTGACAAGAGCTGTGGGCACTGCGACATTCGGGGGCGGACGCATTCGTCGGGCAAGTCGAATTACTGATCACCCAGTCTAGCAAGGCTGCAGGGAGCGCTTGAGGAGCCTTGCTTGTGTTGAAGAACACGTCGAAGGTATAGTTGAATGCCTGGTCAACTATGTAGACAAAATCCGAAACAAGCGGGTTGTATGATCCGTTAACTGAAACGTTAAGATAGCGGATCTGGATGTCGTAGGAAGAGTAGCCTAGAACGATATTTGCCTGACAGCAGCCAATGCCAGAGCAGCCACCGGTGAAACCGGCCCAGACCCATGTGCCGGTACCGTCCGATGGGCAGATGGCAGTGCAGGTACCGACCAAAGTGTTGTTCTTCCCCCCGTGGATATCGACCTGCGCGTTGCAGCCTACCAACGCTATACTGTTTGCTGAATCCGACAGTAAGTAGGGGCCACTCTCACGGAGCCCGGCTCCCCATGTTCCACTTCTATCCGCGTTCCCGTGCTTGTCAGTCCTGTCGAATACGATGATGCTGCTGTTGACGCGCACCGTGCCGTTGGGGATGGAGATCTCGAGCACCTGCATGGTGCCGTCGCCAAGGAAAAGCTCGCCCTTCCTGCAGGTGAGGTTGAAGCCGTCGCGGTAGCACCCGGGCTTCACGCCGAACGGGTACTCAACGCTGATGTTGCCGCAGAAGGTGGTGCAGCCGCTGCTCCTGGTGGTTGTCGCAGCTGGTGCCACGGCGACGAACGGCAGCAGAAGCAGCAACGCGGCAACTTCAGCAGCAGAGAACATTGTAACTCCCCTACTTGCTACCCTCTCCATTTGTGTGTATCCAAAGATAATTTAGCGCACCACCTACTTTCTCTTTGTTTTCCTTTTTTGCGAGGGACAGAAGTGAAGCGCTACTTGTTGCCTCAGTATACACTGGGTCTTCGGTCGTCGATGGAGCATATTCCACACAACACTCGACTTCAGTGGCGGACTTATGGTCCCGCTCATTTCGGCTTCGATTTCTAGCTTCAGTTTATTTTTCACTATTCCTAAATTACATCTTTTTTTTTATTTTTTTGAACTTTTTTACCGGTTCTTTTTTCCCGTATTCGTTTGCATTACATGTGCTAGGCTAACCAATTTTTTTTATTTTTAAAATTTTTAAATTTAATTATGCCAAATAAGCCACCATCAGCTACAGGGCCTATTCTTTTTTTGCTGCGGCTTGTGGCTTTTGGCTGCGGCTTATGACTTTTGGGCTGTTTGTACGAGAGATTACAGAGTAACAGAAACTCACGTGCGGTTTTTGCCGATATAAATGAAGTCAGTAAAGTATGTACTACAATTAACTAGTAGACCCTATCTTGAAAAAAAATACTCCGTTTAAAAGCTAGTTACTATAGAAAAGCCGAAAAGCAGCTTTTAAAAGCTGAAAAAACAGGGCCACAGTGTAATTTCAGCCAGCTACAGTAAAATTCAGCCATAAGCCACAATAATTCAGCCCAACCGAACACTTTCAAAATACACTGGGTCTTTGGTCGCCAATGGAGCGTATTGCACACGGCACTTCACTTCAGTGGCGGACCTATCAAATTTTTATCGAGTATGCGCCCCTAATATTTAAAGATGATATAAAATGACATCTATTAAGTGATTATTGGCTAGTCGAATGTTATCGCCGAGTAAATCATACATCATCAAACAATATTGATGCAGCCTATTCATGTCACATATACCTTCAAAATTTTGTAAGTAACGCTTACGTTTTGGTGGAACATGTTACCACTCCACCACGCCTCGGCATTTCTTCTCCAGTGAGGCGCCAACAATGAGGGGTTACGATTAGGGTTCACTAGTGATTTGGGAGGGGTTCCCTGTTCCTCTCAGATGTAGAGGGAGGAGTGGGGCAACAAGCGGTTGTGGTGGTGCGGCAAGGCGGTAGTGGTGTTGCCAGCCGTGGGCTTGGAGGAGGTGGTGGGTAGAACAACTACGATGGAGTGGACAAGTTAGGGTGGGCAAGGCGGTGGTGGCGGGGTGGGAAAGAGGAGGCGGAGTGATGAGGGTGCTATTATGCATAGGTGGTTGCTACGGCGACGAGAGCATGGGATAGCACTCTCAGTGAAAATATTACTAAATCAATTTTTTCTCAATTGAAATGTTGTTTCAAATCAATTTTTCTCAATTGAATTTTTGTCCAAATTGAATTTTTCTCAATTGATTTTTTTGTTCTTTTTTAATAATTGGAAAGTTTCTTAGAATTGTTTGAAAGTTTTTTTAAGGATGCATAAGGAACACCTCTGTGAGTTGCCGATCTCATGACGCCCTTAGAATAGTTGTACTCTAAAATAAGATGGGCGTCCGCATGATATCAAAAACAAAGTCAAGGGAAACAGTAAGAAAGCAGTGAAGCAACCATAACAAAAGGAAGAGATTGGCGAAACCAATTGCAAACTCTATAAGCACAATTCCAAAAGAGTACAATGCATTGTCACCGTATCACATTATCAAACATTTTGGATTCTTAGATCCTTTCTCTACGGAAGAGTTTAGTGCTCAAGGATAGATTGACCTCTAACCCTCTCAACTGTCCACAATTATCTTTTTGAATATATTTATCACTCCAAAGAATGATGTTTTAGAATTTGCCACTCTACAAAATATATATAATCAATCTTTTACCACTCCAAAGATTGGATTCTTCGGTTTAACTCCAAAATGACCCCTTTCCCCTTCTTCTTCCTCGCCTGTCCCCTTCTTCTTCCTCACCTGTCGACCATGGCTCTAATCACCGCTACCTACCTCTAGCCTCCACTACCATCGAAATCTGCGATAAGAGGTCATTCTTCTACCTGTTCCCTCCCTTCCTGCTCGATGTCCACCTCCACACCTCCTTCTCTTACCATGTTTGTTCCATGTTGCCATTGGCTACGCTGCCTCCTGTACCCACCCTCCCGTCGCCACCCAACACACCACCTCCCGTATACCTCCTCCCTAGGTGGCCACTCCTTGTGAATGCCAAGGAGGCAGAGGAGGTTCTTGAGGATGATAGAGTTGGGTGGGAGGGTGACAAGGTCAAACAACTGGCGGTGGAGGTGATCAAGGTAGGGTTAGTGCCGGCAGCAAGTGCAGAAAATGTGCTAACAGCAGCAGAGTTTGCCAAAGGAGCATATTACGGAGCCAACGGCAATGAAGGCACAAGAGATGATGGTTGCCACTGCCGTAAGAGGTGGTGCGGTTGAGGGATCTAGCCGAAAACATGGTTGGTGTGGTAGCAGAAGGGCAAAAGAGTCATTTTGGGGCAAAATATGAAGGATCCAATTGTCCTAAAAGAGAGCTCAGTGTATTATTAAGCCTTTCCTTTTCACCAACATTGAAAGACATTGTTTTCACAGGGCTCACAACAAGGAAAGCGACATGTTGAAAATGTCACGAGTAAATTTCTTAGCGGGTACCCGCGTAATAGCCATGCCTTTTCCAGTCAGTGCCCCAACCATGATTCATGGGCACACAAGAATAATCTAACATAGTCCTTGTGACGGATCTACGGCTGGCGTATGGATCATTTCGCATGGTTCACTAGAGGGGTCCCATGGTGAGAAAGATAACACACGGTATCTTACTTTCTTAAGAGCAACTCTCTTTGACCGAAATAAACTTGTAAGGTTCACCTCAGGACTTAGTGAGTAACGACCCCTCAACTAGAATATGTGTCTTATGGCTTTTTATTGTAACTGGTTTATTTTACACTGTAGCTATTGGTAGCCTTTTTAATGTAAATACATTTTAAAAATTCAAAAATAAAAACATGTTAGCCCATCACGAATAATACAAAAATACGAAAAAGGTAAAAAAAACTTAAAAGAGCTAAAAACCAGAAAAGATGAAATTAAGAAATAGTGAACTAGAAATCAAAAGCCACAAGTCGAAATCGAAACGAGCGGATCATTGAATCTACACCATGAGTGAGATGTTGGATTTCGTGTTGCCTAACTCGGCGGTGTCATCCACAACAAATATTTCTACCTCTCCCCTTTTGTCTTGGCATCACTTGCTTTTCCATAAGTGATACTAGTATATCTTCTTAAACTTCACTGACAGCAAGACGTGACATGTAATGCTTCTTAATTTTGGTCCCCATAATATCTCCTTGATGCTGTATTACGTGGAGGGTGGAGCTTTGAGAGATTTGATTTTGTTCTGTCGACGAAGCTTCGGAACAATAAGCAGGATGAACGGAAGGATGAAAGTGTAAACACCAATAAGACAGCTTACGCGTTGATCAAACGCCACCTTTGATCGGTCAACAATTAAAGCATGTGATCTATTTTTAAAAGAATATTTAAATACTAAAGCAGTGGTTAACACACAGAGTAATGGAAAGAGCGATCACGAGAATCACCAAGTCTCTCACAGTCGATAAATATCAC
This sequence comes from Dendrocalamus sinicus, assembly GCA_036346575.1. Lineage (NCBI taxonomy): Eukaryota > Viridiplantae > Streptophyta > Magnoliopsida > Poales > Poaceae > Dendrocalamus > Dendrocalamus sinicus. Next base: position 32,722,021 of record CM070662.1, read on the forward strand.
GCCGAGCTAGTGGGGGTGGGTGGACACCGCGGCCCACGGTCCCGCACAAGCTAAAGCAGAAAGACCGACCGACCGAGCCATGACAACCGGCGGCGACAGCGTGCCGAACGTCCACATTGACATCGACAGCGGTAACAAGACGCTGCTCAAGAGCGAAGCCCTGTACCAGGTAACACACTGATTAACACGACAGTCGACACATCTATGTCCAGAACGTACGACGAGTCAGTGATTGTTCGTTCGTTCTTTTTTTGTGGCCGTCGACGTGCAGTATATCCTGGACACGACGGTGCTGCCGGGCGAGCTGCGCCTCCTCACGGACAAACACGAGCGGTACGTACTGCATGCGCGCTATATATCTCACACTCTTTTTAGTAGCAGCCGCTTTTCGTTTGTATGGTTGCATTGACAGCCATGTATGCCAGTATGTAATTAATTAGTTTGCTGTTGTTAGATTGGTGCGACGAAGGTGTGCCATGGCGTCGTCCCTGGACGATGCCCAGCTGCTGGGGATGCTGATCAAGATGACCGGCAATATTTGTGCGCAATATTTTTAATTTTAAATATTAAAAGGAGGCATGAATTATAAAATACTAGTGATACAAAACTCATAACTAAATGCAATAGACAAATTATATCTGTACTTTTAATATACACAAGAATAGAATTACAATAGAGTCGGTCGGTCACACAAATGATGTACAATGGATTGATAAAGAAAATGGAAGAACTGCAAAGACGTGCGGTCGCGAAAGTAGTTGATGAGGAAAATGGGCAGTCACACGGGTTGCGCTGTCAAAAAAACCTTATTGTCATCCTGTGTAGGTACTCTCTATGGTAACGACTTAGAGATAGCCATTATTCGCCCTCCTTTCTAGTACACACCAAGAAGAAAGACCGACGATGTTTGACTACTAAACACCCTAGGACAGTTCACACGAGGGAAAAGATAATGTGAGATATGAATGGATGAATTCGATGTCACTAGTCTGAACATCTCTAGGTTTCTTATGGTTGTACAAATTACTCTGCAGAAACTGACACCATTAACTCAATTAAATCGAATTTTTCCAAATATTTGAATTTGCATTCAAATAGAATTAAGAAAGATATGGTAGTATGATTCAGCAAAATAAAAGTTAGATTTAATGTGCAAGGAACAACACGGCCGCGCATCACAAATAACATGTTTCCACATGAATACGCATGTGAGTGCACATGTGCATGTGTGTGATTTTAGCAATTGTTCTCCTCATGCCACCATATGCTATGTGTCACATGTTTTAAAGGATAGCAAGGACTCTAGTTTTATATTACACTCCTACTTGTATAAGTAATGTGGGACTAAACCGTACTATACTTTAGAATTTTTAGGAATAAATTGACATAACACTCATGGGTCCAATACTAATAAGAGGTCGGCGAGTTCACTGGCCACTCGCCACTGCCCTCACCCTCCCCGACGATGGCAAGGTCATTGTGAGCGACGTTAGCTAGGGGTACTTCCACCTAGGCTTGCTTGCCATACAGAAGTGTTGGGATACGGATACGCTACATTAGTGCGAATTAAAATTTCTACCGTGTAAACTAGAAAGCCATACGAGTAAGAGATCATAGATCATTACCACTAGACACGTAGTGTAGCGGAAGAAGAGTCGAAGCAGCCCGGTTCAACGTAGCACGCGTCAATGTAGTGGAAGTAGTCGATTGTCCAACATCTGTGAAAATTGATCTTTGGAAGCTAGTCAATCTCCACGTGCCGATTGTCTTTTCATCGCATTGTCTCGATTATTGTTGCAGTCGCATCATCACTTTACCGAAGTTCACATGTCTAGGGATGGAACGTTGTGCGTCGGTGTGCTAGCACTAGCGCACACAATAGGGTCTTTCGGAAGGAGATGTCTGGGGTTCGATAAGTGGTGCAATGTCTTTCACTGTCTCACACATAAACTCATAGCCACAATACTCCCCTTTATATAGAGCCTCTGGCCGAATCATAATCCAACATGAGTAGAGATTATATCTCACTTAGAGAGCATATGACCAAATCCTTATCCAATACGAATAGATATTGTATCCCACTCGAAAAGTCTTCGACTGGATCCTTTACTGTTCAAATCCATTAACTATGTGACTTTATAGGTTCATGAATACTTAGTTGTACCCCGAAAAAATCTTTCCTATCACTAGTCGGTAGCGGTCCCTAGCAGGACATATCGACTCTAAATATACACAAAGATCAATCTGGATGAACCTTATGCAATATGATCTGCAACTAAGTCTTGGTCTCTCACGATTAGTTCATAACTCTTTATGACAAGATCGTATCAGTTACGACTAGTCCGTATCCCCATACGACCAGTTCGTAGACCATTTTATGATATGTTCGACTAGTTCACGACCAGTCAGTATATCCATACGATCAATTCATGTCTGATCAGACTTTGTTTGCATATTCTTTTTTTTGCCTCACGATATCTGATCAAACTTCAGATGAGAAACGTATCATTTATGGACTGTTCAATCTTTCCCGATCTAGTGATGGATAACTTCATGTGGTCGACTCTTCGATCACTCGTCGTATTACCATGTATTTCCTTTATCTGACCACATTGAGGGGTCTAGAGATATATCTCCTGTTATGTAGGAGGGGTAAATTCCATATTTGATTAGTCATATTCCTTCGTATGTTTGATAGCATATCCGAAAGATATCTTTATAACTACTCAGTTGCAGAGTAACATTTGGTAACCCCTAAGTGTATTATTAGACATGTAGAAAACTATATTGATCTCAGGTACATAGACTATTCATCATTATTGCTTGAGATCAAATGATGGCATACAAAAATATAATACCATATTCTCTAACATATGTCTATATTATTAATTTGATATCTCTATATCTATGACTGATGAAACGTGGTCATCAATTAATATATGTGCTAGTCTACTAGTATTCCGATCAGTGACATCCGATCAGAGATTTTTTAGAATAATACCATGATAAAGAGATTCACCAATAAGTCATATACTTACTAACATTTATAAATGATAATTCGTTAAAAGAACATAATAACATTTATTAAAATAATCATAGACATAGAAATGTTATAACCAAATTTATGATTGACTCATGTCGCTAACAAAAGGCTGGCATCGCTCACAAAGTCGACTTTCTACGAGGGAGCTGGGCTCGCACGACTCGAAGGGCTCCTCGCCGAGGAGGCTGCGGCGGGGCAGAGGCTCGGTTCGAGTTCGCGTTCGTGGACGCGGACAAGCCCAACTACGTGCGGAACCACGAGCAGCTTATGAGACAACACGCTGTGGGACGGCACGGTGGCGTTGCTCGGTCGTGACCGACAAGTGCGTCGAGGTGTACCTGCTCGCCATCACCAACAATGTCACCATCTCATGTGATCGACACGAACAGTGGCCACGACTCAACGTTTCGGTGGTTTCAGTAAGATTTCACGAGTTGAGGGACTGAGGGTGGAGAGTGAGTGTAAGAGGGATCGATCACCGTGTTTGGGATCGACTCCTTTAAAAGTTAAAATAGCTTCACGATCATCAGCTTATGAGATGGAAAAACCTTGTCAAGAAGAGCGTATGGTTGGCAATGCAAAATGGGTGCAAGCATGAAAATACTTGGAGGTTGGCTTGTGCGCCCAGCCTATCAGGCTGAGGCGGCGTACACACAGGCCGTGTCAATCCTCTCTAGGCTATAGCCCAACGCTCCAAGCCCAATTACGCCCGCCGTTGCATCCCACGCTAGGCGACCAGTGCGCGGGTCGGTTGCCACGGAGCAGCCGGGCCCCGTGGGAGTTTTTTTTTTTTGAAGATTTTTGGTACTATCAAAAACTACCACCGGCAAAAGATGCTTGTGCTCACACGGCATTGAGAAAGCAGACCTTCCTAGCAAGTGAAATGAATTCCTCTCCCAAAAAAAAGTGCAAGTTGAGTGAATCAAAATGCCTGCAATGGCCGCCGATTCTCGGAGTATGAGGTAACATGCATAGTGCATTGGAGGCTTTTCTTTACATTTTAGTTACCTTTTAGCTTCTTGCCCACACGAAGAAATGTAGGTGGATTATAATGATATCTTTCCGCTCCATCAACTTTCTGTCTACATTGAACATCTTTTCTAATTTATCCTCTTCAAGAGCACCGATTAGCTTTTACTGGACAAGGATATCCTTCACTATATATTGTCACATGTTGAAATTTTCTCCACTATCAAATTTCTCTACTTGATTCCACATCACCGACATCGATCGTGATTTTATGCCATCTGACGTTTTATCGATCTTCTCACAAATCAGATTAATCCGGTATTAGCTCTGATACCACTTGTTACACTCTAATATCCCTTCTTATGCATAGCAACCCCGAATCGGATTAGAGTTTGTGAGATACGGTACGAGTATACATGGTATCAAGAACAAAGAAGATAAATCTCATACGTTGAAGTAACCACAATGAAAAAGAAAAGATTTATCGAAGCTGACTGCAAATTCCTTAAGTACAATCTCAAAAAAGTACAATAGATAGTCGCTCACCCATAACCCTCTCGAATCTTTTAGGATCATCGGATCCTTGCTATATACAAGGATCTTAGTGCTAAAGAATATCCTACCATCTAATCCTTTCACGCACCTTCTGCTTTGAATGAGTAAGCTTGATTACTTTGTTGTTTAATTCCTCTTCATGGTCACATACATGGTTTATATAGTTCCTCCTAACCTTTCTTCAATTTAAAGTGGGAATCATAATTTAAATAGAAGTAGGAGTTCTAATCCTAATAGAATTACTCTAGAACTCTTTATGGCATATATTTACAAATCCTAAAACCCTATATACGAGTCCCCTGTCTCAACAGATTTAATCGAAAGAAATGCCTACGTATAATAATGGCGTTATTGATGAGCCCAAAACAAAACGTCATCGATGACACCTTGCCGACGACTACATTTCCCATTCCATAGTGCATTATTGTCTGCTTGATTCCACAATAGCCCAAAACAAGAAAATGTAATGCATCCCAATTTGGTCCCATCATATTCATATATCCATGGACCATGGTGTTGTCTTACTATTTACGCGGAGGATGGAGCTTTCAGAGATTCGATTTTGTGCTGTACTGATGTGATGTGGATAAACAAGACGAACAGGGAGGAATAACACCTTACGCTTTGATAAGTCAACTGGAGAGCAAGAGAATCTTTTAAAGAAATAACTATAGTCCAAAGCAGTGGGGGTTTTTTTGACAGACAGAAAAAGACTTTTGGAAAGAGCGACTGATAGAGAATCATCACCAAATCATTTGCAGTAGATAAATATCATGCCGGGCTAGTGGGGGTGGACACTGCAACCTGTAGTACCGCACCAGCTAAAGCAGAGAAAGAGCTCAGGGAGGCAGCGAGCGAGCGAGCCATGGCGACCGGCGGCGACAGCGTGCCCAATGTCCACAGCAAGTTCAACAGCAGTAACAAGACGCTACTCAAGAGCGAAGCCCTGTACCAGGTAACACACTAAGTAACACGACAGTGACACACCTAGCTATGTCAAGAACATACGACGAGTCAGTGATCGTTCGTTCCTCTCTTTCTCTGCTGATGATGATATGGCCATTTGCCGTCGACGTGCAGTATATTCTGGACACGATGGTGCTGCCGCGCGAGACGGAGTGTATGCGCGAGCTGCGCCTCCTGACGGACAAGCACGAGCGGTACGTACTGCGGGCGCTATACATCTCACTCTAGTTTTTAGTAGCAGTCGCTTTTCACTTGCATTGCCAATTTGCCCAGACATGCATGATGGATGATGCGTGTTTTTTTTGCTTAATTAATTTGCTGTTGTTTGGTCTGTGTGAAGAAATATATATTGGCATGTGTAGGTGTTCCATGGTGTCGTCCCCGGACGAGGCCCAGCTGCTAGGGATGCTGATCAAGATGACCGGCGCCAAGAACACCATCGAGGTCGGAGTGTTCACGGGTCACTCTCTCCTCGCCACCGCGCTCGCGCTCCCCGACGACGGCAAAGTGGTGGCGATCGACGTCAGCCGGGAGTACTTCGACCTCGGTCTGCCCGTCATCCAGAAGGCCGGCGTGGCGCACAAGGTGGACTTTCGCGAGGGCGCCGCGCTCGCGAAGCTCGACGAGCTCCTCGCCGAGGAGGGGAACGAGGCGCGCTTCGACTTCGCGTTCGTGGACGCGGACAAGCCCAACCACGTGCGGTACCACGAGCAACTGTTGCGGCTGGTGCGCGTGGGCGGCACCATCATGTACGACAACACGCTGTGGGGCGGCACGGTGGTGCTGCCGCCCGACGCGCCCATGTCAGACCTGGACCGGCAGCGCTCAGCCGAAATCCGGGATCTCAATGCAAAGCTCGCTGCCGACAAGCGCGTCGAGTTGTGCATGCTCGCCATCGCCGATGGCGTCACTATCTGCCGCCGCCTCGTGTGAACTACAGTGATCATGGCTCAGCGTTTGGGTGATTTCAACAAAGATTCACGCTTTCAATAAAGATTTCTGAAGAACTATATAAGAAGATCTAGAATTATGTTGTGATGAATAATTGCTATTTGACAAAAGTAAAAAAAATGTATTTGCATTTGTCAGATTTTCCAGATGACTCGTAGACCTGATGGTAGTCAAACCACCCCTTACTAGTGGTCAGACCGGTCTCCCCTAGCGGTCTGATCGGCCACCATTAGCAGTCAAACCGACCACGGTAGGTGGTCCGATTGGGTGGCCAATTTTGTTTCAGCTGGTTTTTTTAGGATTCTAGGAAATTGAATTATAGTGTGGTTTAATTTGAGCTAGGTCAGTTCATACGTATTATATGATGTATGTTTCGGTTAACCAAGTTGTGAAGAACTAGTGCACAAAAACGATTTTTTTATCTTTAGATGTGCAGGGTCGCTTAAAATTAACCATAGTGACCGACGAGAATCGGTGCTACGCTCATAGAGAAGCCATGGCTCAGAACGATCAAGAATGCCGGGTGAGATGGCTAAACCACGTATGGTATGAAAAAGATGTGAAATGTTAAAGGAGAGTTTGAGCGATGGAGTGCATCATGTGGCTTGTCGGTCCAACTGAGGTGTGGTCCAGTGGAACCGAAATGGGAGAGACCTACCGACACGTGGCAAACCAGTAGAGCATCTACACGAGGCAAGTATGATGATTGTTTGTAATGGAAGGTAAAGACCAGGTCAAGAAATGGTATTATGGTAAGTTAACCAAAATAACAAAAACTACATTTGATCAAAATGCGTCGCTTGAGTGGTACATAGGAGAGCGGTTTAGGTCAAGGAGAAGTTAAGAAGATCAAGTTGAATCAAAAGCTATGAACTTAGTGGATTCGGATTTTTGTGCTTTGAAAAGCATGCATATGTGTAGAGTATGAGTGAAACAAATGTTATGTAGAGTTAATGGGTTCCCCCATATATGATAAGTGGATAGTATCTATTAGGATTAGATATATGCTAGTTACTCTATATATTTAACGGATTGTGATGGAGACTTGCTTGCTAACCGTCCAACAACCAATCTTGCTCATGGAAGCCAAGTGTTCTAGGGTTAGGGTTTGAGAAGTTGAGTATTTTAGTGTGCTATCTTGTCCTCTAGGTGAAGTAGTTGTAAAACCTTCATCCTTAAGTAGCAATATATCAATTTTATTGCACGCTAATGGATTCCTCTTGTCTTAATTGATTTACTCTTGATTTGATTGGTTTTGATCTTCTCTCTCCCCTTCTTGATCTCGCTATGTCAAGGATGTGTAAGAGATGGAGATGACTTCTAAAAATCAATCTCTATCCATCTAGACATTTGGTTGGCAAGTTTTGAAGTAATCTGATTTTGCTTGGATTTGACCTCTCTGAGTAAGTTCTTGATCCAAGTGTTCTTGTCTCGATTTCTTAATGTTCTTATTTGCTGTGACATGTGAAAATATATTTAGAGCCATCTTGGTCATTATTCACACACTAGCAAGTCATATTCATCATTTTTGATATTTGTCCGGTTTTAATGCAATATTGCTTTATCCTAAAAAAAGGTTTAAATTTCTCAACGCTCTAAGCCCAATTTCTCCCTAAAATAGTTTTTGTTTATTGCAACACTTCAACATGCAAGTTTATGCGAGAGGGATAGAAGCAGGGGATGGGGCAAATGGTAGACATTCTTGGAGAACCCTTTCGGACAGCAATATCCTGTCGTGCCTTCCTCCATTTCGATTTTTAATTACTCCATTTGAGTGTTGGATTTGGGCTGTTGGATGATTCTTGAAGCAGCTAAGGTTTGCTTCTTGCGTACATCCCTCTTCTCAATTTGTTTTAAATCCTGAGGAAGATGGACGGGTAGCTCATCGACGCCTACATTTCAGAGTGCCCGACATACACAGCTACAGGACTTCGTGCATGGTACATACAAAGGAAACCGGACAAAACAATTCAGTTGCATTATCTCATGAAAACGGAAACACATATCCGATACTCAGCTATGGTTCCTTTATCCAACTGGACAACGAATTGGAAAGGAAACAATTCAAACTCGGTTAATTAACAGACATCAACAAGTACCGCTGGCATTGTACTTCTTTATACATGAATATATACCGAATTGACCAGTCGAAACACGCTTACCGAAAGATTTACAGAATAATTTAGGTAGAGACCATATTAGGAAAGAACTTTCCTTGTCTTGATATGCAGTAGAAACGATTAAAATATAAGTAATCGTTGTCCAGGCCTGAACAAGATCACCGAGGATGCCTTGAAGACAGCAATAATTCCTCCTCCATACTGTATTGTCTACTTGCTTCCTGAGTAGCCCCTTCAACCGGGATGGTATCCCGGTTCCTTGGTGCTGTAGTATGCGGAGCACGCTTCTTCGTAACTCGTATGTTTTCAAGTGTCATCTCCACTTCCCTCATTGTAGGTCGGTCTTCTCCGTTCAATTTAGTACATGTGACCGCTAGTACAGCTACTTCTTGGACATCCCCATTTTCCTCTTCCATGACTTGCGGATCAATTATGTCAGCTAGTTTGCCTTCTGTGAGTAGAGATCCAAAATGTGAAACAAGGCTATCACCATTGTCGGACCTATAGAGGAATGGCTTCTTTCTAGTAAGTAATTCTATAACAAGAACACCAAAACTAAAAACATCGCTCTTGTCTGTTAGACGACCTCCATAATAATACATGGGATCTAAGTAACCAATTGTTCCTTGAATTGCTGTAGTTACTCCAGTCTGATCAATTGGTATATACCTTGAAGCTCCAAAATCTGACACCTTTGCTGTCAAATTATCATCAAGAAGTATGTTAGATGACTTAATATCTCTGTGGAATACTGGTATTGAAGTAGCTGAATGTAGATAGGCCAAAGCTCTAGAAATTTCAAGAGCAATCCTTAATCTATCGTCCCATGATAGTGATATTGGTCTACCAACATGAAGATGATGATCAAGAGTTCCATTTGAAACGAACTCATAAACCAGCAATGGAACTTCTGTCTCAAGACAACATCCAATTAGCTTCACGACATTCCTATGGTTGATTTGAGAAAGAATTGCAACCTCATTAATGAAGTCATCGATTTCTCTCTGTACAACAATCTTTGATTTCTTGATGGCCACAACCTGTAGGTCTAAAATTCCTTTGTACACAACGCCATGTCCTCCACCACCAACCTCACGAGACTTATCAAAATTGTCTGTAGCCTTCTCTAGCTCCCCTAAGGTAATGATCATCCTTTCGCCAATGTCTGCCCTTTGTGACATCAGTTGCTGCAATAGTAAGCCGTGATTTTGCTTGAAAAATATTTCTTTCATCTTTTTCACCTTTTGTACCTTGATTTTACGCGTTATGACGGGAGCGGCAAATGCCAAAAGCAAAAGACCTGTGCCACCGCCAACTCCTAGCCCGATGCCTAAACCTGAAAAATATAGAGCCAAATCCGTGAGTGTGGAGGTAACGGACAAGTTCATTGAGAATGATTATCAATGAAGTGTTATACGTACTGCTATAGTCTCTATAAAGCTGTGGCGATAAAAATACATTAATCAGGTAACAGATGCTACATTGTATATAATTGTCACCTGACAAGGATTTCTTCATTGCGATGCAACCCCCTTTGGTGAAAGGATCCCCGTAAGTTCCATTACCACATCGGCAATGAAAACTTCCGGGTATATTTATGCAGATTCCATAGCATGGGTAGAGATCCCGATGCGAACACTCATCAATGTCTAGACAAATACAGAACAGTAAAAATGTGAACACACCATAAGCTTGAAAGGAAGTATATAGATCGTCAAGCAGAAACAGTACAAACCACGCTGAGAAAGGGTAGAACTATAAATGACAAATGAATCTAGATAGGTACGCAAGAGGCAAAGCCATATAACATGAAGTTAGCAGGAATAAACCCTGGTTGGTAGAGGTGCCACGCCGGTTAGACAATTCAACGGTTGGCTTAAGCAAGCTAATCACAAATCTACAATAACAAATACAGATCTAAGCATACATCCATAGTTACTAAGTTGTAACCAATCAATCAATCAGATATGTATTCAGCTGGTATATCTTTGCCTCCTTTTGGCATAGAAGCGTTACCCTCAAAGCCAGGAGGACAGTTGCACTGATACCTTCCCTGTGTGTTGTTGCAGTGGCCGTAACACGGGTAGATATATATCTACGCATAGTCTCACTTCTTTTGGTTAAAAAGCAAGTGTATTGTAGAATAGTAGATGGGTTGTTTGCTCTTGTTATCTTATTTTTTGAATTGTTTACCATAGTGTTTTATATGATTATTACTGTTTACTATGAGACCATGTGGAGATCACCTTATGGTTGTGATGAGTAATTGACCTTTGAATTAGAGTTTGTGTAGAGGTTGAGTTTGATTTTTGAGGAGTTTGCAAAAGTCTTACGACTTGGTAGTCGGCAGAGTCTTTTACAACTTGGTGGTCGGCAGATGCTTTTACGACTTGGTGGTCGGCAGATGCTTTTATGACTTGGTTGTCAGTAGAGGCTTTTACGATTTGATGGTCGGCAGGTGATTTTACAACTTGGTGGTCGACCGGACTAATCGGCAGAATGACTACGCGGTCGAAAGCTTCAGTACCTGAACGACTATGTGTGATTAATAGTTGTAGCTTGCGATCGATGGTCGTAGCTCTGCTTGGTCATGACCGATGGTCGTAGCTCTGCCTGGTCGTGATCGTGGCTATCGGTTGTGGTAGTCGTAGGTCGTAGCGACTTGGTTTGGTAAGTCATAGCCGGTGTGAGTGATAGTCGTAGCATTCTATGCGGTAGTCGTAGCTTGTGTTCTCCATGGTCGTAGTGACTGCTATATGGTCGTAGCATCTGTTTCATGGTCGTAGCGACCCATGTGATGGTCGTAACGACTTGCTGAGTGGTCGTAGACTATTGGTAGGACCTCATGGGTTACGAGTACCTCATATCTTGTGCATCAGAGTAGTCATAAGTCGTTTTAGACCAGTTGGTTTGTTGAGATGGTTCACTGGAATACATTCTGATCAAACCATGCTGAGGAAGGGTAGAACTATAAATGATAAATGAATCTAGATAGATACGCAAGAGGCAAATCCATATATATAACATGAAGTTAGCAGGAATAAAACTCTGGTTGGTAGAGGTGCCACGCCGGTTAGACAATTTAACGGTTGGCATAAGCAAGCTAATCCCAAATCTACAATAACATATACAAGTCTAAGCATACAGCAATAGTTACTAAGTTGTAACCAATCAATCAATCTGATATGTATTCAGCTGGTATACCTTTGCATCCATTTGGTATAGAAGCAGGGGCGGAGCTACACCCCGGGTAGGGTAGGCTTCAGCCCAGCGTGTGGAAAATATTTAATGTACAGCCCGAGTAAATTCAGTTCAGCCTAGGTAATATTTTCATGGTCCAACCCAGATAGTCTAGATTATTCCACCACTGAGCCTGGTGCGTAACCAAATCCTGGCTCCGCCACTGTATAGAAGCGTTGCCCTCGAAGCCAGGAGGACAATTGCACTGATACCCTCACTGTGTGTTGCTGCAGACTTGCAATGGCCATAACACGGGTAGATATCTACGCATAGTCCCACTTCTTTCGGTTAAAAGGAAAGTATATGGTAGACGTGTTGTTTGCTCTTGTTACCTTATGTTTTTTGAATTGTTTACCTCATTGTTTTATATGATTATTATTGTTTACCATGATTTCTCTATGATGACGGTTAAATGACGATGATGAGGCATGTTAATTGTTAATTAAACCATTTCATTGCAACTTTTACACACTCAAATCATGAAAGAGAATGAAAGACCTACTTTGATAGGCATCTCTCTGGGATTGAGGGATTTGAGAGGGTGAATATCGATAGGTGTTCACTTAGTTGTACGGGTATAATCTATGTGATGTGCATATGAGCCTGTAGTGCAGCCTTGCATCACACTAAAGAAAAGAAAGAGATGACAAAGAGATGTATGGATGGTGATATGTTTATATTTATTGTTTTATTATGTACTTGTTGAGTCATGGATTCAACCTTATTTTATTTATATTTTTAATTAACATTGTTGGCGACACATATGGGAGTGGGAGTTTCTATGATGTGTGGAATTTGATTCAAGGTCATTTTGACCATCCTTAGCCTACATGCAAGTTCTAGGCTTAAGTTTTGATTTTGGCCTAGTTTTGGTGCAACTTGGGTTTAAGAGCAAAAAGGTCTTAATCGGATCTCATCATGTTTTAGCTTCCTAAGGTGTTGTTCTAACTTGGTTTCAAGTTTCAAATCATTTGGATGCTCGGTGTGAAAGTTGTGCAAGTCTTCGTCTTTAGTTGTTTTGTTATCCTTTGTGAGAGGTCAGACTGGCCACTAGTTAGAGTTTAAACTGTAACTCTATGTCAAAGCTTGTTTTCCTCCATTTTTTGTGGTGTTTCCTCTGTGTGTGTTTAGCCTTTGATCTTTATAGCCCTCTATAGCTATTGGAGTAAAAAAACTTTGAAATATTTAAGGGAAAAAGTTTTTGGCTTCCATTCACCCTCTCTGAGCACCAGCCACAGTACTCTCCCTCTATACACACACACAGTAGCGCTATTCTGTGCTTGAGCATAGAATAATTATTCTACTCTCCGACTGTAACGGGAGTTGTGTGACCCGACCACACCCTACGCGCTCAACCACCACCCACCACGCCCAAGAGCTCCCCTGTGCAACAGATAATAAAATTGCACAACCCTAGTCTTCCACCACCCCCTGCTTACCATCTTCCACCATGCCGCCCCTACCCACCGTCTTCGACCGTGCTGCACAACGGCGTCGTGCGAAATCAACAATAAAATGGCATAAGGCCGTCCACCATGAAGGCGTGGGAATCCACCCCATTGGCAATAATCGATCACCATCCCTGTGTCATGGAGTTCTATCGTCGACGCACGTTCACCGTCTCCCGTGCCAACGCCACCACTATTTTATGGAGCCATTAAAAATGGAAATCATATTTACTACCAAATGCAAATCAAGTTACTTTATTGACCAATTTACAAAACACGTTGTTAGAGTTTACTCACATCTAGCCGTTGCGCATGATGGCCATGTGATAGTGGCAGTAAAAATGGATACCACATGTTACATATAGATACATTTCAATTTATAGCCAGATGAAAAATAGAACCATTGTGTGATAGCAGCTATAAAAATAGATAACACATTACATCCAGATGCATTTCGATTTATAGCCAGATGAAAAAATGGAACCACTGTGTGATGGCAATATTAAAAATAGATACCACATTTACGTCCAGATACTTTCACATTTATAGCCAGATGAAACTGTGTTTACTATATTCATGAATTTATTGGACACATCATTAATGTTTATTGCCTCACCTAGCCATGGCGCATACTGGCCATGTAAAGTCAACGTAGGGGTTGTGGGTTTGGAGTGAGTACGGTGGGGATAGGCGGGTAGAGTAGCTTGGTGGGGGGACGAGCTCGGTCAAGGCGGGGGGAACTGGCTAGAGCGTAGAATAATAGGCATAGAATAGTGTGTATTTGTGTGTATAATTACCTGGGACACCATAGTGTTAGGGTACCATGATTTCAAATAGATATTTCCTTTATGTATCCTGTGCGAAAAATTTTGAAATTTTTTAGATGCCGACTTTAACTAGTTTACTAACTAGTTCAAACAAGTTTGAACTAAAATTTGAATTATAGTTGCCTTTTTTATGATTTGATTGTAGGTTTATACTGATTATATATAAATCAGCAAAGCATGTGATCTAAATTTGCTCAAAATCTTTAAATTTGAGTATATTTTCAAATGTATGTGTTTTATTTGAGTTGTCATATATGGCTATATACCCTAAAACTGAAATTTTTGAAAAATATACCTGAATTTGGGTGGAATTCGTGCATTTGGAATCATGGTGTCCTATTTCGACATTACATGCATGCATGCATACATACATACGTGCGTACGTACATACGTACGTACGTTGGAAAATGGTTCTATACTCCTGTGACCCCACTTCTAATATACCCTATTAATTGTGTTATTATATCTATTTATCTATTTGAGCATAATTTAATAATAATTATAAGATACTCTAAAGTGAGTTTTATGAAAAATTTCATCAAAGTTATAGCAAAATTTGTGTATGTACTCCTTTTATATATGGAAAAGTGTATATAGTAAAACTAAAGGGCTTTTCAAGTCGTATTGGAGTATCTTATAATTAGTATTTAAGTATACCGAAAATGATAAAGATGTATAAAATATTTGTTTAAGTGATATACACACATGAAACCAGCCAGATATAAGAAATTAAGCAAGATAAATCTATAATGGCATGTATATATAGTCAATAGTCACATAGATCTAGGGGTGAAAATGGGCCGGGTATTTCCCGCCCGCCCGCCCGTATTAAAGCGGGTCAAATTCGGGTCGTAAATTCGGGTACCCGAAAACTTATACGGGTATCAGATCCGAATACGGGGTTTTTTTGGCGGATACGGTATCGGGTTTGGGAGGTCGGTATCCGACGAATACGGATTATCCGGTATAAAATTTGGATATTACCCGCTTAACTATTCGGGTATTACCCGGATTACTTGGCCAGTCCGAACTTCCGATTTTCTGAATCATCCGGTCCGGCTCAACAGCGCTTTCGGGCGTTCGGGACTTCGTTGCTTCGGGCTTCCTCGGCCGATTCCCCAATCCCCATCTCAATATCTCATTTCCCTTCGGCCGAGTCCCGGACGAGGCGACGCCGACGGCCGACGCGGCGGCACCCTTGCCCCTTGGTCTTCCCCTCCCAGCATCGCCTCCGCCCGAGTGCCCGACGGCAGACGCGGCGGCGCCCCTGGTCTTCCCCTCCGTGGACGTCCTCAGGCCGCCATCCCAGCACCGCCTCCGCCCGTCCGCAGATCCACTCGGCGATTCGACCTCATCGCCGTCGATTCGACCTCGCCGCCACCGGATCTACGCCGCCAAGTCGAGGTACGCCAGATCTGCCTAGAGGGGATGTGCTTAGCACTTTGCTTGAGGGGATTTGCCTAGAGCCTAGAGGGGATTTGCTTAGCAAATAGCAATAAACCAGATGCACTGCTGCCGCAAGTTGCCATTGATATACCCTTACACATGCTTTTGTAAAGTTTTTTGTCATAGGTCATGACTGTGCCGGTGTGCCCACAAATCATTTTCGAGGAATAAGCTAGTGGAGGATATTGTTGGAACTCTAGCTTTCTTGCCATTGATATACCCTTACGAACCTTGGAGATTCAAGCATGACAGACATCATGCCAAGACAAATATGTATGTACATACCTTCCTGCAGTATGTTCCTAAGTTCACAGTATGTTTATCTTTTGCAGAATATTTGCTTCACTATTATTCATGAACTGAATATTGAAGCAGTGCACTCGTTGTAGTTCGTACACAGATTTTGGTGTATTATGGTTTACATTTTAATTGGTGGTTTATCGTTCTCGAGTATACCACTTGTATCCTTGTAGCTAAGGTCTAACCAACTGCTGTATGTATAAAAAGAAGTATTGTGTTTACATCCGGGAATAATACAGACCTTACAGGGAATTTGTGCAACTCTACAAGTCTTTCATGACTCTGGTCAGTTTGGTGTGCATGGCTCTAGTGTTGATGTCCTATACCAACTGATTTTTTCTAAACCCTGGGCTAGTGGGCTGCTTGAGATTTGGGAAACAAACCTTGAATGAGTGAGTAGATGAAATTTGTTTACTAGCTTATTGGTAGGCAATACATAACAAGAAAAGGTGTTGTTTACCGCTGCTGATGCTCTATAACAAAATGTTGTTTCCTGGCTATAGATCAAAGAAAAGCATCTCAGAATAGGACAAAGGCTCTAGTTAATAGTTATGTTGTAAAGCTCTGCGACATGATCTTGACAACTTATGTTAATTATTTATCAAGTGCCCACTGCCTGTTGCTGTAGTCACATCATTTTATGTTTGCTCCGGTATATATTTTTGGATTGTACCTGATACATGTTACATGTTCGATTGTAGGATAAACAAACTAATGAATTATGATGGGTAGTGGTGATGCAAATGTGAGTGCCTGTGCTAGCACAGGGGCATCTCCGGCTGCGGCTGGTACCTCAGTAGTTGGTACAGATCACTCGGCGTTGGCACCAAAATCGTCAGCACCGAATGCATTAGTACCACATGAGACAACCACGGCCACTGTCGTTATTCCTGATGAAGACGATGGGGCATTCACAGGAGATGTTGAACCTGCTTACAAGAGTTGTGTTGTAACTAAATCTTTGAAAGATACTGCTGCAGGACCAAGTGGTATTTCACAGCCACATGGTAATACTGATTCGGGTGTTAATGACATTGAGGAATTCTTATATGATGATGGAGCTGGGACCAAAGAAGTGGATATAAATGAATTGGAGGTCTACATGAGAGAGAACCCAATTTGTTGGGTTGATCCAACAGGTCAAGGTGCAAAATTTGATATACTGTCATGGTGGAAGAGCAACCAAGTGACTTTTCCTATCCTCTCCACACTTGCTCGTGATGTATTGGCTGTTCAAGTCTCTACCGTTGCTTCAGAGTCAGCTTTTAGTGCTGGTGGTCGTGTTGTTGGTCCTTTTCGTAGTTCTCTAGATCCTGAGATCATTGAGGCTTTAATTTGCACCAAGGACTGGGTAAGATCATCTCGGAAAGGTAACTATTTATGGAGCTTCACTTCTTTAATTACATAATCTCCCATTTGGTTGCTTAATTTGTCAATTTTAATTTCAGGACAATTTAAGGACAAGATAGCAACAATTCTTCATGAGTTGGATACAAAGCTAGAGGATAAAGATTGTGCTAATACAGACATGGATGAAGAGGTTAGTTAAATATCATGTGTTCTTTCCTGACAGTATATATAGTAGTGACCAATTAACTGAGTTCCTTCACTAACTTAGCATTGTGAAAATATAGCTGCTGCCTGCTATTCAAATAATGCTAATTTTTGTGGGCTGCTGGCTCATGACTCAGCTTGATTTGTTCATCAATATATTCCTGAATGAAATATAGAAATTAGTTCCATGGAAATTTTCTTTCCTGAGGAACCATGCATCTTGGCTTCCTTGTGTCATGTAACTTTTCTTCAATGTTTGGGTCTTCTTATCTGAAGATTATTTGCATGTTTTTTGAGCACTGTTGTAGCTGATAGTGCTACAATGTATATCTGTATGCATTCCAAGACCTGCGAGCTGTAGCTTATGTACCCCAGCTGTTCTTCCAAAAGTAGAGTGTAAGGTCTCTTAATTTTGACTTCGTTTCATATGTATCCTTGAGAACAACAGATATAACACAAACTTTTCTTAACTGTACTCTTTTCTAAGTTCTGGTAATTTTGACTTCGTTTCATATGTATCCTTGAGAACAACAGATATAGCACAAACTTTTTTTAACAGTACTCTTTTCTATGTTATAGCGTCACTTTCCTATATCTGATCTCACACAAGTGGATGGTCCAAAAAGAATGGAAATTCTCCAGTTAACTACTTATTTTGTCTCCATTCATTGCGGTCTGCAAATGATTTATTAGCATTTCCCACTGCTTTATGAGTTACAATGGAAGAAAAAAAGTGACGCATAGTATATATTATATCTGGTACAAATCAGTAACTACTCTATTCAGGTAATGGAAGCTTCTGAGGCGTACTGAAGCTGATGGCTATTGAAAAATGAGTGACTAAAACCGATTGACTGTTGCATAACCGATTGACTGTCTGCAGTATCATGTATATAGAGTATAGTTTTTTCCTTAGAAATTGGAATGAGTATGTATATATTGTATTAATCTGAATGTTCTGTTGTTTTCAGGATGGGGCAGCGAATAGTGATTAAGGGTGAAAGCAACTGATACTTGGCCAGGCCTTTTTTGCGAGGACTAATATGGTGACATGTCATCAATAGTCATATGAATGTATCTTTTGCCTTGACTATACCTCTGATCTGAATATGAGGTTATGACTCATGAGGGTGATATTCTTAGTGTTAAAACTACTAATGAGTAATGATGTATATCCAGTGATGCTACGACTTTAGTACTGACGTATTGTTAGGCAGTACTATGCCCTATGCTCCTAATATAGTTGCATTATGGATGTATGGAATGGTTGCATTGCTATTGTCTATGTGGTATAAAATGGTTGTTGCATCGACTTGATATCCGAATAAATATTCGTGGCCGATAGTGTCCGTATCCGTCTTGGTACGTATTTGTTCCATATTTGTGCCCGACATTATCCGTGTTTGTATTCGTATTCGATACTATCCATATTCGACCCGAATCCGATTAGAAAATGTGGGTTAGGATATGGGAAATGTGAGATCCGACCGTATCCGACCCGATTTCACCCCTACATAGATCTAAGCACGAAGCGTTAGCTACAATATATATAGCAAGCCTTGATCGGTTATATATTCCGGTACCTTCACATCCGTTTGGTAGAGAAGCGTTGCCTTTGAAGCCATGAGGGCACTGGCAATGATACCCTCCTTGTGTGTTGCTGCAGTCGCCATAGCACGGGTAGATGCCCGGAGTGGCACATTCGTCGATATCTACACGAAACTGAAGTTGATTCATGCATGTAGAACAAGCTAGGGTTCGAATGAAACCAATCAAGTTTTGGTAACTAGCTAGATATATAGATATTACGTACCGCGGCATCCATCAGGGACGTACGGATTTCCTTGATAACCATCAGAGCAACGGCACTGATACCCACTCTGGTAATTTGCGTCGTAGCGTCGACAAGAGCTGTGGGCACTGCGACATTCGGGGGCGGACGCATTCATCGGACAAGTCGAATTACTGATCACCCAGTCTAGCAAGGCTGGGAGCGCTTGAGGAACCTTGCTTCTGACGGCGAACACGTCGAAGGTATAGTTGAATGCCTGGTCAACTATGTAGACAAAATCCCAACCAAACGGGTTAAATGATCTGTTTAATGAACCGTTAAGATAGTGGATCTGGATGTCGTAGGAAGAGTAGGATACAACGATGTTTGCCTGACAGCAGGCAATGCCAGAGCAGGCACCGTAGATATCGGTCCCGACCGTTGTGCCGATACGGCCCGATGGGCAGATGGCAGCGCAGGAACTGACCAAACTGTTCTCCTTTCCACCCCGGATGTCGACCTGCGCGTTGCAGGATACCAAGGCTAGATTGTTTGCTAAAGCCGACAGGAAGTAGGGGCCGCTCTCACGGAGCCCGGCTCCCCATGTTCTACTTCTACCCGCGTTCCCGTGCTCGTCGGTCTCGCCGAATACGATGACGCTGCTGTTCACGCGCACCGTGCCGTTGGGGATGGAGATCTCAAGCACCTGCATGGTGCCGTCGCCAAGGAAAAGCTCGTCCTTCCTGCAGGTGAGGTTGAAGCCGTCGCGGTAGCACCCGGGCTCCACGCCGAACGGGTACTCGACGCGGATGTTGCCGCAGAGGATGGTGCAGCCGCTGCTCCCGGTGGCTGCCGCAGCTGGTGCCACGGCGACGAACGGCAGCAGAAGCAGCAGCGCGGCAACTTCAGCAGCAGAGAACATTGTAATTCCCCTACTTGCTACCCTCTCCATTTGTGTGTATCCAAAGATAATTTAGCGCACCACCTACGTTTTATTTGTTTCCCTAACTTTTCCCATTTTCTGTATCTGTCGTGGACTGTTTCTGAAATAGGTAGCAGAGAACATGTTGGAAAATCAGCCAGTGTCATGTTCTTTTTCTCAGGTAGCAGAGAACATGTTGGAAAATCAGCCAGTGTCATTGTCTTTTCCTCAACATGTTGGAAAATCAGCCAGTTCATTGTCTTTTTCTCAGAGGTAGAATTTAAAACACGTTCTGGAGTAAAACATTTGTTTCTGCTTGGTACTGGAAGAAGGATCCCTATCTTGCAGATCAGAGCAAAGGATTTTTCCTTCACATTAACCTTGAGCGGGCCAACCATGAAGGCATTAACACGTTGATGTTGTGTCTCACCCTCTTCGAATCGAAGCAGGTGGAAGCTAACTGCTCGCGGCCGCCGCGCCAACTGAAGCCGCACGCGTTCGGGGACTGTGGTTCAGCAACGGGGTACTGTAACAATCCGCGTCTTCGATTAACCTTAAATGGCGTATTACGACGTTAAGTGGGATAAATTATGTAACTAATTACTTAAAATATGGGAGAATTTAAATTTTTCTATGTATCCGTCTAAATTGAATTTAGACACTGACGAGCGATAAATAAATATGTTACTACCGCAATTCCTTCGACTAGGACGAAGACCAAATTGTATAGACTAGAGTAAGAAATAAAATTTAATTGCACGACAAGTAAAAGCATTCAACTCAATTAAAATACATATAATAGTCCATAGTAGGGAACATATCTAGTGCTAATGCAATATTCGGTGCTAACATGTGAACTTCGCTTGTGGATCATCGGATGTACCTCAAACGGCCTGGATCCTTGAACGTGGAAGCACCCAATCCACTTAAACGTTTTTGCAAAAAAAAACTCCCTACCGGTTCGCACTTTTTTTCGGCCCCCGCCTCCCCGTCTGCCTCGCACCATTCGCTCTTCTCCCCACGCCGTTCCCAGTCGCCCCCGCATGCTAGGGTTAGGCGACGGCGGCTTCGTAGCGGCGGCGGCGGCTGCGGAGCGTCCGCGCCCCTCCTCCGCGTCGTGCTCCTCCGCCGCTGCCCTCCTCCGCGCTCCACCGGCCGGCTCCCTCGGCGCTCCCCCGGCTGGCTCCCTCCCCCCTGGCGGCACCTTCCCCGGCCCCCGCCGCTGCCCTCCTCCGCGCTCCACCGGTCGGCTCCCTCGGCGCTCCCCCGGCTGGCTCCCTCCCCCCTGGCGGCACCGTCCCCGGCCCCCACCGCTGCCCTCCTCCGCGCTCCACCAGCCGGCTCCCTTGGCGCTCCCCCGGCTGGCTCCCTCCCCGGCGCCGCCCTTCCCCCTGGTGGCACCTTCCCCGGCCCTTGGCGACGCCCCCCTAGATTTCTGTTTGACTTAGATTGTCACTAATGCTCTAATGGCAAAGTGAAGTATATTTTCTTGTGCTGATTGTATTTGTCCACATCGTTATCTTTTGCTCTAATGGCAAAGTGAAGTATATTTTCTTGTGCTGATTGTCACTAATGTATCTATGACTATATGTTTCAAATAGCTGGAATGCTGCCATGTTCAAGATTGTTCTCCATCCACTTGCTAAACTACTAAAAGTCTTTGCAAGATTCTTTGCATCTGCTTGGTCCAAGACATCACATTGGGTGGATTCTTGTCAGTTCAATCGTCATCTAATGAAGGCATTTTATTGCAGCAGTAGTATGTGTAGTAAAATGCAGCAGTAGCATGTGTAGTCTATACTCTCTTTAAGAGTATGCAGAGAAACCTTGATGTATCAGTGAAACCTGAGAAACCTTGTATGTGAATTCTGGTTGTTTGTTGTTTGTATGTGAGAAAGCTTTGTGAATTCTGATTGAATTGAATTGTGTATGCTCTTGTGTTGAATTCTGGTTGTTTGTTGAAACTGCGCATTGAACCTGAGAAAACGTGCATTGAGGTTTTACATTGAACCTAGGAATAGTGTGTGTAGAACCTGAGAAACCTGAGAACCTGAGAATGTGCATTGAGGACAGGCCAGGAGAGTTAGTAAGGTTGATCAGGTATTCATTTCCATCTCTCTCACCCCTTGTAACTCTGACATTACAATGACACACAAATCTGACATTCTTTACAATGACACACAAATCTGACATTCTTTTGGTAGAAATCACACCTGAATTCTAGAACAAGCAGCCAAACGTTCCATTCTAGAAATTTGCAATCCAAAACCACCAACCGAAATTGGTATTCCGGAACATTGCAAAATGAATAGCTAAGATTCTAAGTGCTATGCAGGCCTTGGCCTCTCTGTAGCTTAATTTGCATATTGTCATGGAGTATTCAGCATTCTATCGGCCAATACCAAGTGTATTTGGTCAGAGCTCTGTGATTATCTTCATTCTGAATGAAATCGTTGTCTGATGTAATAGACATTCATTCACAAATTGATCGGCCAGACTTCATTGTAAATTTTCAGACTGACAGTAAATGATCAGAACAACAATATTCACAATTGCAAATTCATTCAAATTCACAATTCAACAAACAAATTCACAATTGCAAATTCATTCACATCCCTCTCAGTACACATCCCTCTCACAAGAGCTCGGGGAGGAGGCCTGATTCAAGAGGGGGGCGTCGCCAAGGGCCGGGGAGGGAGCCAGCCGAGGGAGCGAAGGTGCCGCCGAGGGGAGGAGCCGATCGGGAGCGCCGAGGAGCGGCCGGGAGCGCGGAGGAGGCAGCAGTGGGGCCGGGAAGGTGCCGCCAGGGGAGGGAGCCAGCCGGGGTAGCGCCGAGGGAGCCGGCCGGTGGAGCGCGGAGGAGGGCAGCGGCGGGTCGGGAAGGTGCGCGGGGGTAGGGAGCCAACCGGGGGAGCGCCGAGGGAGCCGGCCGGTGGAGCGCGGAGGAGGGCAGTGGCGGGGGCCGGGGAAGGTGCCGCCAGGGGGGAGGGAGCTAGCCGGGGGAGCGCCGAGGGAGTCGGTCGGTGGAGCGCGGAGGAGGGCAGCGGCGGAGGAGCACGACGTGGAGGAGGGGCGCGGACGCTCCGCAGCCGCCACCGCCACCGCCGCTACGAAGCCGCCGTTGCCTAACCGTAGCATGCGGGGGCGATTGGGAACGCGCAGGGAGAAGAGCGAATGGTGCGAGGCAGACGGGGAGGCGGGGGCCGGAAAAAAGTGCGAACCGGTAGGGAGTTTTTTGCAAAAACGTTTAAGTGGATTGGATGCTTCCACCTTCAAGGATCCATGCCATTTGAGGTACATCCGATGGTCCACAAGCGAAGTTCACATGTTAGCACCGAATAGTACATTAGCACTAGATATGTTCCCGTCCATAGTACAACGTGAATTAATTACAATCCGTATACATCAAATCAATTACATTCATCTAGTGACAATTAAAATTTACATTAAGTGTCAAATAAACATATTACAACTCATTGCAATGTATAATTGTGCAGTCCGTTATAGTATTACATCTCGTGTAAGAATAAAATTTCAATAGGACTTCATCCAATTTACAATTAACCAAGAGCGACGGAAAAGATAATTATACGCATATCATTTCATACAACATTTACAATCACCTAATTCTCCAACACAGGCACGGTGTCAATTGGGATAAGAATTAATGTAGAGATACCCAAAAAGACCAAACAAAAGAAAATAATTAAAGGAAGAATTGCCGTCAGAGCCTAAGAGGTTAATTTCGAGCGAGGCAGTCCGTTCATGGAGATACCTAACCGTCCGAGGGCCAGATGGCACCTCTTACAACTATAGGATCATCACTCGACGTAAACAAACCTGAAGTATATTTAAAATACCATAGCCACCAGCCAGCTGATCAATTACCAAAATAACCCTCGACAACCACACGGCAATAGTAAGGCCAGCACCACATCCTCCAGAAAGCCAGCAAGGCATTGAGAAAGCACAGTCTGCCACCAACAAAAGAGCACACACAATCAACTGAGTAGAAAGGAAGGGAGAAGAAATACCACAGCATTGGCAAGCCAGCTCTGTCTTCCATTCCCATCCCCCAAACCCCATCACACAGCCAAGCATCATCGGCCACCACAAGACCAGCATCAGGACAAGCCGACCAGGAGCAAGAAGCTAGACCACAGGCCACAAGACCGTCAACCCTGAGAGGAGGTCACCACTAGGCATCACACAAGTGACCAAGAAAGCGACCACCATGAGCAATTTCCAATTCCCTCCCAAAGCAACCCGACAATCAACCGACAAAGGTAGCCCACCATCCATTCTGAGTAATAGCAGCAATTTCTTAAGATTACATCATGCAAAACCGTAACCAACCAGCAAACAACCGAATGACATAGCATCACTAGGGCATCACCTAGACACCACAGAGTCCACATGCATGAAGGAAAGGAGCTGAGGAGAAGAAGGTTACCGTGGGTGAGGATCGGTGGCGGCGGACTACCATTGGCTTAAAACTGGTACGCGTGTATATTAAAATCTGTATATCTTCATTTAAACAGCTCCATGGCATATTTATTTACTCAGACAATTTAGTTAGTAGCATTTAAATTGTAGAAATCCACTCCCGATTACTTCGGATCATTAGAACAAATTAACTGCAGTCAGATGATTTAAAATATACACATTGATTAAACTTATATGCGTACGAATTAAATTAAAGTACTATAGTCTAGACCATTTTGTTGCAGGTTTGAATACCCAGATAGTTTGGTTTAGTCCATCAAAACAGTAGAAGAACCATTAATCATTATTTACAATGATTAGAACAAATGAAGTGCCATCTGTAGATTAAAATTGTAGCCAACCAGCAATCAACCGAATGACATACCATCACTAGGGCATCACCTAGACTCCACAGAGTACATACACATGAAAGAAAGGAGCAGAGGAGAAGAAGGTTACTGTGGGCGAGGATCGGCGGGTGTAAGATCGAGGAGGCCAACTAGAGAGGGTGAATAGGCAGTCTTAAAAATTCTTCTTTTTAATTAATATCAATTCAAAGACCTATTCTATTTGTCTAATCTAAGTATATAATGTGGAAGCTTAAATCAATTTGGTTTATTACAAATAGTGCCTAGATCAAATAAGTTCACCTAAGTGCACTAATACCTTAAGACTATGTTAAGGTTTGCAATCCTAGAATGATAAGCAATTAATTTAATTCTATGTATGTAAAATGCTTTAATTCTATGTATGTAAATTTCCAACCTTCATACACGCTGGGTCTTCTAACAAGTTTCTTTGAGAAGATCACCGGGCATGACGCCTCCAACGCAGTCTAGAAGTCGGCAAACTCTAAGAGTAATAAGTCAAGCCCCTTGCTTGACTCTCATCATGTGCAATGAATGCACAAGCTCAAGTGGATATAAAATCCACCTCTAGATGCAACACATGCAACTAGAGATCTCTCTCCTTGCTCACAAAGTGCAACACATGCACAATTGAGAGGAAAAGCTCACACTAGCTCAAGAGAGTGAAATGGGAGTGCCAAAAACTATATCCCAACCAGCCATAAGGAAGTATTTATAGCCCACACCTCGAAACTAGCTGTTGGAAATAAAAATCAGGATATTCGGAACTACCAACGTTATAGGAGCGGTACTTCCGCTTTCCATCATAATGGCTTGAAAAATAGCCGTTATTCAGTCATTTACAGAACTACCGCAGTTATAAAAGTGGTACTTCCATTTTTCAGAACTACCGCAGTTATATGGGCGGTACTTCCGTTTTCAGTTTTTCACCACAGATGACACTAAGAAAAACGGTCATAACTTTTGACTCCGATATCGGAATTGAGTGATCTTGGACTCTATGGAAAGTTTATTCAGAGGGCTATACAACCTATATATTTGCATAACATTAAACACATTAGATCAATACAGAAATTACAAGACATCCAAAGAGTTACTACCATGGTCTAATGTTAAAGGAAATAGCAACAAACAATCTTAGACCATACCAAGTGATAATACATGATCTACAACTTTTACAAAACACATTTGCAAACTTAGATCATGCTACAAGGAGTAGGTACATGGACTTCAACATGTTGCAAAACACATTTGCAAAGTATAGTCACATGTTACAAGGATTAGATGCATGAGCCTCAACTATTTACAAAACACATTTGCAAATAAAGGCATCATGCCACAGAGAGCTAGAGCAAGTAGGATTGAGCTATCAACATATGATGAGACTCAAGCTACTAGACAAGACCCCTCTTAATAGTACGGTAAGTCTATACTAGCAATCTGGTTTTCCAACCAAACACCAAGATCGGTAAAAAAACTAAGAGCACATCGTTAACCCTAGCTCCTTATACCTTTGCCTTGAGCATTCTCTTGAAGTTTGATGATGCACATCTTTACTTCAAGTTCGGGTCATTGTCTTCTCTTGACTTGATGATCAACTCATGACCATCTCCTTGATGATCAACTCATGAACATCTTCTCTTCAGGATCTTGATGTGCATCAACACATGATGCATCCTCTTTTTGATGACCTTCAACTTATGAATCCGTCTAAAGTCGTCGTCATCATGGAATCTAACCTATTCATCCAACTCATAAAAAATGTTAGTCTCACAATGTGATTGTCATTAATTACCAAAACTCACCATTAACTCATAATGGAGGAATTCGATTATCAATCTTTCCCTTTTGGTAATTGATGACAATCTCAATAAATAATGAGATAATGAATTGAATATAAAACCGTTTAAACTTAAATTGCGGTATTACCACCATCTAAGGTCTGGTAGTTCCGCTCTCCAGTAGTTCCAATTTTTGACGCGGTACTTCCATTTGTCTCGAGGGCCAAATCTTGGCGCTCTTTGGAAAACAATGTACCGCCCCATAAATCCGGAACTTTCGGGGTCTGGTAGTACCACTCAGGAGATGCGGTAGTTTTGCCATTCAAACTCCGAAACTACCGATTTCTTCTGACAAAGCGTAGTTGGTTTGAGAATTTAAATTCAGATGTATGCTTGACCTTTGTCTCGAGCCATGTCGATCTTCTTGTCAACATTAGTATGCATCTCCAAGTCATTAAGCAAAATCAGGGACAACCTTTCAAACACTTGATAATCATGTTAGTCCCATAAACAAATAATTGAGTATAAATCAATATGAGTCGATGTGAGTATATGCACCAATTTTATATACTCAAAGGATATGTTTCAAAGTAGAGATCCCAATATATGTGGAAAATGACATATGGATCAATACTAATGAAACCACAAAACATAGAATGAACTCCCTCTAAATGTGTGTATACAAGTGTGTGTAATGAAGGCATATGCACGTATTCATTTTAGACCATTGATGGAGTTTATTCTATATTTTGGATCCAAGGAATGCACTAATATAAAAGAATGTGATTTTGAATGCATACCTCTTTGATTTTACCTTTTTATCCTAATGAGACTAAGCAATATCATAATCAATAAACAAGGTTAGTCTCACAATTGCATTTGTCATTATCACCAAGACGTCATAATTCTATTTATCATTATCACCAAAACTAACTTAATAGAGCTTGATCTTTCAACCAGCAAATCAACCGTAGCCATCCAGCAATCAACCGAATGACATAGCATCACTAGGGCATTACCTAGACACCACAGAGTACATATGCATGAAGGAAAGGAGCAGAGGAGAAGAAGGTTACCGTGGGTGAGGATCGGCGGCGGCGACTACCATTGGCTTAGTACTCGTACTCAACAGCCACCCCACATTCCCCCGGCAAGTGGGCGGCTTTGAGCTCTGCTCTGCTGTGACTAGCCAAGGCGGCTCACCTCCATGCCCATCACACCTTGAGCCAAAAATGGAATTAAATCAAAATAGTAACACAAGCTCAACCATAGAAAAGATAGGGGCAACAAAAAGGGGGCACGGGAACCCGCATCCGGGCAAAAAGGAGGATCTAGGTCTAGGCCTTAGGCCACGGGTTTGGTGGCCGAAGGGGTCGAGGTTGAGGGGAGCTGGCAGCACAAGCAGAGAGGGCGGCTAGGGAGAAACGCTGGGAGGTCATGCAGGATGGCAAAGCCATGCCGGAGCAGAACGAGGAGAGGAGATGCCGAGCAGGAGCCGAAGGCGGAGGCGCTAGGGCTGGGTAGAGCCACGGCGGTGCAACATCGAGAGGCCGGGGATGTGGCGATGAGGTGGATACAAATCGGCGCGAGGAGAAGAGCTAGGGGGAGAGGAAGGAAAAGAGGAGAAGTGAGGGGGACCGGCCGGGTGAAGAAAAAGAAAGAGGGGAGAAAAGGTTCAAAATAAGAGAAAGAAAAAGAGAAAAGAGAGGGAAAGAAGAGAGAGGAGAAGCGCGTGCATAATAAAAATTTGTCTTCGTAAATATTTAACTCTAAGTAAGCTATTGTAGATTAAACTACTCGATAGCATTATGCTAATCATGTCAAAATACAAAATATCACTAATAAGAATTTATGACTATTGAAGCTTAATTGAGGGTTGTCAGTAGATTAAAATTTGGTGCATACCGATTGAATCGGTACATTGCTGTTCAAATCATTTGGTTTCCTAATTAAATACGTAATTAACCCTGTTAGTATTATGAACTTGCGAAACTTCACTAACAAATATTCATGATCGTTACAAAGAAACCAAGCGCGTCAATGGACTAAAACTAGTACGCATGTATATTAAAATCTGTATATCATTGTTTAAACCACTCCATGGCATATTTAATTACTCAGACAATTTGGTTAGTAGCATTTAAATTGTAGAAACCCACCCTCGATTACTCCGGATCATTAGAACAAATTAATTGTGGTCAGACGATTTAAAATATACACGTTGATTAAACTTATACGTGTATGGATTAAATTAAGGTACTATAGTCTAGACCATTTTGTTGCAAGTTTAAATGCCCAGATAGTTTGGTTAAGTCCATCTAAATAGTAGAACAACCATTAATTAGCATTTACAATAATTAGAACAAATGAAGTGCCATCTGTAGATTAAAACATAGTGCGTACCGATTTAACTAATGTTTTGCCAATTAAATCATTCGGAGTTGTAATTAAATACCTAATTAACCTGGATAATGTTAAATTATAGAACTTCCCTAGTAAATATTCTTGGATATTAAAAATAAATTAAGTAATGCCCATAGGTTGGAAATTGCACGCATGCGAACTAAGTTATCATAATATCAATGAGATCCCTATTGCGCATTTAAATGCCCAGTTAATTTTTATAAGTCGATTATAAACTATAGAAATCCACTAATAAGTATTCTGAATTATTAGAACAAATTAATAGCCGTCAGAAGATTTAAAACTGTTTGCGGTGATTAGAATAGCACACGTTGATTTAAAATAGTACACGCCGATTTAAGATTATGTGTGGCGATTAGAATTATACGTGATGATTTAAATAGCAGTTAAGTTGTAAAAATCTACAGGTGACTAAAGTAAAATTTATGGATCCCATAAGGACGCCTGAGTATAGTTTGATTAATGAATTAAGTAATTAATTAATTAAAAATTATTTTTTTGGCTTTATAATTTAACTAGTCACACGTGTACTATAGCACCGATGCCAAGAAGGAAGAATTTATTTGAATAATCCTTAAATAGAAAAGTAGATAAATACGTAAGTACATACGAGAAATTAACTAGGCATAATTGCATACGCGAGATTGGCTAGGATTAATGTTCGCCATTATTTATACGTGTATCTATTTAATCGTATCGCAATCGTAAATGGTCGAAAATCAACAAAAGACCAAGTCTAATGTAGTAGGGCTGACTCCCACCTGAACCCATCCGGCTTGTTTAGGGAATTGTAAGGCCCAATGTAATATATGTAATCATATGTATGCCCTTCAGGAAGATACACAACTGTAAGG
This sequence comes from Dendrocalamus sinicus, assembly GCA_036346575.1. Taxonomy (NCBI): domain Eukaryota; kingdom Viridiplantae; phylum Streptophyta; class Magnoliopsida; order Poales; family Poaceae; genus Dendrocalamus; species Dendrocalamus sinicus. The sequence goes on from CM070662.1 coordinate 32,752,045, forward strand.
GTAATATTGTAATTATGCCTTATGGAGAGATATATGTGACATAAACATGGAGAGAGGGCAAGCATTGTTCATCCATCACAACCACTCCACTACGCTTCTAGTTTACTATTTGGTCAGTAGCCACAACATCTAACTTTTAAGTAAAAAACCTAGCCCCATGCTAGGAAAATAACGTCAAGCAAAGAGTATAGAATACGAGTTAACTAAGACTACCAAAATCGGATTAAATTGAGCGAAACCTCACTTTAGGAGCATAAACACATCAACACCTCACATTTTATTATATTTTCATAAATAAGTCATTGTCAACGTATTTTAATTGCAGATGATAATCAAAGCCACAGGAAGGACTTCACCTGATCCAATTTGAATTCGACTATATGGTTGAAGTCCAGCAAGCATTCCTTTGAACAAATTGTAACACCCCAGGACCCACATTACAGAGAATTTCCTCTGTTTAGTGCATTAAATTACACCTAGCTATGATCAAAATAAAAATGTGTGATCTACATGAAAAATGAAGGCATTTAAGTGAGGAATCCAGAAATATATTATTTACTGTATTGGCTTAATATTGTTAAAGATACAAAAAAATTAAGCAGCGATGCTGCAGTGGGTAGATTGTTGAATCGTTGAGCGGAGAGGTTTGTGTGTGGGTTCGGGGTTCTAGCGACGTTTTTAATTATTAAGTCATGTTTGTATGATGTAGCTTTGTGCTGAGAGATGTCTTTGGGACAGGTGGTTTTGTCCCTGAGCGCTTTTGATTTGCTTCGCTTCGTCGGTTGAGGCAAGTGAATGTCGCGGTGGTTGCTACCGTTTAACTCGTTATTCCTTCTACTTGCAATTTACATTATTATCGTAATTTGATACATTATGCCATGGTTGCATGATATTCTAAATGTGGTGATGGTAGCAAGTATTGATCAATTGATATGTTGATAAACTTCTAGTAGTCATGTGGAATTTTGCTTACTGTGCGAATGTGGAATATGAAAATAAACATGTGGTGAACTTGTGGATGTGGATATGTTGTGAGCATGATGGTGCTCCTTGGAGGATGGATTAATGTGATTTATGATTATCATATCATTCATATCATATCATGTCATTTGCATATGTGGATGTCGCCGTACCTAGCCGCGACCGTACCGGTACAGCATCGTATATTGCCATAATACGATGCACCTCTTATCCCGCTGGGAAAGAGTGATGTGGAGCATAGCATGAAAGCATTCATATGCATTTATTTGTGGATAAAATGACTGCATTCATATGCCATATAAATCTGAAATTGAAGAGGTATGACTCATGGGAGTCTGTGGTGGTTTAATATTTGTGGACTCGAATTGTGGTTGTGGTTGTATGGAATTATAAATGATGATGTATAATTGTTTGTAGTTTGAATAGCCTGTTAAACTGTTTGCTTACTGAGATTTTTATCTCACCCTTGTTTCCCCCTCCCTACAGGTGGACTTTGAGCATGCATGGGAAGGGTAGAGTGGCACCACCTTAATGCACTTGGATCATAGATTTATGCTGTAATAAAGACAAAGGGATTCTAGACCTTTGCCTAGCTTTGTTTACATTAACTTAATAATGTTAGATATGTGGACTATGTTTTAGGTTAAAATGTTGGAGGTTGTTTTAAATATTGAATTGTTATCACTATCCTGTTTTCCTTAGTTGATTATGCTTCCGCTTATCTTATCTTATTATAGGAATTGTTGCCAGATTATTTTATCTTGTAATTTGGTTAGTTGTGGAGTGGTTTTAGTGGCATCTCAGGGTAATGTGGGTCCTGGGGTGTTACACAAATCTTCAGAGTATATTTTGTAAAACAAGTATTTTTGGTATTAATTTAGTTTTACCCTGCATGTAAGAAATAAAGAATATTTAAATCGAGTAAAAGCTATAAGAGATAAGAGAAAAGAGATAGATGGCAACTGATGGAGCAGTTAGCCACCTAAGTTAATCAAGAAGGTGGGCAGAGGTTGCTTTGGCAGGTGACAAAGAGGCAGGTTTGGGATCTCTGCATAAGAATAAAATGTAAGAAGTCACAAAGTTCATCTGTGTGAACAGACCGTACCAAAATGTATCAACCAACATCCCGTCCAAGGACGGACAGACTAGTAACTCTTTCAAGGTTATTATATTCTCCACATTGGTAAGTATTAATTAGGGGAGGAACCCACAAGATCTGGACCAGTACCGAGTGAGAGATCCACAGCTGCAAGAACCCAGAACTGGTAAGTAGGCTAGAAGTGGGGGGATGCGGATCGCAAGAACCTAGGACTAGTCAGATACCAGAAGCGGGGTACGTGAAGGCAATATATTACGCAGTTGAGTGTTGGGCAGGGGTCAGAAAACACCCCAACCAACAGTTATGTTGTTTTCGGTGAGTCTAGGTGACGGTGGTACACCGCCCCAGGCTGCCGCTTGTGAGTAATTGGATAGAGCCATAATATACTGAGATAGATATAAAAGTATTGTACTTTGATTTAGGCACCACATCTAAGAAATGCGGAGATCTAGAAGCCACCAGGATTAGAGTGGTTATGGGTAAAGTGATACAAGCTTGCGCAATGCTATACAAATCATGAATTCATACCTATCTCTAAGAAAGCATAATTACGAAAACTTATGGGGGGGTTTTTGCTGTTCATACAAATATTCAGTAGTTTTCAAAATTAATAATCTGGAATTCTTTCAAAACCTAACAACCAAACCTTATTTTTTGTAAATCATGGGAAAGAATGAGGAAGAAAAAGAGAATAAGAATGAGCTAGAGATTGAGGATAGGAATGGATATTCTTAAAAGTGTAGAAGATACACATCCCATGCATTTTACTAATAACGCTTGCTGAGTACTTCTGTACTCACCCTTGCTATTGTCTTCCCTTGTTTAAGAGTATTGTCAGTTCAGAGTATAGCTAGGATCAGGTAGAATCTACCTGGATGGAATCCTATGGACTCGGAAAACAATGATTACAAGGCAGACACCCTGTGTACGTGGAGGTTAGGTGAAGTAGACAACAGTTAAGAAATGTCTTTGGTGAAACCGAGTATGATTGGGGTAATTCTATTGTCTTTGTTTTTGAATAGAAAGTAGTTAGAATATTTTTCTTTTGTAAAAATTGTGATATTTGAGCCCTTGAGGCTTTGTAAGAAATTTTAGCCCTGCATTGTGATATTCTTGTAATATCATATTGTGTCTCTAATTATTGTTCTGCTGTAACACTTTGATGAATTTGTTATTCGTTAAAACGATATTTTATCAGTTAAAACGAATAATAATCTGTTAACTAACATTTTTACCCAGGGTATAAATACGGGACGTTATAGGTACGGCCGCAGGGCATATTTGCGTGCCTCGTAACACCAGCGTTGGGCACAGGTCGCAGCGCTTCGCCGGTGCCGCGCAAACAACCCACTCCCTACTAGGCCGTGCCGTGTGGCACGCGTACGTATAGCCCGGTCAGGTCCGCCTCCCAGATGCCCGATTGGCCGGCCTACCCGCGCGTGCGCAGGCTTTGATGTGATCAATGAAATCTTTTCGGACCAGGGAACAATGCTGTGGCATAAACGCACACACAATCCAGGCGCCTTTCTGACCGCTAACCACATCTCTCCGATCAACAAAAACGTGGCCAAAGGATTAGTGCTAGAATCGCAAAAAGAGAAAAAAAGCAAGATGATAAGGACATCTCTACTGCTATTACATTGTATATCTCTTTGTTAGGAAACCAGGACTCTATCCAAGAGTCCTGATCTAATTGGGCACCCCCACCGTAGACTATAAATAGGGACCTAGACCCCCCTCATTATGTACCCGATGCAATCTAAAGCAATAAAGAAAGACCAAGAGTTCTCTCTACCTCTCTGTGTTCAATCTATTCTCTCTGTGATTCTGTGATTGATTCGTTCTTGTTCTAAGCGCAGAAATCGCTCGGACCGGTCGCGGCGACGGTTTCTCAACACGTTATCGCACGACTTCGCCCGGTGAACGAAAGAAAAGAAAAGGGAGGAGGCCTCACGGCGTGCATGTCGTCGCCGCCGCCGCATCCCCACCGCTTGAGTAGCTGCGCCCGACGCGCAAAGCTCCGGCCGGCCGCCTCGCAAGACGCCGCGACGGCTCCGCCCGATCGCGCGGATTAGCGCCGCAGCGCCGCCGCCGCTCGCCGCCGCCACCGCGTGGCGCCCGCCCCGCCGCCTCGGCTTCCCGCGCGCGCCGCGCCGCGACGACGACGCGCCCGCCGTCGCCTCGGCTTCCGCGCCCGAACGCGTTGGCGCCGACGCTCGGCTTCCGCGTCGCCGCCGCTGGCAGCAGCCCGCCGGCAGCCCCCGCGACGCCGCGCCGCCTCGCCACCTATAGCCCGGGCCGCGCCTCGCGCGCCACGCCGCCCGTCGCCGCTCGAATCGCGCGCCCGCAGCCACCTCCTTGCGCCGCCGCAGCGCCGCGGCCTCCCTCCGCCGGTCTCAGTAGTCACCGCCTTCCCGCCTCACGCGCTGCGTCGCCGCCGCTGCCCGAACGGCACCGCCCGTCTGCGGCCAATCGCGCCGCCGCCAGCCCAAGATAGTCGCCGCGCCCGCGACGGTCTCGGCTCTCCGCCGCTCACGCCGCGCGCGCCGAGCGCCCGTGAGCCGACTCCGCCGCCCGTCGCCCGCCCGAGCCGGACTCGGGTCCTGCCGCCGCCACCGCTAGGGGGAAAAGGGGAAACCCTAAATTGGTTTTGAGCCGGCCGGCTGGGCCAAATGGGCTGTGGGGCAAAAGAAGGGCCGGATGGGCCCCGCGCGGGGGTAGGAAAAGGAGATGGGCCGCAAGAAAAGGGCCCGGCCGGGGGGGGAATTTTTGCAGAAAACCCCCCTAGCTTTATGAATTTAGCAATTGGCCCTTAATTATTTAATTTAGGTCCTAAAATTTGCAGAATAGGCCTCGTAATTCCGAAAATTGCGAATAAGCTCTCAAATTTACGAGCGGGTCCAGAATTTTGCAGAAAACCCCTCGGTAAATCAGAAAATTGCGCGAATTTTTCTCTGAATTGAAATTTTTGCGTAAAAACCCCCTGGAATTGCAGAATTTGCTGAAATTTCATATTTAAGCATAAAAGGGCCTCGGGAATCCGAATTTTGCATCAATTTTTGCATTTGAAGCATATTTATTTCTGCCATTATTACTTTCTGTATTTTCTGTATTTATTTACTGTTTTTGGTTAATTGTAATTGTTTAAATTGCTTTTAATCACTGAAATTAGCAGTAAAATTATAGAAAATGCACAGAAAATTATGAAACATTATGGGAATCTATTGTACCACTTTATTTACCTGTAGTAAATTTTCCATGCATGTTTACCTGCAGTAAACTTATTTTATTTCGTTCATACACATGTAGATGACTGGAATTTCGAACCGGGAGTTCGAGGAGTCGCCCAAAGATGGCCGAAACTATCTGACATGGGCATCCGATGTCGAGATTGTGCTTGGGGGCCGGAAGCTCGGCGCAGCTATTGGGATAAGCGGACAGAAAGACGCTAGACCCACACCTGAGGAGAATGATCAGCACTTCATTTCTCAGCACCATCTCTCGCTCAACTCTCAAGAATGAGTATATGGCGTAGAGAAATGCGCTAGCACTGGACCGCACTCAAGAAACGGTTTGAGAGGCTCAAGTACACCATTCTTCCTCAAGCGAGCGAGTGGATCGATCGAGGTTTGCCGACTTTAAAGCGGTCGGGAGTACAATTCTGCCTTGCACAGGATTTGTACAAACCTTAAACTCTGTGGCAAGGAGATCACAGAGGACCAGAAGATCGAGAAGACCCTGTCCACTTTCCACCCTAGTGCTGTACAGGTTGCCCGCAACTATCGTCAAAACGGCTACAAGGAGTATGCCAAATTGATTGATATGATGCAGTAGCCGAGGCTCGTGACGAACTTCTCCGCAAGAATTACGCTCGCAGCCACAGGCGCTCACGCCATGAAGCCAACGCTAGCGACCTCAAGGTGCAAAGCCCTTGATGAAGAAAAGGGGAAGAAGGGTAAAATCGTTGCCCGTAAAGGCAAGTCGATGCTCCAAACGACAAAAAGGCTAAAAGAGTGACAAGACCTATGGCCGCAGAACTGTGGTTGTTACAAATGTGGCAAGTGGGGACATTGGTCGCGGATATGCAAAGCACCGCAACATGTCATTGATGCCCACCAAGCTCAGAAGAAGAATGGCAAAGGGCAACCTGAAGCCCACTTTGCAGTCATTGAGGGGGAGCGGCTGAGCGCTTCTCGGAGATGATGGAGGTTGAGTCCATCCCGCGCACACCCCCTTACGACTTAGAGGCGCCACGACCATGATCTCTCTTGAAGAGAATGTCTGCTTGAGAAAATAGCGAAGAAGTCGATGATTTTCTAGTTGATTCCGTCTGATGCACAAAATGCATGAGACGTTAATTGTCATTTATTTTGTGTTAAATGGACAAGTTTAGAACTTGCATGGTTGGTGCTTTAGGATTTTGCTTTCCCGTAATGGTTGGATGATTTTGGAATAAAGCATTCATTTATTCAGTTTATGATGGCAAATTATGTTCTGATATTTGCGTATTTTATTTATGTGTTGAATGCCTTCTGATACATGTTAATTAAATACGTTATATTAGAACACGTGTGGCGCCCTATGGAGGAAGTATGCCTTGCCGATAGCGGCACAACGAATACCATCTTAAGAGAGACTAAGTATTTCTAGTCGATCCGTAAGAGCAATGGCAGCCTTACGACAATCGCCGGAAGCGATGCATGTATAATCGGTTCCGGAAGAGCCACAATTATACTTCCCATGGGCACAACTTTGGTCATTGAAGAAGCCTTATTGTATCCAGAATCGACTAGAACTCTCCTAAGTTTTAAGGATATTCGCGCCAATGGTTTCCACGTCGAGACTGACGAAGAGTACGGTAAGGAATACCTGCTCATTACGGCGCAAGAGAATGGCAAAAGAATATTAGAAAAGCTTCCTTCACTTGAAACGGGCTATATCATACCACAATTAAAGCGCTGCTGCATAATCGCTCAAAGCAGTGTTTAGAAGTTCTGAACTCTTCTGTCTCTGGCATGATAGATTAGGCCACCCAAGTCTTAGGATGATGAGAAACATAATAAATAACTCGCATGGGCATAATATTAATGTGAAGAATTTCCGAATCATGAAGATTTTGTGTGCCCTGCATGTGCCACGAAACTAATAACTAGACCCTCCACTGAAAGTGAAGGATGAAGTCCCCGCATTCCTCGAACGCATCCAGGGAGACATTTGCGGTCCTATTCAGCCTGTCTCAGGGCCGTTTAAGTACTTCATGGTGCTCATTGACGCTTCTTCGAAGTGGTCATATGTGGGTTTGTTGTCCACAAGAAACCACGCCTTTGCAAAATTGATCTCGCAGATCATTCGCATCAGAAATGTGTTTCCTGATCATCATATCAAGTCCATCGAATGGACAACGCCGAGAATTTACTTCAAGGCATTTGATGATTATTGCATGGCGATGGGAATTGCAGTTGAGCACTCGGTACCGCATGTCCATACCCAGAATGGTTTGGCAGAGGCTTTAATTAAAAGAATTAAATTTATTGCCCGACCCCTCTTACATAAAAGTAATTTGCCAGCTACATGTTGGGGACATGCAGTCCTTCATGCAGCGAATCTCATCAACCTTAGACCTTCGGCCTACAACATCCATTCACCTATGCAATTAGCGCAAGAGTCACCACCCAAAGTTTCCCATCTTAGGAGGTTTGGGTGTAAGGTTTATGTACCGATACCACCTCGCATGAATCGCAATGGGCCCACTCCGCAAGACGGGATATCGTTGGTTATGAGGCGCATCCATAATCGGTATTTGGAACCCATGTCCGGAGATTTGCATCTTGCCGCCACGATTGCATTTTGATGAAGATAATTTCCGTCATTAGGGGAGAAATCAACCCGTTGATGAAAAATGTCGGAAATTACGTGGAAGCCACGGAATTCATGCACATGACCGCGCACTAGTGAAACTGAAAAAGAGGTCCGAAGATCATCGACTTGCAAGCATTAGCAAATCAAGCGCCCGATCACTTTAGTGATTTGAAGAGCGTGATTAAGTCGCATGTGCTCGCACGCAATGCACCGGAGAGGGTTGAAATACCAAAGAAAATTGAAGGTATCCTAATCCCGCCCGAGGCCTCAGAATAAAAGGACGAGAACTCCGGTTCCTCGAGTCCAAAGTAACCGGGGACGCCCGGCGAAAAAGGATAAAAGGGATTTATCACAGCCGATCATTGAAGTCCCCCAGAATGAGAAGGGGAGCCAGTTGAGACCTGGCACAAGTATGACACCTTCCGAAAAGGGCATACCGGATCTGAATATCCCCATCGGAATGGATGTGTGCGCACACATCGGAGCCGAAAAACTAAAGGGACTTGCCACCGCAATTGAAAGAAGCGATGCGCAAGGTGAAGCTCAGCGAAGCAACTCATGAAGAAATAGCTATAAATTATGTGCACACGGGAGAGTCCCTGAATAGGACAACAGCTAATGTCGATATCTACTTCGCAAAGAAAATTGCCACCATCATCGATCTTGATCCCGAGCCTGCATCGCTCGCTGAATGTAAGAAAAGATCAGATTGGGAAGATTGGAAGAAGGCAATAGCAACTGAATTGCTATCTCTGAATAAAAGAGAGGTGTTTGGGCCCGTATGCCGCACACCTCCCCACATACACCCCGTTGGGCACAAGTGGGTATTTGTTCGAAAGAGAAATGAAAGAAATGAAGTAGTGAGATACAAAGCAAGGCTGGTAGCCCAAGGTTTCACTCAACGCCCTGGAGTTGATTATGAAGAAACCTACTCCCCAGTCATGAGTGGAATTACCTTTAGATACTTGATCTCAATGGCAGTAAACTTGAATTTGGAAATGAAATTGATGGATGTTGTGACTGCATACCTTTACGGTAACTTGGATTCGGAGATTTACATGAAAGTCCCTGAAGGAATTCCTCTCCCGAACCAAGACAGAGCAAATAGAAATATGTACAGTGTGAAACTCAGAAAGTCACTGTATGGACTGAAACAATCTGGAAGAATGTGGTATAATCGCTTGAGCGACTTTCTCTGCAAGAAAGGCTACACGAACAATGAAGACTATCCTTGTGTATTTATACGGCGATCCCAGAATGGATTCTGTATAATCTCTGTGTATGTAGATGATCTGAATATCATCGGGACAGCCGAAGATATAAAAAAAGCAAGCTCCTACTTGGAGTCAGAATTTGAAATGAAAGATTTGGGCAAGACCAAGTTTTGCTTAGGCTTGCAGCTTGAGCATGTCCCTGAAGGAGTCTTGGTACATCAGTCGACCTACACCCAGAAGGTGCTCGAAAGGTTTGGCTTTGAGAAGGCATTTCCCTCGAAAGTACCGATGATTGGTAGGTCTTTACAGCAAGAAAAGATCCTTTCCGACCAAGGGAAGAGGGGAGGAAGTCTGGGACCGGAATTCCCATACTTGAGTGCGAGGAGCACTCATGTATTTAGCAAACTGCACTAGACCGGACATTGCATTTGCCGTGAACCTCTTAGCAAGGTGCAGTCAGAGCCCACCAAAAGGCATTGGCGGGGCATAAAGGACATTTTTCGATACCTCCAAGGTAGCAAGGACCTCGGATTGTTTTACGAAAGAATCAAGATCTGAACTTGATTGGCTATGCAGATCTTTGGGTATCATCGGACTCGCATACCGCTAAGTCACAAGCAGGCTATGTATTCTGTGTGGTGGAACCGCAATTTCATGAAAATCGTCTAAGCAAAGCACGGTAGCTACTTGACGAACCACTCGAAATTATAGCATTGTATGAAGCCGCACGAGTGCGCAGCTCCGCCGAATGGTTCACCACATCCAGCAGTCATGTGGGATGAACATTGTGCAGAACCCCACAATTATCTATGAAGATAATGCCGCTTGCGTTGCACAAGTGCAAACGGGTTATGTGAAGAGTCACCTCACAAAGCATATCAACCCCAAGTTCTTCTATGCACATGAATTGCAGAAGATGGACGAGATTAAAGTACTGCATACTAAGTCATGTGAAAATCTCGCAGATTTATTCACTAAGTCACTCCCCGCATCTAGCTTTGAAAGGTGCGTGCGTGGAATTGGGATGATGAGACTTAGAGAAGTGCAGAATTCAGGGGGAGAATTCTCACAAGCCCGCTAATAAATCTTGATCATGAAGATTAAGTACCCAAAATAAAGTCCTGTAGACCAAATGAATTTGGGTGAATTGTACTCTTTTTCCCTTGACGAGTTTTCCATGAAGTTTCTCGACCAAGGTTTTTAATGAGGCAATTCGTGCATCGCAACATCACATGTATCATGTACTCTTTCTCCAAATTTTTCCCACTGGGTTTTTATGGAGTTTTAACGAGGCATGAGCATGTTGGGTGAGTGCCCAAGGGGGAGTGTTAGGAAACCAGGACTCTATCCAAGAGTCCTGATCTAATTGGGCACCCCCACCGTAGACTATAAATAGGGACCTAGACCCCCCTCATTATGTACCCGATGCAATCTAAAGCAATAAAGAAAGACCAGGAGTTCTCTCTACCTCTCTGTGTTCAATCTATTCTCTCTGTGATTCTGTGATTGATTCGTTCTTGTTCTAAGCAGAGAAATCGCTCGGACTGGTCGCCAGCGACGGTTTCTCAACACTCTTCACCAAGTGTTTATGATATACCAAAAAGTTCAACAACTAAAGCACGAGCTAAGCTTTTAAATAAAGAGATGAATTTACTCCTTAATGCACAAGTTAATATTATTGATGGAAACTTTATACTGTCTAAGTCTAGTGTATTCATTGCTCTCATATTTAAATCAAGAGTAGCATGCATACAACTCAAAGCAGCCGAACTGCATCTACATAAAGGAACACTGCTTAGGATCGTTAACGGCAATCAGAGGGGGTAAATGATTGCAGTGCCTAGCGAAAGCTTTTCTTAAAATTTATTATTATTATTGAACCTACAAATTACAGAAGCACACACAAAACAAAAGACAGCAAAATAATAATAATAATAATAATAATAATAATAATAATAATAATAATAATAATAATAATAATAATAATAATAATAATAGTTTTCAGTCGTTTAATCCCAGCAAAACCGAGACACACGAAAATATAATCACGCAGCATCCAACCTCCTAATTACCTCTCTCCTAATCATGTCTAATCACAAGAAGACAATATAGCAAATTTAATCACAAATTTTAAGCATGCAAACTCACAGCCTTGAAGACATCACGTGAAGATCCAACGACTTAGCACGGTGATCGATGAAGGCTACGTTGCGCATGCATGAGATGCCTGATGAAAAATCTGCACGTATCCGCTGCCGAGCGTAGCGACCGTATGAACAAAATCGATGCGTATACGCTCGCACGCGGAAGAAAGAAAGACAACGTGATGCAGCACCAATGCATGCAACGCCGCCGCTCAATCAATAAATCTCTCAACAAATATCCATCAGCACATTGCCATCACGCATGCCCGTACACAATGCATGCAACTCCCATCAAAGCATGCAAGCAGACTCCTTTTCGATGCCACATGGTCTAACAACTGCCAAGTTTCAAAGAGATGGATTGATGACAAACACCAGGCTTCAAGCCCATGCAGCCTATCCAGTACAAGCCTTACGGCATGTGTGCTATAATTTGGTCTAAAATCTGATCATGTAAGAGCAAGTCCAATAATAGAGTCAAGTGTTTGGCTATAAGTCAAGTTATACAATAATTAGTCTACAAATTTTTTTTATTATTATGTGGTACCATGTCTCACATTCTCTTTGCTATTCCTCCTCACATACATTTATTATCTAGGCCTACCACTGTATAGGCTTTCGTGCCCAGCTTGTTGCTTGCATGAGAGACAAGCTCTCATCTTTCTCCTCTCTTCTCTCCTCCACATCAGCAAAAATGCTGACTAGTTTGGCTATAAAATCATTATTATACTTGTTACAAGCAAAAAGTAAAGGGTGCCCAATGTATAGATGCTTGTTCATACAGAGATGCCTTTACAGCAAAAGACATCTATTCTTGCCACCCCTCTTCATCTATAAATATGTATCATGTACAGACTCAGATTAATGAATCAATAGTTTTTCTCTCAAACACTTGTCTCTTGCAATACGTTATCAGCACGCTCAACCATCCACACAAGTGCAAACAGAGAAAAAAAAAGAGCGTGGCGAGCAGGTCGGCGTCCTACGTGACACTGAAGAACTCCACGCCCGCACGCAGCACCGCGATCGGCGAGCCCGCCCGGCCGGCGAGCGCGCGACGGCTCGGTGCGGGCGGCGGCCGGCACGCGCGTGATCGGCGCGGCGCATCACAGCGCGGCGCCGCCGCGCGCGGTGGCGCAACTGGCGTGGCACGGAGGAGCGGCCCGAGGGGCGCGCGGCTGGCGATGCCAGATCTCAAACAGGCTTTGTATTTTTACATAGTGGAACAGCCATCTCTTGGAAGTCTTCGAAACAGACCCTAGTGGCTACATCCACTAATCATTCTGAAATAATTGCATTATATGAAGCATCACGTGAATGTGTATGGCTTCGTAGAATGATTAACCACATACAACAATCATGTGGTATAGGTGCTATCGCATCACCTACCATTATCTATGAAGATAATGCTGCTTGCGTTGTTCAAATGCAAACGGGTTACATAAAGAGCAATATCACTAAACATATTGCACCTAAACTATTTTACCCACATGAATTGCAAGAGAGTGGGGAAATAAATATTCTGCAAACTAAGTCTTGTGATAATCTCACAGACTTATTCACTAAGTCATTACCAACCTCCACATTCCAAAAATATGTTTATGGAATTGGTATGCGAAGACTACGTGATTTGCAGATGTCAGGGGGAGAAATCTCCTAAGACTTAACCCGTTCAATATAAATATTGTACTCTTTTTCCCTTTATGAGTTTTCCCTCTAAGGTTTCTCATTAAGGTTTTTAATGAGGCAATATGACAACGTAATCATAAATATATTATATATCTATTTTCCCCCACAGGGGTTTTTAAGGAGATATAATCAAATATATGTCATATCAACTTTTCTCCTTAAATTTTCCCACTGGATTTTAAAGGAGTTTTCATGGCATATCTACTCTACAGGTTCTCCTCATATTTTTCCCTACAGGGTTTTGGAGGAGTTTTTCCAAGATGATGAATCAAGATGATCATATGAAGATACATTGGTCAAGGGGGAGTGTTACAAGCAAAAAGTAAAGGGTGCCTAATTTATAGATGCTTGTTCATACAGAGATGCCTTTACAGCAAAAGACATCTATTCTTACCACCCCTCTTCATCTATAAATATGTATCATGTACAGACTCAGATTAATGAATCAATAGTTTTTCTCTCAAACACTTGTCTCTTGCAATAGTACTTGCTCTAATCACGGTTGATGTATTGAGTCCAAAGCAAATGTCTGATCGTGTGTTATTGGCATTGTGAGTCCGACTCGAAAGCAGCCAGCCTAGCTGTTGCCATACTAAACGCTACATACAGCGCCGCCTGGCATCAAAAAGGAAGCGGACTACAATTTTGAATTTTGTTTAGCCAATCAAATTCAATAGAAAATTTGAGAGTTTTTGCAAATTAAGATCGTTCAACCTTTTTGCTAGGAATTGGGAGTGTGATAGATCTTTCGCTTAGTGGTCGTGAAGTCCGGCACATGTGATCTTGCAAATTAAAGAGTGTTCGTTCTTGCATTGGCAATGGAGGATCACTACGATTCGAGAGGCTACACGTAAGTATCTTGATCCTACGAGGAGAAAATCGGACAACCCTGTATCGTCTTGGTATCAGAGCACGGTTTCCTCGATACGATAATTTACCCTTATTTACCCTAGTTTTTGCATCTATTAATTTTGTAAGTTTTGTTAAGTTCTCATCCATTAGAAATTTTGTCTAGGTGCTGATTGTTCATGTTCTTTTGTGTAGCTTAATCTTGGTATCCAATCAAAATCCTAAAAAAATTGTTGGTTTTTGAACTTCTCAAACCAGCACAAAAAAAATCGATCTACTACAGTAGCGCGCTGCTACAGTACATGATTTCAACAGTAGCACACCGCTACATTACATGATTGCTACAGTGCGCTGTTTCTACAGTGTTTCAGACATTGCTACAGCAACACGTCAAGCTACAGTACACAAAGAAAATCTCACTGATATTTTTTTCACCAATTGAGACTAACTGTTGAATATTGCATCTAGGGCTGTTCTAAAATTATCTTACACTTTCTGAACAACTTTTGGACTTGCGCAAAATCAAGGGATAATTAAACCTAATTCGGCCTTTAAGCAAAAAAAAAGAAAAAGAAGAAGCCACGGCTTAAGCCAAAAAGAAAGAAAGAAAGAAAAGAAAGCATTGGCCGAACTTGGGTGAGTTAATAGTCCATAAATTTAGATTGTGTAATTTAATTTCTTGAGCAATCTTTTGCCCTTACATTCATATCATCGCAATTGGTTAGCGTCTCTCTTAGTACTTGGTGCAAAATGAGCTATTTAATCCTCAATTTCATATCGTCTCTATTTAGCTCATTCCTTTGTTTGCATTGAGTCACATTGATCTTTGCGTGTACGTTCATACACTTGACTTAAACCTTTTGGATCAGCACTAAAGCAAAGTATTCTAGTTTGGGTTATTACTTAACTTTACAACATCAAGAATTTCATATTGCATAGGACATACACTTCCATACCAAGCTCCACTAAATAACCGTTGTTGTGCAATTGTGAACACTCTTATATTCGTTTGATCATCACGTTGCTATTATAGCTTCTACCAAGTGTAAGTTTTTATTAGTCTTAATTCACTTTGGACAGGTGAGAACTTTACTTTTGAGAAAAAAGAGTGAGATCGAGTGAATTATACTAATCCTCCATATACTTTGTTATTGCTTCGTGTTTTCTTTGCACAAACTAACCATGTCAGGTGGAGAAGATAACTATGGTGAGGAGCATGAAGTTAATCTTAATGCCTTGTGACTCGCTTTCAACATCAAGCATTGAGAAGTATATTGCAACAAGAATTTGTAGCTAGCACCACTGCAATGGAGGAACAACTCAAGTCAGATATACCGAACCTCCGCATTGAACTCAAAGCGGATATGCAGGATCTCCGCAATGAGCTCATCAATAGATGAACGAGTTACATGGAAACATTATGAACGATGTTGTGCGAGCACTTCGACCACAACAAGAAGGAAACATTCATCTTGCGGCTGCCCTTCCTCTACGTGGTGAGGGAGTGGCTACTGTCCGAGATGGTCAAGAAGCTCAACAAATGTGAGACCGCGTGGTGGAAAATGCCATTCATCCACCCCCACCTGGGAGAGGTGATGGGGGCTGCTTCCATGGTCTGGGGAGGGGCCATGGACATGGAGGCCGTGGTGGAGGAGCACATCGCTTCGACAACGATGACTTTCTTTACTACAATAACAGCTACCGCCGTTGTAACCACTACGGCGATGGTCGACCAAATGAGGAGAAGTTTGGTAAGCTTAAATTTACTATGCCGATATTTTTAGGTACACATGACCCTGAGAATTATCTCACTTGAGAGCTCAAGGTGGACAAGGTGTTCCGTCTGCACAATTACTCCGAAGAGAAGAAGATATACATGGTTGTGCTTGAATTCACTGATTATACACTTATATGGTGGGAATAAGTTCAAAATCAAATGAGAGAGTACGACGAGCCTCCCATCACTACATAGGAAGAGATGAAGTACCACATGAGATCAATGTTTGTTCCCAAACATTATAAACATGATTTATTTGATAAATTGCAGCAAATGAAGCAAGGAACTCTCACAGTGGAGGAGTACTATAAAGGGATAGAAATGGCCATGATTCATGCTAATGTATATGAACAAAAAGAGCAAACAATGGCTCGATTCCTTACTGGTTTGCACCCTTCTATCAAGCACATCACTGAATTTCAGCCTTATAACAACATAGTGGAATTGATACATCAAGCAACCAAGGCTGAAAGACAAGTACAACACGATATGAGAGCAACAAAATCATCACCCTACATGCCCCGTTCAACACCTATAGGAGATAAAACTACATCCTATTTCAATTCTTTTAAAGCTAATACATCTAGTGGAAGTTTTGCTTCTAATACACGTGCTACACCAAGCGGAAAGAATACTACAACACCAATTGCCAAGAAGAGTCCAGCACCTTCGTCTTCATCTTCAGTTGGTTCTATAGGAAGAAGTAGTGTCATCCAATGCTCCAAATGTCTTGGACAAGGTCATATGCAAAAGGATTATCAAAATAACAAGGTCATGTTGCTATTGGAAAATAGAGAATACGGCTCTACTAGCGAGAAGGAAGGTGAGACCCTTGCTGATTTTGGAAGATTTAGAGACGTACACGAGGAAGACAAGGGGAGGAGGCGAATGAGGATGTTGTTTGTGACCCCAAAGCAGGCCCTATACTTATGTGTACACCGACGGTGTTGAGTGTGCAAGCCAAATCAAATCATGAACAATGATGTAATCTTTTCCAAACATGGGCTCAGGTGAGTAAGGGTGGTAAGTGTTGCAAAGTCATTATTGATGGTGAAAGTTGCCTCAATTTAGCTACTAAGAGCTTTGTTCTAAACTTGATTTGAAATATAAGAAACAACCACATCCATATCAAATTCAATGGTTAAACAATGATAGTTTAATGAATGTTGGGTATACAATTGATGTTAGCTTTCAGATTGGTTCTTATCATGATACTATAGAATGTGATGTTGTATCCATGGAAGTATGTCACTTGTTATTAGGTAAGCCATGGCAATATGATCGTTTTGTGATTCATGATAGAAGAACTAATCAATATAAGTTCATGTGGAATAATAAAGAAATAGTGCTACGACCATTAACTCTTTCTCAAATTATACATGATAACATGCAAAAAGTTGAGGTGAAAGTGGAGAGTGAGAAAGGAAAGGAGCAAAAGAGTGTGATTCCATAAAATATGAGTGAGAGCCACAAGCTAAAACTTAGTGGAAAAAGAAAGGGTTAGGGAGAGAAAAAGTTAGTCATGATAGGCACCAAATCTGATTTGAGAGAGATGAGAGATGATCCCACTTTGGAGTATTTGGTATTGCTGTATAAAGACGTTTTACTTTCTACTAATGACTTAACATCTCTTCCTAGTGTGGTTTCTCAAGTATTAAAGGCTTATGAAGATGTCTTTTCGGAGGAGGTATGAAGATGTCTTTTCGGAGGAGGTACCCACTGGTCTACCACCCATTCGAGGCATCGAACATCAAATTGACTTGATACCGGGAGCTCCACTTCCAAACCGAACGCCATACCGCACAAACCCGAAGGAGACAAAAGGAATTCAACGACAAGTGCAAGCGCTCATGGAAAAACGGTATGCACGTGAAAGTCTTAGTCCTTGTGTCGTTCCTGTTATTTTTGTTCCTAAGAAAAATGGTACATGGAGAATGTGCGTAGACTGTAGAGCTATCAACAATATTACCATTCATTATCATCATCCTATTCCTAGGTTAGATGATATGATTGATGAATTGAGTGGCTCTACTATCTTTTCTAAGATTGATTTGCATAGCGGATATCATCAAATTAGAATGAAATACGGTGATGAGTGGAAGACAACTTTTAAAACAAAATTTAGATTGTATGAATTGTTAATGATACCTTTTGGTTTATCTAATGCTCCTAGTACATTCATGCGATTAATGAACCATGTTTTAAGACACCTCATTGAAAAATTTGTGATAGTCTATTTTGATGACATCTTGATATATAGCCAATCATGGAAGAATATGTTGAACATATTAAACAAGTGCTAGACGTGCTAAGAATTGAACAATTGTATACAAATCTTGAGAAGTGTACTTTTTGCACAAACAAAATTGTGTTCTTAAGCTATATTGTTTCAGCTCATGGAATTAAAGTAGATGAATCTAAAATTGAAGCTATTTGAAATTGGCCTACTTTTGTCAATGTTAGTCAAGTTCGTAGCTTTCATGGGCTTGCTGGTTTTTACCGATGTTTAGTGAAAGATTTCAGCACCATTGCTACCCCATTAATGAATTAACTAAAAGGGGGTTGCTTTTGAATAGGGAGAATCACAAGAAAAGGTCTTTGCTGAATTAAAGAAATATCGGACTAAAGCACCATTGCTTATTTTACCTAATTTCACTAAAACTTTTGAGATTGAATATGATGTTAGTGAAATAGGTATTGGTAATATTTTGATGCAAGAAAGAAAACTGTTGCATATTTTAGTGAGAAACTTAGCAATGCACAATTGAATTATCTTGTTTATAACAAAGAATTATATGCTCTTGTGCGTGTATTAGAGACTTGGCAACATTATTTTTGGCCTAAAGAATTTGTCATTTATCTGATCATGAAGCTTTGAAATATTTGAAAGGTTAAGCTAAACTGAATCGTAGACATGCTAAGTGGGTTGAATTCATTGAGACTTTTCCATGCATTGTTAAATATAAGAAAGACAAAGAGAATATGGTAGTTGATGTATTGTCTAGAAAGAATGTCATTTTAACTCAGTTGGAAGTAAAGGTACCTCGGTTAGAGAATTTGAAAGATTTATATACTTCCGACCATAAATTCTTAATACCATAATCTAAATGCAAAGATGAAAAAAAATGAGATAAATATCATATTCATAATGGGTTTCTCTTTTGAGCTAACAAACTATGTGTTCCAGAATTGTCTGTGCATTTGTTATTGTTGTAAGAATCTTATGCAGGGGGATTGATGGGACATTTTGGAAGAGAAAAAACATACATGATGTTAGCCGATCACTTTTATTGACCTAGGATGAGACGTGATGTCGAAAGGTTTGTTTAACGATGTATCACATGCCATAAAGCTAAATCGAAACTTAATCCACATGGTTTGTATACTCCACTTCCAGCTCCTAATGTACCTTGGGAAGATATTAGCATGAATTTTGTCTTAGGATTATCTAAGACTAAGAGGAGGAGGGATTCTGTGTTTGTAGTTGTAGATAGGTCCTCTAAAATGGCTCATTCAAGTGATGATGCGTCGCATGTAGCTGACTTATTTTTTAGGAAAATTGTGCGACTACATGGCATGCCAAGAACAATTATTTTTGATCGTGATATCAAATTTATGAGTTACTTTTGGAAGACTTTATGGACCAAGCTTAGGACAAAGTTGCTCTTTTCAACAACTTGTCACCCACAAACTAATGGATAAAGGGAGGTGGTGAATCGTATACTCTCAATGCTGCTGCGGACAATGATCAAAAAGAATTTAAAAGAGTGGAAAGACTGCCTACCGTATGTTAAATTTGTATATAATAGGGCGATGCATCCTACAACTCAACTATGTCTATTTGAGGTGTTGTATGGCTTCAAACCGATTACACCACTTTATTTGATGCCACTTTTATTACAAGAACATGCGAACATGGAAGCTTCTAAGCGTGCTGATGTTGTGAAGAAGCTCTATGAAAAAACTAAAGAGGTAATTAAAAATAAAGTATGTTCTTATGCTTCTAAAGTTAACAAGTCTAGAAAAAAATTGCTATTTGAACTAGGTGACTTAGTGTGGGTACACCTTCCCAAAGAACGCTTTCCGAAGAAGTGAAAATCAAAGTTGATGCCCCATGGTGATAGTCCTTTTAAAGTGCCTGCCAAGATCAACGATAATGCATATAAGATAGAGTTTTCAGGAGACGATTATGGGGTAAGTACTACTTTTAATATTTCTGATTTATCAGCATTCTTTGGGCAAGATAATACAGAATCGATGACGACTTCTTTCCAAAAGGGAAAGGATGGTAAGGACATCCCTACTACTACCACGTTGTCTACCTCTCCACCAAGTGTTCATAACGCACCAAAAGGTTCGATGACTAGAGCACGAGTCAAGCTTTTAAATAAAGAGGTGAATTTACTCCTTAATGCGCAAAATAATATTGTTGATGAGAACTTTATACTGTCTAAGTTTAGTGTGTTAATTACTCTCAGGTTTAAATCAAGAGCGGTATGCATGTAACTCAAAGCAGCCGAACCGCATCTGCATGAAGGAACACTGCCAAGTTCCAAGGAGATGGATTGATGGCAAACACCAGACTTCAAACTCATGCAGCCTATCCAGTACATGCCTTGTGGTCTACGTGCTATAATTTGGCCCAAAATCTGATCATGTAATCATGGTTAATGTGTAGAGTCCAAAGCAAAAGTCCGATCGTATGTTATTCGCATTGTGAGTCCGACTCGGATGCAACCAGCCCTAGCTGCTGCCAAACGAAACGCTACATATAGAGATGAGATGGCATCAAACAGGAAGCGGACTAGAAAACAGAGATGAACAGGAGCCGACTAGAAAACTAGAGATGAGATGAATACATCTGTGCACAATTTTGAGTTTTGTTTAGCCAATCAAATTCAATAGAAATTTTGAAAGTTTTTTGCAAATTGAGATCATTCAACCTTTCCATTAGGAATTGGGAGCGCGATAGGATTTTCTTTTGGTGGTTGTAAAGTTCAACGTGTGTGATCTTGTGAATTAAAGAGTGTTCATTATTGCATTAGCAACGGATGATCGCTACGATTCGAAAGGCTACACATAAGTATTTTGATTCTATGATAAGAAGATTAGACGACCCTATATCAAAGACCTTTGATTGAATCGGTCAGAGGGAAGCCAACTGCCGGAAAGAAGGGGGCTCACCCTAGGGCGTGGCTTCTATTTCCTCGTCAGTCTCCCTGGAGCAGGAGGCCAGGAGACAATGTCAGCACCTGTGCTTCCACTTGCCGGCCTGGTTACCCCACGATGTTGATGTTGTGTCTCACCCTCTTCGAATCGAAGCAGGTGGAAGTTAACTGCGCGCGGCCGCCGCGCCAACCGAAGCCGCACGCGCTCGGGGAACGGCCGCAGTGCATATTTGCATACCTCGTAACACCTGCGTCGGGCACAGGCCGCAGCACTGCGCCGGTGCCGGTACCGGTGCCGCGCAAACCGCCCACTCCCTACTTGGCCGTGCCGTGCGGCGCGCGTACTTATCATGCCCGATTGGCCGGCCCACCCGCGCGTGCGCAGGCTCTGATGTGATCCATGAAATCTTTTTGCACCAGGGAACGCAAACGCTGTGGCATAAACTCAAACACAATCCAGGCGCCTTTCTGACCGCTAACCACATCTCACCGATTGACAGAAACATGCACCACGCCACATGCTCTGGCATTGGCTGCTGTGATACGGCAATGACGGCAGACAGAAACTCCTACACGATCAAGCTCGTCCCCCTTAATGATACAAAATCAACCTTGTCTAGGCCAAGGGCGCCGTTCAACGCGAGCGTGATTGTGCTGAAGGGGTAATGGTGGGCAAACGCTGTATCATTGCAGAAGGAGGTCTTGTCTAAGATCAAGTGCCCCAGTTGGGGCACCGGACTATGGGCAAGTGGGAATCCGGACTGTGGTTAACTGCATGCTCGGTAACTCATCGTGTGCTGAAGCTCAGAAGTTGGCCGACTTTGGTTGCCTCAGCAACAACAGTGACTGCCTTGATGACCCTCTGCGAGGTTATGTATGCCAGTGTCGGTCAGGATATGAAGGCAACCCTTAGGGCGTCCGCAATGGTAATAGTTAGTACTAGCTATATAGTCAGCTGACGTGGAGGTGAGAGACAAAAGTAAAGACTATTTTATACTGTTGGACCCACATGCTCCTCTCTCATGTTCTTGGACTACGTGAAATAGATCAGCTATTTGCTCGTCGCTAGTGACTACTCTCTCTCCTACTTTTTCCTTGCCACATCAGATTTAGCTAACTAAATAGCTAGCTGTTGGAGACGCCCTTACATGCCAAATGGATGCCAAGGTATGCTAATTTTCATGCAGATCTAACTTCACTGTGTGATTGCTTTGCACTATTTAACTTTGTATTTGTGTTGTCGCAGACATCGACGAGTGCATGCTGCCTAATCCACCTCCAAGCTTTGGGAGATGCATAACTACAGTAACATATGACTGTATCTGTCCGGATGGCACCTCTAGTAACCCCCAAATAAAAAATGGATGTGTTTCAAGCAAATTGAAATTTTCAGGTAAAAAGCAGAAAGTACACCCAATATTGGGAACTCATTGGTTCAGCGCTACCCTGAAACAACCAAAAATTTTGAAAATGCAAAATTGGATTTGATTTCCTTTTCTCCCTTGCCAATCTCCTCCACAACCATAATCTCCACCAATCTCAAAGCAAAACACCCCTTAATCCCAGTCATCACGGCGTCATAACGGAGGGAACGGGATTTTTCCGCGCGGGCACTGTTCAGGTCCGGCAAAAGCGGCGCCGCCCCGATTTTTTCCTCTGCCGCCGTCGCTCCTCACTGCTTCTCGCGGCCGCTCGCCTCTGCCAGCTCCCGCCCACCTGCCAGCCTCCGTAACAGCCCATAAATGCGCCCTAACACCGCCTGGCACGGCCCCTGTGCGTGGCAGCGCCGCCGCCGTCCGTGCGCGCCCGCCTCTGCCCCTTCGCGCTTCTTCCTCTCACGGCCGACAGCAGCCCTCTTACACCCCCTTGACCGCCGCTCTGTACTGCCCTCGCCAGCTGCACCCACTCGGAAGCCCTCGAGCAACCCCGGCTCTTCCCGAAACCACCGCCGCCAAATATCTCCCCACCCCTCTTCGGTGAACCGCCATACCATGGCTATTTAAACCACCGCAACCCTCCCACTACACTCCGTTGTTGTCCTTGAAGCTCACCAACCACCCCTGAGCATCCCCCGTCCCTCTCAACCCCGGTAATCCCAAAAACCCCCAAATCCGTGCCCTAATGCAATGACCTACCCCGGGCCCTCTATTTCCCAATTCCCGCCACCCAGAGCTCCTCCATAGCCCTAGAAACCTCCCCGCGCCATGGCCTTGAGCTCCCAACCACCCACCTCCTCCGGCACCGCTCACCCCCTCCCTGCCAAAACCGGCCACCATGGCCAGCCTAGCCCAGACCTTTTGAGCTTCGGCCAACCTCTCCCCGAGCTTACCCAACCCCCACTGATGCCCTAGGACCAGCCCAATTGCCCCAAGAGCTACCCAGTCGCCCCAGCTTTCAAAAATGGCCATGGGAGTGATGGCCTGGCCGCCGGCGAACGCCGCATCCGCTGGGCCCCCAACCGCCCAAAACGGACTCCCCTCACTCCCAGGAACCCGCCGGTACCCTCAGTCTGCGTCGCAAGTCGCTGGAGCTCCGCCGCCACTCGCCGCCCACTCCTCTGCGCTTCCGCGCGCGCGGGAACCCGGTGGAGAAGAAGAACAGTGCCCCGGGCACTGTTCATCCGACCCCGCCGCCCTGAATTGGCTGGGCCAAGCCAGTCGCCCCGCGCCCGACCGCGTCGCCCCGCACTCCGCCGCGCCAGCGTGCCGATCGCACGCCCGCGCCGCGCTGTCGCGCCAAACCGAGCCATCCGCGACCGGTGGACCGAGCCCCGCCGCGCGCCGACGAACTCGCCGCCGCGCCGATGCCTCCGGCCGAGCGGTGCCACGCGGTCGAGCCGAGTCGCTAACCGCGTCGGATCCGAACCCGATGAAGCGATTCGAGCCCAATGAACAGTGTCTAACCCAAAGCCCAAAATACATATTTATACTCCCCGGATTCGTTTCGAGCCCGCCAACCCAAATCCAAGGCCCATTTCCCCATATAGCCCTCCTATAAGCCCAAAACCCTATTTTATTGGAGTTTTCTGGATTTTATTTATTCTTTTATTTTCTTTATTCCTAGCCTAATCCTTCAGGCATGGAATTAAATTATTTTATTTGTTTTGCGCTAGCTCCCGAAGTCGAAAATTCACAGGAGCAGGAGGGAAAAGCTCAAGTCCAGGCTCAACCCGTCAATGAATACAAATTAATCGAAATCATAAATCCGCAAGGCAAGTCACACATATTTTGATCATGTTGAACCTACGTTTCCGCTACTTATTTATTTAACAGTACTTTCATTATGTTATTTGTGCAATGTTATTTTATGTACAATAAATGCTTAGAATGACATGATACTAGTTATGCCCTACCACCCGAAAAAGCCCAGTCTAATTTGATGGCCACATTCACCTTGACAAGACATAGTAATATTAAATATAATAATATGTAATCATAGTAGTTTAGAGAATCAACATCTACTGTTACTAAAAGATTTGGTATTTATTTGGGAAATGATTCTAGGGTAAGCGAGGATCATTGGATCCCGTGACCTAGGGTGAAGGCAAATGTTACAAATCAATGGGAGTGTTAAAGAACTGGACAGATTTGTAGAAGGGAATTTGCCACCGGTGGAAATACAAGGACTAGACCCCTATGCTGAGTAAAGGACATAGTGATCGCCCAACCACAAGTGTTGATACGTCAAACCTGGTCTAGTAACTGCTCAAAACTTGATTGAACCTCTACAAACGCGAGGTGTAGGCAAAGTGTGAAGTCCATACGGAAGGGAGGCTAAGAAGGGCCGTATGGAGGTTGGCGCCATTGTTGTTTTTATTATTAATTTGATTATTGGATATCCACACAATAGTAGGTTGAGATAAGTCAGAGGTGGTGACCTGGGCTTATTGAAGAAACCTACTAGGTAGAGGTTATATAAAGAATTGAGCAGTGAACAACCTTGTTTTCTTAACTCTTTGGCCGGAGTTAAGAAATCTTGTGGGTAAAGCAGGGCAGCTTTGCAAAGTCATGACTAATTGTATTCGAATACGCCGTGCTTCCGGTAAATGAAGCTATGTTTAATGGGTGAATCCAATAACAAGGCATAAGTAGATTTGAGAATGGCTTGGTAATGTTGAAGGTTGATAATCAAGTTTGAAACCCCCCCTTTTATATTAATAAAGTACCTTTTTCAGTTTTAAACTGGTTTCCAACTAAAACTACATCCACATAAAATAATAGACATGTTTCCCTTTACTTGTTATACCCTGCATGTAATTACTGTTAAGCTCCGTGTGACTTGTTGAGTACGGTGGTTGTACTCATGCTTGCTAAAAACATAAACAGAAATAGCCAGCAATAAGGAGGCAGATGGAGGCAAAGGGATGGAACTGCGAGATCGAGGATACGTGGAAATTAGGGTCGTCTTTCGCTCAGGCGTGCCTGTGGCATTCTTTTGTTTGTAAGGTACCTAAGGGCCGCTTGCCCTACTGTAAAACTTGGCTTTTATGCCCTTATAATTGTATCAAAGCTGGCTTTTGTCTTAAGCATGTGTTGGCAATGTTATACACTCGACTGATGTAACTCGCAGCTGAACAGTCCTGGGCAGTTGCGAGGGTTTCATAATACTCCCAGAAATGGGGGTGTTACAGAGTGGTATCAGAGCCTGCTTGCTTGACCGTAGGATGACCCTATGTGTGTTAGATGTGTTTGCAAAAATTATTTTGTTAAAAAAATGAATTGCATAAAATATAGGTAATACTCCTATATAACTTCTTTTTCCCTGTCTACATTACTGCTATTTAGATCTAAGTTTTGTTTCCTAAAACTATTTATATCCATTCTTGTCTAAATTCAAATTTGGCGATGTGAGTAGATGAAAAAAAAAGTTAAAAAATGTTGAGTTGTGTGCGTTAGTATAGTTGAACCCTTTGATAATAGTATCTTTTTGGCTGTGTAAAACGAGTTGAGGTATGTACCTTGTATGAAGGGTATGTGTCCAACTTGTATAAAGAATAAAAACTATCTTTGCCTATTTGATAATTTCTTTGCTGTAAGTATCTTTAGTCTTACCCTCTTCAAATTTCAGTCTTCCTATTTCGCTCTAAGTCCTTACCTATTTCATTCTAATCGTACTTTAAGTTCTAAATCCTTACTTCTCTATCTGACTTTCTTAAAAACTCGCAGCAGACCTAGCTCCCAATCCCCTCAAATCAAGATGGCTGAAGCTGAAAATGGATCACAAGAGCAAGGCAATTTTTATCCAGGAGAAGCAAGGCAGCCCAGCATAATAGACCGAATGGTAACGATAGAGGAAAACCGACATCAAGCGGAACTTCGTCAGACCAGGATGATGGAACAACAGGCTGAACTATTAGAACAAATTGTTATGAGAAGTGGAGGAAACAGTCAGCAAGGACTGCTTGTACAATCAAAATGGACATATTTTTACAAGACACGGCCCCCAGTCTTTTCTTCTTCACCTGACCCAATGGTGGCAGAAGATTGGTTTAGAGATATAGAAAGAAGGTTAAATATTGTTCAATGTAACGACAAGGAAAAGGTGTTATATGCCTCCCATCGGCTGCAAGGCCCAGCAGCAGCCTGGTGGATGAATTATCAAGCTATGGTTGAAGATCGAGAAATTACTTGGAAAGAATTTGAGAATTCTTTCCGTCACGCCCATGTACCGACTGGAGTGATGGAAGCCAAGCGTCGAGAATTTCTTGCGTTGAAGCAAGGAGGACGTACGGTCGTGGAGTATCTTCATCAGTTTAACACGTTGGCCTGTTATGCCCCTGATGACGTGAAAACTGAGGAGAAGAAGATGGAAAGATTTAGGGAAGGATTGCAGATATCGTTGAAGCATCACATCTCGGCTATAGACTTTGAAGATTTGCCTTCAATGGTAAATAAACTCATTGTATCGGAGGAAACCGAAAAGGAGTTAGAAGACACTCAAAAAAGGAAAGTGATGCAGGAGACATCACCAGAGGCACCTCAAAAACGAATAATCTTAGCACCCCAGTCCAGAAACCAGCAAAACAGGAAAATGGTATTTACTCCAAGCCCACAGTTTCGAATGAACCACAATACCACAACTCCACCACAAAATACAGTGAGAATCTCAAATCCGAAGTGCTTTAGCTGTGATGGGAACCATCCCCAAGAGAAGTGTCCGCAATGGCCTCCCGCTTGTTACCATTGTGGTGAAGTTGGTCATTTCAAGAATCAGTGCCCAAGAAGAAGATTGCCTTCTGAAGTGGCAAAGGCCCAAGTCAGGACACAAGCATCTTCGCCACAGGAGAAAGGAGACTAGAGCCGACAGTTTACAGTCAAGCCAGCCAGAATTCAGACGACTGCTACAACGTCAGCAACGAACAAGGACAAAGGAATACTGAGACCAGCCCAAGGAAGAATAAATGATATCTCGGTAGAAGAAACAGCTAGAGCCACCGACGGCATCGTTGATGCATTGAATCAGAAAAGGTACCATGGCGAACAAGGGCAAACAGCAGCATTAGAAATCCAGCAGACACTCACAGATCAGATTAAAACAGCTCAAGAGAATGATGAGGAAATACAACAACTTGCAAAGACAAGTCAAGAAGAAAGTTCAATTGAGTTTGTTAAAGATGACCGAGGGATCCTGAGATTCCGAGGTCGTTATTGTATACCCAATGATAAAGAACTGAAGGACTTGATTTTACGAGAAGCCCACTCATCACAATTTTCTATACATCCAGGGGGAACTAAAATGTATCAAGACTTAAAGAAGAGATATTGGTGGAGAAGAATGAAAAGAGAAATAGCAGAATATATCGCACGCTGTGATACATGTCAAAAGACAAAGATAGATCACCAGAAACCCTCAGGATTGTTAAATCCTTTACCCGTTCCAGAATGGAAATGAGAAGAAATTGGTATGGACTTTATCACAGGGTTCCCAAAAACCCGCAACGGCTACAATGCTATTTGGGTAATCGTAGACCGACTAACGAAGGTAGCACATTTCATACCGATTAAGCAAACCTATGGCAAAAATAAACTAGCAGAGTTATACTTAACCAAGATTGTGGTGTTGCATGGAATTCCAAAGAGGATAGTATCCGACAGAGGAGCACAATTCACATCTGTTTTCTGGGAAAAATTGCATGAGGCAATGCGAACCGACTTGGCATTAAGTACAGCCTATCACCCACAAACCGGAGGACAGACAGAACGAGTAAACCAAATCTTAGAAGATATGTTGCGAGCATGTGCGCTAGTATATGGAGCAGCTTGGGATATGTGCTTACCATTTGCAGAATTCTCTTATAATAACAGTTATCAAGCTAGTATCAAGATGGCACCATTTGAAGCCCTGTATGGAAGAGCATGTAGAACGCCATTGAATTGGACTGAAATCGGAGAACGACAGTTATTAGGACCACAAGTCGTTCAAGATGCAGAAGCCCGCATCAAGATTATTCGAGACAAAATGAAGATAGCCCAGAGGCGACAAAAGAGTTATGCTGATACTCGTCGAAAAGACTTGAGTTTTGAAGCCGGAGAATTGGTATATCTCAAGGTCACACCCTTCAAGTCAATAAAAAGATTTCAAGTTAAAGGAAAGCTAGCCCCGAGGTATATTGGCCCATTCGAGATTCTCGAGAGAATAGGAGAAGTAGCTTATAAGTTACAGTTGACTCCAAATCTGGCAAGAGTACATAACGTATTTCATGTATCCCAGCTACGGAAATGTCTCCGCCATCCATCAGAACAAGTACCAGTTGATGACATAGACTTACGAGATGATCTATCATATGCCGAAGAACCAATTCAAGTACTAGAAACTACAGAAACGCAGCTGAAAGGTAAAAATGTCAGATTTCACAAGATCCAGTGGCGAAATCATACAGCAGATGAAGCAACATGGGAGAAGGAGTCAGACCTACAGCGAGAATTTCCCAACCTACTCCTGGCCCGAGTTGATCTCGAGGACGAGATCCCTTTTAAGGAGGGTAGGTTGAAACAACCAAAAATTTTGAAAATGCAAAATTGGATTTGATATCCTTTTCTCCCTTGCCAATCTCCTCCACAACCATAATCTCCACCAATCTCAAAGCAAAACACCCCTTAATCCCAGTCATCACGGCGTCATAATGGAGGGAACGGGATTTTTCCGCGCGGGCACTGTTCAGGTCCGGCAAAAGCGGCGCCGCCCTGATTTTTTCCTCTGCCGCCGTCGCTCCTCGCTGCTTCTCACGGCCGCTCGCCTCTGCCAGCTCCCGCCCACCTGCCAGCCTCCGTACCAGCCCATAAATGCGCCCTAACACCGCCTGGCACGGCCCCTGTGCGTGGCAGCGCCGCCGCCGTCCGTGCGCGCCTGCCTCTGCCCCTTCGCGCTTCTTCCTCTCACGGCCGACAGCAGCCCTCTTACACCCCCTTGACCGCCGCTCTGTACTGCCCTCGCCAGCTGCACCCACTCGGAAGCCCTCGAGCAACCCCGGCTCTTCCCAAACCACCGCCAAATATCTCCCACCCTCTTGGTGAACCGCCGTACCATGGCTATTTAAACCACCGCAACCCTCCCACTACACTCCGTTGATGTCCTTGAAGCTCACCAACCACCCCGAGCATCCCCGTCCCTCTCAACCCGGTAATCCCAAAACCCCAAATCAGTGTCCCTAATGCAATGACCTACCCCGGCCCTCTATTTCCCAATTCCCGCCACCCAGCTCCTCCATAGCCCTAGAAACCTCCCGCGCCATGGCCTTGAGCTCCCAACCACCCACCTCCTCCGGCACCGCTCACCCTCCTCGCCAAAACCGGCCACCGTGGCGCCTAGCCTGCACCTTTTGAGCTTCGCCAACCTCTCCCGAGCTACCCAACCCCACCGATGCCCTAGGACCAGCCCAATTGCCCCAAGAGCTACCCAGTCGCCCCAGCTTTCAAAAATGGCCATGGGAGTGATGGCCTGGCCGCCGGCGAACGCCGCATCCGCTGGGCCCCCAACCGCCCAAAACGGACTCCCCTCACTCCCAGGAACCCGCCGGTACCCTCAGTCTGCGTCGCAAGTCGTTGGAGCTCCGCCGCCACTCGCCGCCCACTCCTCTGCTCTTCCGCGCGCGCGGGAACCCGGTGGAGAAGAAGTGCAGTGCCCCGGGCACTGTTCATTTGACCACGCCGCCCTGACTTGGCTGGGCCAAGCCAGCCGCCCCGCGCCCGACCGCGTCGCCCTCGCACTCCGCCACGCCAGCGCGCCGATTGCACCGCCCGCCGCGCTGTCGCGCCAACCCGAGCCATCCGCGACCCGGCTGGACCGAGCCCCGTCGCCGCGCCCGACCGAACCCGCCTGCCCACGCCCGATGCCTTCGACCGAGCCAGTGCCACGCGGTCGAGCCGAGCCGCTTAACCGCGTCGGATCCGAACCCGATGAACAGTTACCGAGCCCAATGAACAGTGTCTAGCCCATAGCCCAAAATACATATTTATACTCCCCGGATTCGTTTCGAGCCCGCCAACCCAAATCCAAGGCCCATTTCCCCATATAGCCCTCCTATAAGCCCAAAACCCTATTTTATTGGAGTTTTCTGGATTTTATTTATTCTTTTATTTTCTTTATTCCTAGCCTAATCCTTCAGGCATGGAATTAAATTATTTTATTTGTTTTGCGCTAGCTCCCAAAGTCGAAAATTCACAGGAGCTGGAGGGAAAAGCTCAAGTCCAGGCTCAACCCGTCGACGAATACAAATTAATCGAAATCATAAATCCGCAAGGCAAGTCACACATATTTTGATCATGTTGAACCTAAGTTTCCGCTACTTATTTATTTAACAGTACTTTCATTATGTTATTTGTGCAATGTTATTTTATGTACAATAAATGCTTATAATGACATGATACTAGTTATGCCCTACCACCCGAAAAAGCCCAGTCTAATTTGATGGCCACATTCACCTTGACAAGACATAGTAATATTAAATATAATAATATGTAATCATAGTAGTTTAGAGAATCAACATCTACTGTTACTAAAAGATTTGGTATTTATTTGGGAAATGATTCTAGGGTAAGCGAGGATCATTGGATCCCGTGACCTAGGGTGAAGGCAAATGTTACAAATCAATGGGAGTGTTAAAGCACTGGACAGATTTGTAGAAAGGAATTTGCCACCGGTGGAAATACAAGGACTAGACCCCTATGCTGAGTAAAGGACATAGTGATCGCCCAACCACAAGTGTTGATACGTCAAACCTGGTCTAGTAACTGCTCAAAACTTGATTGAACCTCTACAAACGCGAGGTGTAGGCAAAGTGTGAAGTCCATACGGAAGGGAGGCTAAGAAGGCCGTATGGAGGTTGGCGCCATTGTTGTTTTTATTATTAATTTGATTATTAGATATCCACACAATAGTAGGTTGAGATAAGTCAGAGGTGGTGACCTGGGCTTATTGAAGAAACCTACTAGGTAGAGGTTATATAAAGAATTGAGCAGTGAACAACCTTGTTTTCTTAACTCTTTGGCCGAGTTAAGAAATCTTGTGGTAAAGCAGGCAGCTTTGCAAAGTCATGACTAATTGTATTCGAATACGCCGTGCTTAGGTAAATGAAGCTATGTTTAATGGGTGAATCCAATAACAAGGCATAAGTAGATTTGAGAATGGCTTGGTAATGTTGAAGGTTGATAATCAAGTTTGAAACCCCCCCTTTTATATTAATAAAGTACCTTTTCAGTTTTAAACTGGTTTCCAACTAAAACTACATCCACATAAAATAATAGACTGTTTCCCTTTACTTGTTATACCCTGCATGTAATTACTGTTAAGCTCTGTGTGACTTGTTGAGTACGGTGGTTGTACTCATGCTTGCTAAAAACATAAACAGAAATAGCCAGCAATAAGGAGGCAGATGGAGGCAAAGGGATGGAACTGCGAGATCGAGGATACGTGGAAATTAGGGTCGTCTTTCGCTCAGGCGTGCCTGTGGCCAGGGGCGGATCCAGCGGTGGGACGGGTGGGGCTCGAGCCCCCCTACCGCTACCGGACCCTTGGAGCCCCCCTGAAGCCCCCCCTAAATTTTTAGCCATGGATGTATAATGTAGAAGGGGCTGAGGTCGAGCTGAAGGTACTTCAGCCCCTCCAAAAAATTTTCCTGGATCCGCCACTGCCTGTGGTGTTCTTTTGTTTGTAAGGTACCTAAGGGCCGCTTGCCCTACTGTAAAACTTGGCTTTTATGCCCTTATAATTGTATCAAAGCTGGCTTTTGTCTTAAGCATGTGTTGGCAATGTTATACACTCGACTGATGTAACTCGCAGCTGAATACTCCCAGAAATAGGGGTGTTACATACCCGTTTGAGGACATAAGTTTATAAGAGTACATCATTCAGAATTTACTTATTTTTTTACGTTATCCAGGATTAATCATTGCATCGGACTTCACAGCGGTATAAGCATTCTGTTACTGATCCTTTCTGCTGTCTGTCATAAGGCGAAAGCTCAGGGCTCGAAAGGCCAAAAGACTGAAAGAATTTTACTTCAAGCAGAACCGAGGGTTGTTGCTGCAGCAACTAGCACTACTACAGAAATCGACATTACAGACGGTTCAGAAACGTCATCACGCATTTTTTCAACCGCCCAATTTATGGGTCGATGATGATCGAAGGTTATCACGAGCGGTTTCGCCAACCGTCGTGATTATTAGATATCACGAGCGGTTTTAATTAAAAACCGTGCGTGATTATCGATATCGCGACGGTTTTAATTAAAAACCGTCGTGATATCTAATAATCACGCACCATTTTTAATGAAAAACCGTCAGTGATACATATCACGCGACGGTTTTACTTAAAACCGCTCGTGATATTCCTTCCTCCTAAACCAAAATCTATTTCATTTATTGGCTAGCCTCAGAAATGCTAGCCATGCCCTCTCAAACAAGCGGATAATCACAGACAAAAAACATACAATTCACACATCTCATTTGCTTTCAGGTACATTTCGCAGACATAAAACATCCAATTGACATCGCACTTCATCTCACAGACATAAAGCATGCATCCATTTCGCAAATCAATTAATTGAATTGAACTGAAATATCCATTAACAAATGCACATTACAAAGATCTACACCGCATTTACACTTAGTGATAAGACCAATAGGAAATCGGTGTGCAGCGCAGTGGAACCGCCCTTCGTTTGTATGACTTGAGTCGACAAAAGAACGCTAACTCGATTGAACCTCTCAAGCTCGATCGTTTCAATGCGATTGACGGGATTGATACAGCCTGTCGATAGGAATATCAATGTACATATATATGTAACGTGATAAGTATGAAGTAATTATGGGAAGAGTGACAAACCTTGCGATTGGTGACCCTCGAGGAATCGAGGAGTAGTTCCATATGTTGGCAAACGTAGTATCCACATGTGTTGCCCTACCTTGGTGGCACCGCAAAAATGGAATGTGTTAGTTCAAAAGGCATTAGTACCATCTGTTGCATAGGATTAATTAATGTGAAATAGCGAATACCTTAAAATCTCGAACATGTGTCAAAGAGCCGTTGGCCCGCGCCGAGTCACCTCCCTTTTCAATGTACATCGCGAACGCCCTACGTAATTCAAAAGGTTAACCTTAATCATTCGGAAGGAAAGAAAGAGTACAATGTAGATATGTATGGGGAATATGTGCTTACCTATCGATTACTTGGCGACAATTGTGAAGTCCATTTTATTCTTACTTAGGGAATCAAGGTAATATACCTTGTTCCATTTTGGTACAATTACTATTAAAATCCAATGAAAGCTCGATTGAAGGGCATAAGTACATAGTCCTTATTGCGACAACTCAAAGAGTTCGATGCAATGTACCTCTCGACGAGGATGCCTCCACGTCGATGGTAGTCTTGGCGACCAATTGTGGGTCCAAGAAACCGGTGATGAGTTCGATACTCTAGCTTTAATCAGCATGTGTCTATATATACACACGAAAGCAAAAATTAGATATGGCATTTATCGGTATGACATTAACTGAGATCGTGATTGTACACACTTACGGCGCCCAAAGATCGAACGATTGAGACGTCAAGAGCGTTGAGCATGAACAGCTCGAATAAATCCTCAAAGGCGACCACGAATGTACACTCTTGAAGATTGTGGTGTAAATCTTCCTCGGAGAATTTGTGATGATACTTGAAGTCCGTTCTCCCTCTGGCTTATTGGACTGCTGCATATACCACGTGTGCAATTGCATGCAACTATATGGTAGCTTTTGGAGGGCTTTTTGCTCGAGCAACGGCTCGCCAAGCACGAATTTGCGGGCCAAAGGGTGGTACGGAAGATCATCATTGGTCTT
Source organism: Dendrocalamus sinicus (assembly GCA_036346575.1). NCBI lineage: Eukaryota > Viridiplantae > Streptophyta > Magnoliopsida > Poales > Poaceae > Dendrocalamus > Dendrocalamus sinicus. The sequence goes on from CM070662.1 coordinate 32,786,138, forward strand.
CTTTGCTTTGCCCTTGCTGGCCTTGCTGCCTCGGCTATGGGTCGACTTCACGGAAGTCGACTTTGAAGGTAGCAGCGGTGCAAGTTGCTCTGGCGAGAATAGGGCCCGTGGAGATAGCACCGTTGTAGTATCCGGTGGTGGAACCGACTGGTCTTGTACTGGAGATGGCACCAGTGCATGTTGCTCTGGTCCTGCCACCGGTGAAGAAGCCTCCAGGAAGATGTCGCTTTTGGGCCACTGGATGAATGTTCCAATGGCCTGTCCTAGAGTCACGATCTCGTCGTTGGGGGGCTTCGGTAGCGGGACCACCTCAAAATTGACATACACACCATCCACATTAACTTTTGCGAAGCCTGGCGCTAAAGCTTGGCCGTGCACCATGGCCCCGTTACTGCACGAATATGCCCGCCCCAAGCGTACAAGGAATGGCGCCATATCTCACTTGGAGCTTGCGTTCGAGGCTCCTACATAACGATACAAAATTAGCTACTCGAATAGGCCTACCAATGGAGCAAGCATTCGAGAGGTAATAATTATTACCGTGATGTCGTCCACAGGAAATTTGGACTGGTATGCGTCGGATTGGACGCGCGCACTACTCGGACGGTTGTGCGGGCTACCTAGCATAGCGGCGCGTGGCGGCTTGCTGACTTTCTGTCTGTTTCCGCACCTCTTCTCGATTACTTCACCCATCCGAGCAAATAGCTCCTCTCGAAGAGATTCCTTGATCTCTTCTCGTAGCTGCTCCTCACGCTCGGCTTTGTTTCTCTTCCTACGCCGATACATTCGAGTCATCTTGGAAACCATGTTTCCAAGGAACGTAAAGCCCAAGGCCTCTCGACGACCCGGTGCTCCTTGTTTCCTGGGCCACGGAGAGCATATCATTCTCCCTTGTTCCTGGAATGATCCTGGTAGATTCAAAACTCAGCTCTTCCTGCAAGAGCACGACATGTCATTTCAATTAAATGCGGTTGTGGAGTAATTACAAGCTACGTAGTTCGATCGATATCTTACCAGTATTTGGGACACTTGCTGGTCCGCGGGGTTTCAAAGGAGACGCCCCCGATGTCGTTGTAGATGACCTTGCTCTAAGCCAATTTCGAGCGCGGTCATCCGGGATATTGGAAAACGGCGGGCGATGTCCTCTGCGGCTGCCACTCATCCTCCAACCTCCATCATGCGGGATTTTACCCGCATACCCAGTGTGCCAAGTCCGTGGGGTGCGTGTTTTTGCTGGAGGGCCTTGTGCGCCACACTTGTACTTTTGAATTCTTGATCGTTTTCATCGCCTTGAACTCTTCCCATTGTGATTCCAGGAATGGGTATTTAGTAAAAGGCGTTTCGTCCGTCTCCACGTATTTCCTGACAAGCGTGCTCTTGAAGTTCTTCCATGCTTTGCACGCCGCTTGGTAGGTTTGTCGTTCCACAGCGTGTAAGTGTTCTTCTGGGAACTCGAACGATGCCAAGATTTCGGTCCACAGGTCACGTTTCCGAGTGTCAGGCACGTTCTTCCACGAATTGTATGTGATCTCAATTCGTTGTCGTGCAACTATTCCGACCATGGTTCGGAATGCGTTTACCGCTTGCTTAGGAAGGATAGGGACCCACTGCGTTTACACGTGATGGTCTGTCGGCTCTGAGGCTTCTTTGATAGCCCTCTTCCTTGGCGTCTTGATGTTGGAGCGGACGCCTCCGGCGATGATGGTGAAGAATGCGCGGGTGACATGTTGCTCATTTTGTGGGTCTATTAAGATAAGATGAGAATGTTCAAAGTGAGGAAGCACGAAAAGTCAAACATGATGCTCAATGTTCGGAAGAGAGGAGAGGAGTAGAGGAAGGGGAGAAGGGAGGGGTGATGTGGACACAGAGAGGGGTTATGTGCCTATACTATATACTACATACTATATGTGTATATACATACATATACATATACATACCTACATGTATACATATACATACCTACATATATACATATATAATGGTAGCAATATGAAGCAACAAGCAACAAGCATCAATAATAGAATCAATAATGATCTCAACATGAATATGTGCTCTCAAATTGTAGGGTTGCACAAGATTAATCTTGGCAGTCCGCTACTAAATCATATACTCTTCCTTGATTGGTTATGCCAAATAATGAATTCAGTATTTTGAGCTCTAGATACAAACTCTAAAATCTCAAGATCAAGATATATTTAGCATGCATATATTCAAACAAAAATATTCATACAGATCAAGACCACACAAGTTAACTTTGCCCAATAATTCAGTCTTTTAACTTGTCAAGATTAAATCCGAACAGATCAATTTAATAACATGCTATAACCTGAAAAGCGCATGAACCGGCTATTAGAGCTCAAGCACTGAATGAACCAATCTCAGATATGATTTTATCATCATCGAGCAATCGTAGTAAACAATTAATGTACCAAATAGCAAACTAATTAAGCTACCGCAGAAACCCTAGTCCATCACGAAAGTGCTCACAATGCGATCGTAATCGAGGGAGGTGGCGCGAGGGGCTCGACGGAGGCGGCCGGCGAGGGGCTCGGGAGGCGCGTCGACGAGGGTTCGGGAGGCGGAGGCGACGAGGGGTCGACGGAGGCGGTCGACGAGGGGCTCGACGGAAGCGGCGGCGAGGCTCGGGAGGCCGAGGCGACGAGGGGCTCGACGAAGGCGGCCGGCGAGGGGCTCGGGGAGGCGGTCGACGAGGGTTCGGGGAGGCGGAGGCGACGAGGGGCTCGAGGAGGCGGAGGCGACGAGGGGCTCGAGGAGGCGGCCGACGAGGGTTCGGGGAGGCGGAGGCGACGACGGGCTCGGGATTTACTTGGATCTAGATCGAATAACTGCGCAGCGCACAGGGAAAACCCTAGCCAGAGGGTATATATAGGGAGGTTATCACAGACGGTTCTAACTCAAAAACCGTCTGTGATATTAATATCACAGACGGTTCCAAGTCTAAAACCGCCTGTGATAGTATAAATATCACAGACGGTTCTAAGTGTATAACCGTCTGTGATAGTCATATTATCACAGACGGTTTTAAACTTAGAACCGTCTGTTTTATTGATATCACAGACGGTTCTAAGTTTAAAACCGTCTGTGATAAGCCTTTGCGACTGTAGTTATTAAGACAACACCAATAACCACAGCTGCATTCATATCCACCACCAAACAGCTGCATTCATATACAACACCAACCAGCTGCATTCATATCAACCATCACATGTGCATCACACATATACATAAATGCCAATACTCATATACATTTTGTCACACATTTTCACATATACATCTCAAAATTGTCACACATTTTCACATATACATTTTCACATATACATTCTTATTGTACTTTTAGATTTTCACCTGTACCCCTTCGTTCCACATTACTTTTAGATCTTCCACCAACGGTGCTAGGAACACATCGATATCATTCCCAGGTTGTTTTGGCCCTTGGATAAGTATCGACAGCAAAATATACTTTCGCTTCATACACAACCAAGGAGGAAGGTTATAGATGCAGAGAGTCACGGGCCATGTGCTATGTCGGTTGCTCATGCTATCTTGAAAGGATTCATTCCATCTGTACTCACCCAAACCTTATATTCCTTGGTTCTGCACCGAACTCTGCAAAACTCCTATCGATGTTTCTCCACTGCGCGGAATCAGCAAGGTGTCTTATCATTCCATCCTTCTTGCGCTCCTCCGAGTGCCAACGCAGCAGTTTTGCCTCCTTTGGATTTGCAAAAAACCTTTTCAAACGGGGAATTATAGGAAAATACCATGTCACCTTAGCAGGAGGTCCTTTCTTCGCCTCTGTTCCTCGCCATCAATCGATTGATTGTTACGTTTGTATCGGGATGCGTTGCACACGGACATACATGCATGTTTGCATACTCTTTACGGTAGAGGATACAATCGTTCGGGCATGCATGTATTCTTTCTACTTCCATTCCCAACGGACAAAGAACCTTCTTGGCTTTATACGTGGTTTTAGGCAACTCATTTCCATCCGGAAGCATGTCCGCTAAAAGACCTAGCAGCGCAGTGAAACTCTTGTCCGACCAACCGTTGCTTGCCTTCAATTTCAACAGTTCAAGCACGGCCAACAACCTCGTGTACTTGCATCCCGTGTACAAAGGTTTCTCGAGTCCTCCATCAAGCCACGAATTTAACATACTCTCTCTCATCATAGTTCTCTTCAACATCGCGAAGCATCCGATCCAGATTATCATCGTGCAACCTATCCGAATCCGACCCACAATCGACATCACCGCGGCATGTCATTCATTCCACAGCGATGTCATCCGGGGCATATCATTCACTTCACCGCGATGTCATCCGCGGCATATGATCATTCACTTCGCCATGACTGGTCCAACACGTATAATCCTTTTTGAAACCCCTCCGAATCAAGTGCGATTCAATTTGCCTCGGTTCTTAAACATCTTCACATTCTCGCATCGATGCATGGACAGCACATATATATCGCCCCTTATTCAACATATCCTCCTCGGCACTCTTATAAAAGCGTAAACGCCATTAATGTACTCTTCACTCACACGGCTCGTGGCATACATCCAGCTTCGGTCCTACGTTACGTACATATATAACAACTTAGTATTAAAATCTAGATTAACTAATTATAACTACATATATACCGGCCACATTTATTATATTGAGACTTTATTTGCTAGATTCATATTACAAACACAACAACTATTATATAACCAACAATTTTGCAAATTAACCATCTTCAATAACCACTCATGGATTACTTAGAACTAAATTGTAATGCAATTAAAGAAAAAATAAATTGCATTACTAACCATATCTAGAACAACCAGCAAAGTATGAATCTTCAAAGCTCAATCTCGCCTCTTCCCACCAAATTAACAAGGCCTGAAATCGCCTAGCTTCCTCCCGAGTGAAAAAGTGCGCAGCAGATGGCTAGATCGGATCGAAATGAAGACAGATGCGGTGCGAGCAGCGCAATAAATGCCTATCGACATTATCACGGATGGTTTTAATAAAACCGTCAGGAATTATCACTGACGGTTTTAATTATTAACCGTCTGTGATAATAGTGTTATCACTGACGTTTTTATTTAAAACCGCTGCGTGATAATCTGGGATTATCATGACGGTTTTTAATACGCATCGCTGCGTGATACAACGTATCACGAGCGGTTCATAGTTAATAACCGTCGTGATAATCCATTTTCCCGCCACAAATACCACAGACGTCCTCCAAATTACAACCGTCTGTAATAGTGCTCATTAGAGACGGTTTCACAAAACCGTCTGTGATGAGGCGTCTACTATTAGGCTTTCTGTAGTAGTGTAGTAGACAAGGGATATTGCTGAAAGGATGATATTCAGCTAAGAATAACTCGAAAGGCCACTAAGAGTTCTGATGAGGCTAGCTCGGAAGCTTGGTGGTGGAGGCCATGGCACTGTTTACAGAGGCATTTTGGCTGCGCTCTACTGGGCTGCGAGGTGCAGCTTTTTCACTGTACAGTACTGTTTGAGACTTACTTTGTTAGCTCTTTCAACGTAATTAAATTAAAAAATTAAAAAAGATTATGTCATCGTAGACAATACAAAGGAATATAAAGAAAAAACAAAACAGTCAAAAAATTAATAAAAAGATAAAAGTAAAAAAGCCAAGAGTTTAAGCGTAGTGGAGCAGGCCAACGCATTGTTTCTACTAGCCTCATAGGCGCGGCGCCACGCCGCGCCAACCACCGTGTGTACCGAAATGAAAGAGACGATAATTCGTGAGGAGCTTCAAAAAAAAATTTTAAAAAAATCGAGGGCACATGTGTATTTTCAAAAAGGCAAAGGACTTTTTCGTAAAAAATTGAGGGCACATGTGTATTTTCAAAAAAGTCAAAGGACTTTTTCGTAACAAACTGAGGGCCTGTACGTAATAAACGAGGACCCGTACGTAATTTAGAAACCGCGGGGTACTATCCTGCAAAGTGGAGGGGCATGAAAAAACTGGCAGGGACCTTTTCGCGAGGAAAAAAGGAACTTTACGTAATTTTCGAAAAATACGAGGAAACCGCCTCCCCTAGCCGTACCGAGATTCCCCACCACACGCCGGCCGGAGCGCGCAGGTGGGGCGACGTGGCCGCTCTCTCCTGCGCGGAATCCTGCGGGGCGTATGTTCGGTAGGATTAAGAAGTCAAGGCGTGCAATAAAGAGAGAAATTGATGACTAGGTGGCCATACTTTCTCAAGTAAATCATAGAAATGTAGCAAAATTCTTTGGATGCTGTCATGAGACAGAGGTTCCATTGCTAGACTATGAGTTCATTTCAAAAGGAACACTTCATGAACATCTTCACGTCAATACTCCACAATCACTACCATGGGAGGAGTGACTGAGGATTGCCCTCGAAGTTGCAACATCTCTTGCTTATTGTTAGGAATAGTCCCATATATATTATGGGAGAGGGGAAAGCACAACTTATAAGTGTGAAGGAGTCTCTACCCATGGGACTAGTCTTTTGAGGGAAGAAGGCCCAATACCACTTATAAGGTTGTTGCTGCGTTGCTCCGTGGGCTTAGTTGTGTTCAACCCATTTAAACCTGTGGCACTCGGTTGGATCTAGACATGCGGCCAGGGTCCAAAAAATGTAACAAGTGGTATCAGAGCCTAGGTGTCTAACATCTCCTTGGACCTCATGGTTGCAGAAGTGTCCAATCCATTTGTGAGGGGGAGATTGTTAGGAATAGTCCCACATGTATTGTGGGAGAGGAGAAAGCACAACTTATAAGTGTGAGAGAGGCTCCACCTATTAGACTAGTCTTTTGGGTGGAAAAGGCCCAATACCACTTATAAGGTTGTTGCTCCGTGGGCTTAGTTGTGTTCAGCCCATTTAAACCTGTGGCGACCTAGGCATGCGGTCTCCTTAGACCTCATGGTTGCAGAAGTGCGCAATCCATATGTGAGGGGGAGATTGTTAGGAATAGTCCCACATAGATTATAGGAGAGGAGAAAGCACAACTTATAAGTATGAGGGAGTCTCCACCTATTGAACTAGTCTTTTGGGGGAGAAGGCCCAATACCACTTATAAGGTTGTTACTCCGTTGCTCCGTGGACTTAGTTGTATTCAGTCCATTTAAACCTGTGGCACTCGGTTGGACCTAGGCATGCGGCTAGGATCCAAAAAATGTAACACTTATGGTTCAACTTGATAATCGGCTCATACTTTTGCCATGAGCCGATCAAGCTGAACCGTTCATCAGCTGAGCGGGGCATTGCCTACGTCAATGCTAATGCTAATTATGGTGATCACATCATGAGCAGGCGATACAGCATGGAAGACGAATTCTGGTCATCCATGAGCTTTCCTCGTTGACCAGCTGGTTCCCATCCAACTCGAGATTTTCCTACCTTTTTCTCTGTGGGCATCTGCAAGCAACTTGCAAAGTGTATCAGTAGGGTCCTCCGTAAGTCGCACTGTTGCAAAAAAACAAAACTTGAAAAGTGGCACTTTTCTCCGGTCCTATTAACACAGGTTGAATGCCTTTGTGGTTTGAATTCATACCCATATTTACATTTGAAGTGCCATCATGTCAAGCAAAATAGTACTACTTTTGCAAGTATCCACACCGTTTCTTTAGAAGCCGACTCATTTCGGCTGAAAGAAAATAGCCTAGGGCTAAAATTATATTTAGTGAACTAAAATTACATTATACGTAATTAAATTTAAAAATACTTTAAAATAGAAAATAACATGTTAGCCAATTACAGATGAATACGAAAAAAAGAATCGGTAAAAAAAACTTAAAAAAACCAAAAAAATCAGAAAAAACGAAATTTAAAAAAGTAAAAAAAATAAATCAGAAGTCAAAAGCTAGGGAACAAAACCGGGACAACAGACCGTCTCCGATCTTTTTATCGGCCGGCCTGATGCTTATTACATTTTTTTGTTGTGCTGTCTTGACTCCTTTCATGAAGTCATCAGTAAGTAACTAGCCATGCGTATAACCTAAGCATAAATCCAATACTCCTCGACTCGTTGCCAGACATTTGGACTTAGACAAGCTTGCACTAACCATCCAGTTCTGTTTATTTATGTAATGAAATGTTGCAAGAGAGAAAAGTAGGCAGATCTGGATCGAATGGAGCTTCCCTATCCCTTCGCTCTCTTCCCTCCCTGTCCCCTTCAATCTGAACCATTGACAACTGATCCAAGGGTTAAGATTTTATATTTCCACCATTTACCTATTTTCATCTCAAATTTAAAAATAAAAATATGTTAATCCATAATAAAAAAATACAGAAAAAAATAAATTTTATTTTTTTCCTGTATTTTTTATTATTTATTATGGATTAACATATTTTTATTTTTAAATTTGAGATGAAAATGGGCAAATGGTGGAAATATAAAATCTTAGCCCTTGGATCAGCTGTCAACGGTTTAGATTGAAGGGGACAGGGAGGGAACAGGGAGGGGGGGGACAGGGAAGCCCCGTTCATCTGGATCTTTGTATCGGCCGGCGGCACATGATATCTCCTGTCTATTCTGCGGTAAAAGATAGAAAAAATGATATGCATTTCGTCCCTATTTACACAGACAAAGAGCTTGCAGTTCCACACCGCACCAGCAGATGCGGCAACGTGGGCATACCTTACCCGTTCGGCGTCGGTGCCGGATGCCACCGCTAGGGCTTCAAGCTCACCGGCAATGAGACGTCCGGGAAAACAATTTCGGTACAGAAAAATTATCGGACTCCTCTTCGAAATTCGGTAATTTCGAAAATTTCTGATTTTTTCGGAAAATTTCGGCCGAAAAATTCAAATATGCAGTTCGAAATTTGTAAATGAAACCTCGGTCGAAACAGATTGCAGTCTACCCGTTGTAGTCAACCAGTTGCAATTGCAGAACAACCCATCAAGGATCCAAGACTCTACCTCCAATTGCAAAACAAGAACAAGAATCCAAGACTCTGAATCAAGACTCCACCTCCAATCGAAGAACAAGAACAAGAATGTAACTGTAGTCTATCTCCAACAATCCATCCAGAATACAAGAACAAGAATCCACTAGTACTGCCTCCTCCATCTACATGACTCAAGAAGAAGAACACAAGAGTAGAGTTTGCTTCCGGCTACAGCACTGCCGCCGCCGCCGCCATCCGCGCCGCCTCCCCTTCCACGCGCCGCCACCCTTCGTCCCTTCGTGAATTGGGGAAAAGGAGTGAGGTGTTGGAGGCTCAGAGATGTGCTGGGTTAGAGCATCTCCAAGAGATGCCCAATAAATTCACACCTTAAATCTCTTTTTACAGATTCTAACCACGATATAAGGTCCCAAAATAATCATTCCCTCAGACAGATACCCTAAACCAGAAAAACAGTATTGGGAGTCTAGATCATCCTCTATAAGTAGATAGCGAGAGCCCATTTTTTGGGGGGGAAGTTGATCATATACCCTCCCTTCATTTTGGGAATTCAGGATTTACCCTCCTACTTCAATGACATGTGGGGTCATAATAAGTCACTGACATGTGGGTCAGGAGAGTAAATCCTGAATTTTCATCTAAGGGGAGGGTATATGATGAATAAAACCTTTTTTGGGTGTGTTCTATTTTTTGGAGTCTATTTGGAAATCTGTTGGAGCTACTTCTTACCCTTCAACTATAAAATTTAAATATTAAGAGCCATATAGAATATCTCTTGGATATGCTTTTACGGATGGATGACGCGCTTTGGACTGTATCGGCCTAGTAGGCCTTTTCTAGTTGGGGGGGGGGGACGCTGCTCGTCGACGGCGGTGTCCTCAGCTTGACGGGGAACGTGACGATATAGTCGACGCGACGTGGGCAGGGTCGAGAGCGAGTGGTGGAGCAAGGAGAACGCCATGGCGTTGCAGAAGGCGGTCTCGTCTGACACCGGCCGGAGTGCCTCCAAAGGTATACGCCACTCCATACCAGGGCTTGCAGTCAGGACGGTTGTCAATTGGGTGTTCAGTAACTCGCCATGTGCTCAAGCTCGGAATTCAGCTGACTTCGGATGCCTCAGCGACAACAGTGAGTGCCTTGATTCCAACAGTACATCAGGTTACAATGGCCAGTGTCAGCACGGCTACGAAGGCAACCCTTACATACGACATGGATGCCAAGGTATGCAACTGCACACAGAAGGCTGTTTCGTGTTTCCCTGTACTATTTACATCAGTCTGTAAGCTTCAAATGACAGTTGTTTTACAACAGATACCAACGAGTGCACAATACCGGAAAAATTCCCATGCTTTGGCCAATGCACAAATTCGGTAGGATCATGCGACTGTTCCTGCCCGCATGGAAGCACTGGTGACCCCCGAAGACCAAATGGATGTGATACAGCCAAATCAGCCGAAATGAAATTTACAGGTAACAAGCAAATTAAATAACTCCCGCTCTATATTGATCACGTAGTAAGATCAATGCAGATTATTGGCAGTGTCGAATATTCGTAACCTTTTTTGTTATTTTAGTTTCTGCATCAGAATTTGGGATAGTGCCTATCGGCTGACTCAAATCAGCGGATCGTTGCTCTGCTAGATCGCATCAAGGTTCGTGCATACCCTAATAACCACACCTACCCAAATGCCCTCCTCCCTCAGCCTCACCAACGCTGGCATGGCATCGACATCCGCTGTGCAGACGGAGTTTGCCTCCTTAAATGCCACCTCGCCCCCACCGTCGCCGCCCAGCCCGCTCACTACTGCCCTCCCGGCTCATAGCCACCACCGGTTCACCATCACAAAAACCTTACTTGACTCTCATCATTGACGTTTCCCCTACCAAGCCTCCATTCCCATAGCTGGCACACCCCCAACGACTGTGTGGAACCGCCACCGCCCACTTCCGGTAGGCCAAAATCTACGGTCGCGTGCTTACTGAACGCAAAAGACCAAACTGGGACACGAAACTCGATGCGTGATCTATTGAGTGATTTTGTGAAGAAATCGATCAGTTGATCGTTAGCAATTCCAACAAAAGTTACATTCATGGTTTTCTCCGGGATGTTTCATTGCAATAGGAATCGGCAGTGATATAGATGTTCTACTAATTATCCTTGGTGCTCTCTTTGTAAGACGAAAGCTCGTAGTTTGGAAGGCAAGGAAGGCAAGAGAATTTTTCTTCAAACAAAACTGAGGGTTGTTGCTACAACGGCTTGTAGACAAGGACCACGCTGAAAGGATGATTTTCAGCTTAGAAGAGATATCTACAAAAGGCATTGTCTGACCAACGTGTTGTCGCTGTCAATAAGTCCAAAGTTGTAGCTCAGAGAGAGATATCCATGGCGAGCGCAGCGTGCGGAATGTCCACACTCCACAGCGACACACAAAAGAGCAAACTTCTAATCCATTTGGCCATCTCAGCGTCTTCTAAACCTAAGCCGCTCTCCCAACACCCTCTACGTGCCGCGGTTACGGTTCTATTGTGTAGGACTGGATAGGCAACAGAAGTGAGTAAATGGTGCCTTTGAATTTTTCCGCCAAGTATTCACATATCATTTTCTCTGCTAGCTGCAAAGCTATGAAGATTAGGGTAGGAATCTCACTTGAAAGCCAAGAAACAAAGCCGAGTACAACTTGAAAAACAGAGAGCAGAGTTGAACACAATCAATCAGCAGGGAAAACAACATGGTTGAAAAACTGACAACGTGGTCGAAATCTGGCAACGTGGTTAAACCAGTCGGAAGTTCAATGTGGTCAAAATTTGACAAAGTGGTCGAAAATCGACTATCAGTCAGAAGTTCAATCATGGTTGAAATTCGATTACCAGTTGGAAATCAATGTGGTCAGAAATCTGCGTAGTCGTAACCAACGTGGTCGGAAGTTAACGAGTAGTCGAACAACCAACGTGATCGAAGATCAATGAATGGTTGAAAATACCTACATGGTCGGAATCCAACTACTAGCCTGAAATCAACGTGGTCGGAATTCGACGTGGTCATAATCAACATGGTCGAAAGCCAATAAGTGGTTGAACAATTAACGTGGTCAAAGACCAATGAATGGTCAAAAAACTCTGCATGGTCGGAATCCAACTACCAGTCTGAAATCGACGTGGTTGACTTCAGACAGTGAACAGAGCAGAATCTATTTTTCAGCTCCGATTTAAAACGAAAATTGATGAAACTTTTGGTCTGTAGATCCATATGGTATGAAACTTTGCAGGGATTTTCTCTAGGGTATTGTGAATCTATTCCAATAAATAATCATGAAAACCATGGTCAAAGTTGATAACTTTTCAGTTTGTCGGAAAGTTCCACCAAAACCGAGTCAAAATCAAAATCGGTGAATACAACTTGCTCGTGGGTGGATAGTGACCAAGATGGATCTAGATGTATTTTCACATGTTATAGTAAGTTAGAACACCAAAGAAATCAACTCAAATACTCTCGATCAAGAAATCACACTTTGAGGCCAACTCAAGAGCTAATCAATCAAATCAAGTTGGATCCATAGAAATACGTAAAGATTAATGTATTGCTTATTTGAGAATATAGATTTTACAGCCACTCCACCTTGGAGGACAAAGAGTACATCAAGTGCTCCACTCTCAAACCCTAACCCCAAACTAGAGAGCACACATGAGAGAGAGAGAGAGGGGTTAGATGATTAACCCTACATGTCTCTATTTCAACCCCTTTTATAGGTGGGTAACTTGCCACCTACACCCCATAATAGATCATATCCACTATTACAATGGAAAAAATCCGTTAACCCCATACACACGAGTTTTACTTACTCAAGTTCACTTATGCACACTTTTCAAAGCGCATAAGTGTGCATTTGTTAAACCCTTAGCCTTGATCCGCCTTGATCAAACCAGCTCCACCTTGACTTAAACCGCTCTCCAACGCATTGCCCATGCGCCGCAGTTTTGATCCAAGATGGTTTCTGGTATTTTGGTCAAAACACCAAAATATCCCTTGTTGACTCGGTCATCACCATCCTTTGCAAGCAATCATCATTCTTGCCACGTGTAAGTGCACCAATAGTTTGCCACGCGCCGCCAAGTGCAGCACCCCACGTACCGCCAACCGGGATACTACTATGAAATGTCATTGCCAAAGTAAAGAAGAAGTAATAAAGGTAACAATAGCCAACATAAGAAAATTAAAACCTTAAAGGTACTTTATTTAAATAATCAACGGAAGCTAAAATAAACATTTGAAACATGGGACCGGTCCACTTGTAATCAAATGACAAATAAAAATAAATGGCAAAAGTAGTGGCAAGACACAGTGCTGAAACTCGAGTGCCCCCACCCATGCATGTTGCTATTAATCCACTAGCCTTTTACCTGAGAAGGGAAAGAGCAAGCGTGAGATTTGGAAATTTCAGCAAGTACCCAACAACGGTCACAACACGATGAGTAAAGACAGGAATGCAACCAAGTGAAATAAAGGACAAGCATCATAAGCAAGCAAATGATACATCAGAAGGCAACGGACTCAAGATACTGGAAACATGGATATAGATTGGTAACATATATCATAGGAACTGTGTAATTAAAGATAATTGTTAATTGACAAGTTAGAACAAGTTATAGCAAAGGCGCCGGCGACCTCGTCCCACATACCTAGTTATACGAGAATAGCCAGACACATCCTTGTCCTCAACTATATAACCGTCGACGGGGTGTAATATCCTGTGTAACAAGAATGTACGCCCCCCCCCCCCCCCGGTACGTTACCAGGTTGGTTGGAAATCTCCCCTTTATGTGGGTAGTCCCGGGCTAGGTAATTGCCATTTCTTTTATTAGTGAATTATCCGACATGTAATTAAGGGTGAATTAAGGTGGAATTATGAGAGTAACGGTTTGATGCAATTGAGACCAGAGAGACATGATTTGGAACGCAAGGTGATGGAAAACAAGGATCTGATGATAACGTACTAGAATCTGCCTAAAGAGAATACTAAACGGAGTCACACAAGGTTGACAATCATGAAATTTTATTATGTGATACGTGATTATTAGACATATTAATGTACTGCAATTAAATCAACTAAGGCTCACAATTAATAATGAACAGTTAAAGAATCATAGAAGCAAGACATATCAGTAGCCGCTCAGTATTAAAAGATTACTAGTGGTTAGCCTTAAATGTGAACATGCTTGGTCGCTACCTTATCTATAATTTAAACATTTAGCTCAATCCCTAACTAAGCATGAATTCTATGATTAAGCGTTATACCAACTACAACCGTTTAATGCTAACTAGCTCATCATATTATAACTACCGGTTCTACAAGCAACTCGCAACAGACCATCAATCATAATGTAAAAGTCGGATACCACGCTAACGATGATAGGTAGTCATGAAACAATAAAGTGCGAAAGAACAGGTTATGACCGCAAGGTACTTGCCTTGAGCACGCTCGACGGACACGTTGGACGATGGATCCGAGATGTGCAACTGCCCAGTAGCTCCCTCAATAGCTACATGAGAACCTACAGGGTGTTATGGAAGATAACCGATCAGATAGGATGAATTTGGTAAAGAAACAACATGAGATAAAATTGACTGGAAAGGAAACAGCCGTTTGGTCGAGCGAACAGCCTTTCAACCGTGCCTCTGCACCCGTCCGCCGCCCGCTGGCTGCTGCCGCCGCCGGCCACCACTAGTGAAGCCATGCACGTGGCGTGTACATGCGGGTGTGTGTGCAAGCGCGGGTGTTGCCGCCGCAGCACCCCTCGCCGCGTCGTCGCCACCACCGCCGGTGCACCATGGCGGCCGCGTGCGTGCGCCATTGCGCGAGCCGACGCCGCCGCTCGCCGCTGGTGCTACCGATGCTGCCGCCACCTCTGCCGCGCCATGGCGGTCGCATGCGCGTGTGCGCGGGCGCAGGCGTGTACGCATGCGTGCGCCACCGCATGAGCCGACGACACCGCTCGCCAGTCACCGCCGCCACCACCGGCGCCCCCTATGCAGTCGCACAGCAGGAATAGAGAGAGAGAGGAAGATTAGATTGAACCTAGATCTAGAAAAAAAACCCACGCAAGGGAAAGAGTAGGGAGTTCCCCCCTTTTAAGGCCATGACTAGATTAGGGTTTTATTTTTTATTTATATTATTTTAATTATTTTTTGAGTGCTACACCAAGTCTCTCTCATCCCGATTCCACTGAACCATGGCTCACTTGGCCCGTGCAATCCACATAGCGCCATCCCATTGTTCGAACATGCCTTTAACTTTTCCCGCCTTTCTCGTGCCATGCTTGAGCTCATCGTCTCACACGGCATCATTGATCGTTCTGGGCCTCAACTCCTCCATGTGCCTAGCCCCGATCACTGCCGTTGACCACAGTTGATTCCAAGTGACTTTGCATATCCAAAGACAAAGAAATTATTTCTAGGCACAAGTTTTTCACAACTTGACCTACATTACCCAAGACATGCATCATGCAACCTTAAACTAATGACCCAGGTCATCTCAACTTAATCCATGATTCAAATTCCAAAATCCTCAAATTCTGCCAAAAACTACTCTACAAACATTGCAATGGTTCATCATAACACTATTTTGGACCTTCTCATATGGTCCTTTAATCTTCCCCCTTGATGAACTCATTGGCAATACTCAAAAATGCAAATTGGAGGTGGTTTTAGAAAAGAAAGAAGGAACTTTGTAAAGAGAGTTCCAAATGGTAAAAAAAAAGAATGTAATGAGCTAACAATAACCATTTGAGACAGAAATGGATAGAAACTACTAAAAAAAGACAATGTTTCGCAAAAAATGGCTTCATATCCACAAAGAGAGTCAGGAAATTTCACTCTAGGTCCATATGAAAGAACAATTATTCTGTTTGATCTTGATTATGATGAGAATAAATCAATTGCACAAAAACTCCAAAACCTGCTTATGCATTTTTACCCAATCTTTCTCCCCCTTTGATAATGAAGTCATCAAGATATGTGGAAGAAGATAGAGCATGAATGAAATGAAGTGATTTCATTTTATTCATTTTAGCATTTAAGAGCCATGAAAGTTAACCAAAGTGACTCAATAAATATTACACCAAACCATAAGAAGTGAAAGTGCTATCTAGATCATGGCAAAACATATTTAGCCAAGCTCAAACGAAATTAGCAATGATTCTGAAATTGAATAGATTTTTAGCATATCAAGATATCCAGAAATGAACCAAGCCTTGTCAATATACTAAATGGAACCAAGAAGCGTTCGTTGAGTTAATTTAGAGTGCTACAAGTTCAAAAATAAAACATTTTGTTCAAGCACTTGATATTACTGGTAGTTGAGCAAATGTAGCATATTTGGCAAATTTTGAATTTATTTTTGGTTTTAGCTAAGCTTCAGCCATTTTCATAAAATTGAGTTTATTTAGCCATGTGTTAGATCTCAAGACTTATGTGACTATTCCAAGCAAGAAGCTTAAAGAAGTGATTTTGTCATCCAAAACTCCCCCGAAGTTCATGCTTAGTATCATGGCAAACTGTCTCATAAGGAAGAATTGGTGAGATCAGTTTTTTACACAAAAAAGATCTTTTTGCATTTTCTTGACTTAGTTCAAGAACAAAGAGTTAATACTAACTTATGCTTCACTAATGAACTAGCATAGCTCAACCTAAAGCTCAATGTGGATTTAGGACTTAGCTTATTTGAAATGGCATGAGACATAAGAGGATTCAAGAGATCAAGACATGTTTTAATTCAAGTTTTTTATATTTAGAGAAGTTAGCATAGCAAGAGTTAAGCTATACATAGAAGAGCATGATAAATCTAGCAAACTAGTATAAATCATGGCAAGATGTAAAGCAGATTTATCATGTTACACAAGGATAATAATTAGGGCTCTATGTATTTATATTACAATGCATAATGCTGAATTTAAATATGATGCACTCGTCCCCCTTAGATTCCAAACCACGCGCCAAATGACCTCCGGGTCACCACATGTCTCGCTTTGTTGCTTGGCAAATGTTAACTATTCTCATGTATTTTTCCCGATTACTAGGGGTAAAACCCTCGCCTACGGGGTAAAAGGGCTTCACAGCCCTCATACTTCGGTGTCCCATGATTTAGTCTTGTGGGCATTCCTTCGGTGTGCCCTTGACTTAGTATCATGAGCACATCTCCAAGGTGCCTATGAGCCAGCCTCATGGGCGCCTCCAAGTCCAAAGAGGGCTGCTATTCCAAGTGGCCATTTGGTTCCCCACAACTTAGTCTTATGGGCACATCGGATATGCCCGTGACTTAGTCTCGTGGGCACACCTCTAATGTGCCTGTGAGTCTGTCTCATGGGCGCCTCCAAGTCCACTCGGGGCTACTACCCCTAGTGGCCATTTGGTGCCCACGACTTAATCTCGTGGGCACCCCTCCGGTATGTCCGTGACATAGTGTTGTGGGCACACCTCCAAGATGTCTATGAGTTAGTTTCATAGACACCTCCAAGTCCACAAGGGGCTGCTACCCCTAGTGGCAATTTGGTTCCCCACAACTTAGTTTTGTGGGCACATCTTAGATGTGCCTGTGATTTAGTCTTATGGGCATACCTCCAAAGTACTCTATGACTTCTCGTGGGCGCCCCTTCGGTGTGCCTATGACCTAATGTCGTGGGCACACCTCTAAGGTGCCCATGAGTTAGCCTTACGGTCGCCTCTAAGTCCACTGGGGGGCTACCACCCCTAGTGATTATTTAGTTCTCTATGACTTAGTCTCATATGCACCCCTCCGATATGCCCGGGACTTAGTCTCGTGGACACCCATTCAAGGTGCCCCATGATTTAGTCTCATGGGCACACCTCCAAGGCGCCCTGTGACCTAGTCTCATAGGTGCCCAAACCCATCAAGGACTACCACTTCTAATGGCCATTTGGTAGCCCATGACTTATTGTCATGGACACCCTTTCAAGGTACCTTGTGACAGTCTCATGGATGTTCTCAGGCCTATTGGGAAATGCAACCCCTAGTAGCCTTGTGTTACACTTCAACAACTCATGTACACCCCTTCCAGGTAACTAAGATCATATGCCATCAACCTAGCTTGAACCTTGGTCATGGGCTATTGTACTTACGAAATGTTGTCACCTCGAAAATCCCACTATCTAAATTGATAGGACTCTACCTGTCCCACAATGGATTCGATCATCTATCATATCGGACGAATGTTATCTTGCTACGAGAAATGAGTGTTGATCATTTCCTTTTTCACTTCCAAGCTCACGTTAGCTACTTGTCTCCCACAACATTTCCATGCTCATGTTCATTTGGCGAATGATCCCCGCTTTCTCCTCAAAACCCTTTAGCTTTTCCTCAGTGACTCTTAATTTCTCTTCGATGGCTTGCAACATCTCTTTAGTGTCTCTCAACTTCTCCTCTGCAGCCCTCAGTCTTTCATTGCCACCGGCTTTGCTTTAACACGCTGCGTGCCTCAAAGGCTATGCCTTGGTAGGGTGGCCCCGCGTCCACTACTTCGTCTTCATAGGCTTCGCTCCGACACGCCTCCCACCTCAAAGGATGTGCCTCAGCGAGGCAGCCGCACATCCTCTACTTTGCCCCCACAAGCTTCACTCCAACGCACTGCCTGCCTCAAAGGATGTGCCTCGGCGAGATGGCCTCGCGTTAGATACTTCGCCTATACCAATTCTGAGCTGACACGCCGCTCATCTCGAAGGCTATGCCTCGGCGAGGCAGCCCGACGTCCACTACTTCATATCTACCGGCTCTGCGCTAATGCGCCATTCGCCTCAAAGGCTATGCCTCGGCAAGATGCCCCCACATTCGCTACTTCACCTCCACTGGCTCTGTGCCGATGTGTCGCCCTTCTAATAGGCTATGCTTCAGTGAGGTGGCCCCACGTCCGCTACTTAGCCTCTACCGGCTCTACATCAATGCGCCGCCCGCCTCATAGGCTATGCCTCGGTAAGGCGGCCCTATGTCCGCTACTTCGCCTCCATCGGCTTCGCTCCGTCGCACCGTTTTGTCTCGTTGACCACGCCCTGAGACAAGGGGCTAGTGGCACATACAATAGGAAGATACCATGGCAACCAAAGCCTTGCCTTGGTAGTGCTTCCATTGTGGCGGGCCTTGATCACCCTTGCATCAATCACTTAGGCCTTGCTTCGAGCATTTGGCATGTCCATCGCGTTCAGCTTGCTGTGCTTGGGCACGACAATTACCAAGCTAGTGAAGCTATGGCTGTTGTTAGGAATGGAACAATGAAAATCTCACCACACAAAGGGCCAACGAGAAGTGGCAATTTGGCACTCGTCCTCGCGTGGAAGACTCATGTGATATGAAGCTAAAATTTGGCTAAGTCTTGGGCACCCGTGTGCCCATCAATCTAAAATCTTAGCTAAGTCATAGATGCTCTCGTGTGGATCCCTCAGGCCTCATGCAAAGCTGCTGCCCTCGCGTGGAGCATTCACATGATATGAAGCCAAAAATTTGGCTAAGTCTTGGGCGCCCACGTACCCATCAAGCCAAAATTTGCTAGGTCATGGACGCCCTCACGCGTATTCCTCGGCCCTAGTGCCTCGCGCAGCATCGAGTCAAAATTTAGCTAAATCTCGGACGTTTGTATTCTTGTCAAGCTAAAATTTGACTAAGTCTTTGGAGCCTACAGAGGTGCCCTGCAAAAGGCCTTGTTAAGTGCACATCGAAAATATTTCCAACATACCGTAGTAAGCATATTCATCAACAAGATACAAGACCTCATCACTCTTCTTTGCCCCTCAGGCGCCCTTCAAGGCAGGGATATGGGGCTCGTGTTGAGGAATCCTACCACATCCTGTCTAAAATGTCTCTCAGGCTAAGGCGGCTCCCAGGTGCCACAAGCATTGCCTTCTCCGTCTTAGTGAGGGAAGAAGGTTCAACCCCCACAAGAACCTCTTTGACGGAATCATCATCAAGAATCTCAACCTCCTCTTCAAGATCATCGTACGACAAACCCTCCATCTCGGCATCCTCGGTTCGGTCTTCACCTCCTCTCCCCTGATCTCGGAGCAGTAGAAACCTACGATATCAACAACACAAAAATGGATAATTGCTCAGCAGAGAAACGCCAATATGCGTATAAGTTATACAAGATATGAATTACTAGCCACATAGGCGTGGCGCAACGCCACGCCAGCCACCATGTGGACCGAAGTAAAAGAGGAAAAAATTCGCAGAAAAAAGAAAGCGAAGGGGTTTTTTCGCAAAAAATTGTAGGACTTTTCGCAATAAAAGGAGACCATAGGGTTTTTTTGTAAAAAATCGAGGGTCTTTTTGGAAGAAGTAAGGGCCTGTTCGTAATTACGGGAAACTGAGGGTCGCAATCCAGCAAATAAAATATGCAGGGGCTTATTCAAAAAAATGTAGGGACCTTTTTGCGATAACAGAGGACCTATACGTAATTTTCCAAAAACCCAGGGAAAGTCACTCGGCCGGCCGTACGCGAATTTCCTCCGACACGCGCCGGCCGGCCGAGCGCTTGCGTCGACGTGGATGCCCTGGGGGGGCCGGAATCCCCCCAGGTTTAGTATCCGTATGATGATATAGCGCCAATACTGATGGACAGCCTACACCTAAGGCTTTACGCACCCTGCTGCACTCAGCGCTCGTGTGCCCCCGTGCCCTGACACCTAGCTTTTCTGCTACAAGGATGCGCTTCCATATGAACGATAGCACAAGTACCGATATTACCAATGCTGTCGTGCAAAGTTAACATGCATGCATGGATGCAAGTGCAACGTAGCAAGAGATTTCATGGGACACCACGATTTTTGGCCAACTCATAGCGAAGTGATTCCAGTGCTGCACAACATTTGCACATGCAAGTAATTATAGCATGATACACCACTGTCACCCTTAATCCCATTGACGCCAGCACAAGGTATAGACGCCCAGTGCGCCTCCACGCACCGGCGCTCACATCCCGCACGCCCTGGCACTCCAATGCCTGTGCCCCGGCGCTCCATCGCTCCAACGAGCGGGCGCCCCAGCATGCAGCTGCAGCGCCTAAACGCCTGCTCCCCGGCAGCTACAGCGCTCAGTCGCCCGCGCCCCATGCACCCTGGCGCCCACATGCCCAGTGGCTGCACGACTTGTGCACACCCTCATGGTCCAGCACCTAGTGCCAGAGCCCGGCTGCAGCGCCCCGGTAGCCGAGCCCTGTGCTCCATGCCATGGACATGCCGTGCCGTCCGCACACCTGTGTGCCCCAGCACCCACACGCTCCTGCGCCCATACGCCCTGCCAGTTGAGTACCATTGCTAAGAACCAGGTTCTCGTAGAATGCTCAGGCCGTCAGGCGCCCTGCCGACTCCTCCGCCGGTGCTCTGCGCCCTGGACCACAAGATACACGTTGGCCTACCTATACATCTTAATGGACGGGTTGCCCTCAAGATACATCGCAGGTGGAGTGCCCTGCAGTCAGTTCGCCCGGCGCCCTGGCAACCCATCCGCCGGTGACCTGCATGCCCGTCAGGGCCCTGCACTCAGTCCGCAAAGCACCCTGGCAATCCATCCACCGGCGCCCTGGCATGCCTGCCAGCAACACCATGCGCCCTATCCGCTAGCGCCCTAGCGACTCATCCAACAGCCGCCGCGACGCCTTGTGCTTTTGATGCTGCTCTCGCACAACCAGCCACACCTCTAGTGCTGGATATGCAACCAGTGAATTTACCGCAAGGCCCCTCATATGCTTAAGACAATCTAACCTTCTCCATGCATTGCACGATGCACGGCATGTAGGCAGCAAGAGCACATTTAGCTAGCAGGCCGACTCGAGTAGTGAGTAGCTAGCTGTTGCTGAAGATGGAGGCTAGCTAGTTAGCTGATTCATCAACACCCCGCTCGAATCAGGGGTTTACGACCTTAGGGGACCCGACAGGGAGTACGTGGCAGTCTTGTTGTGTTTCTCTTCGACACGTGTAGCCCATGGCATATATTAACAAAAATGGACCTAAAGCATGCCCATAACAAGAGTGAGTGACGCGAACATGTATGGTTAGCTCCAGTGGCGGAGGACAGAAAAAAAATAAGGTATGACAAAATTGATAACATAGATATCAAAGATTTCTCACTAAATTGGTTTATACACATATAACATATCATGATCGTCACCTACTATATAAGTAAAAACATTTAGCCGCCAAAAGGCCCATACGTGATACA
The DNA here is from genome assembly GCA_036346575.1 of Dendrocalamus sinicus. NCBI lineage: Eukaryota > Viridiplantae > Streptophyta > Magnoliopsida > Poales > Poaceae > Dendrocalamus > Dendrocalamus sinicus. The sequence goes on from CM070662.1 coordinate 32,808,271, forward strand.
CTAAATCACTAATACGTCCACACAATTAAATAAAGTAGCAGCCCAAAAGCAGCCGACAGCCCAGGAGAACGTCCAGGTAACATTCGCTACTGTTCTTCTTCCTCTCGCCGCTGACTGAGAGTTTATTGCAGTGAAACTTCATCTTTCTTGATGTGTCCATGGTACAGAGTGATTTCGGGGTAAAAATCGCTGAGAATTCAAGGTATGGGAGCGCCATACCTTGCCATACTGAGAGCTCCGCCCCTGGCTAGCTCCACGGGTGTCAACAGATTCAATATAAATCAAATAGTTTAGATACGGATGCTAGATAAAGCGGATAATAAAGATACGATTAGTACTCTTTGAGTTTTATTCTATCAAATACAAATAGAATAGTCTGAATATAAGCACTAAATAAAACGAATAATTTGAATCAGATTAACACCCCTGGCTAGCTCACATATATGGTTGTGGATGCAATCAATGAAGATGCCAAATCCTTCGATTCAAAAGTGAACTAGTCCGATGCATGATTGCAGCATGGTATATATGGAGCTAGCTTAGCTACAACTCACTCGATCGATCCAGCCTGGCCGTACAGAACAGAACTGATAATGTTTTTTTCGTTGTTTTATTTGTCTTTTTAGAATTCGTATCATCAAATTTTTTTTGAAATTTGACCACTGATAAACTCAAAACTATCTAGATTAGTTATACGAAAATTATATCATTAAATTTAACATTAAAAACACTTTTATAATATTATAATTTTATTAGTATATCTTAGTGTAAAATTTAACAGCCAAAATCGTATATTAGACATCGTAAAAAATCAAAAAACAAGTGTAGATCGATAGACAGAAGAATGCAGATAGAGTGCAACTGTGCGTGCAATCATATCAAAGGAGTAAGCTGCATGCTCAGCTAGCTAGCCAGCTAAAAAAATTAGATTATTTGTGATCATGGCGTCTGCTGCAACCCAAGAACAGCTGTTGGCTAGCACTGAGGAACTGCTCCAAGGCCAGCTCGAGCTCTGGCACCATGCCTCCGGCTTCATCAAGTCCATTGCGAATCCCGGAAGCCATGCATCCACCACTGCGGTGGCACTCGTAGGCGCAAGGGGTGCTGCAGCATGGCGGCAGGCACCAGCAAGAACACGGCGCACCCGACATACTCCACCACAAGCATGACCCTGGCGTCACGGGGCCCTCGGCAGCGTATGCCGCCTTCGTCAGCCTCGAGGCCCTCCACTCGGTGGAGCTCGTCGGCGGTGACACGCACATCGGCGCTGCTGGCGACTTGTCCGGGCGGTTCGAGCCGGGGGTCAGGGTGCAGTACGGGCCTGCCACGACGGGCGTGGCGGCCGGCGACGTGTTGCTGACACTGGGCCTTGTGCCCCGCGACTAGCGCCTCCACGGCGCCCGGCGTCCCTCGCGGCGCCCTGCGCCCCTCGTCTGGCACCACTACGTGCCCCTGCGCCCGGCGTCCCCTCCGGTGCTCATCACTTTGCCGCCCCCGCGCTCGCCTGGCACCGCACGCCCTGACACTTTAGCGGTGCCAGCGTCCTGGCACCATGCGCCCTCGCGCTTGCCTGGCACCGTGCGCCCAGGTGCCACACGCCCTGGCACTTCAGCGGCGCCAGCGCCCTGGCACCCGGGCGGCGTCCAGCGCCCCGACGCCGCGTGCCCTTGCGCCCTGCCATCCGCGTACGCGAGCCCAGGTGCCCTGCTGTCCGCATACGCGAGCCCAGGTGCCCGTGACCTAGGCGAACCGCGCATTGTCGCCCACACATCCACGCCTAACTCGAAGCAAATCATGAAGTAGAGGAGGGAGAGGAAGAAATCAAGAATCTGGACTGGTAAGTGGTAACTCATCGTCCGGGCAATCTGCATGTCTTTCCCATTGGCAGATTGCGGTCGTCGATGCCTACATTTCAGAGTGCCCGACATACACAGCTACATGACTTCGTGCATGGTACATACAAAGGAAACCGGAGAAAACAATTCAGTTGCGTTATCTCATGAAAACGGAAACACATATCCGATACTCAGCTTTGGTTCTTTTATCCAACTGGACAACGAATTGGCAAGAAAACAATTCAAACTCGATTAATTGACAGACATCAACAAGTACAGCTGGCATTGTACTTCTTTATACATGAATATATACCGAATCGACCAGTCGAAACACGCTTACCGAAAGATTTACAGAATAATTTAGGTAGAGACCAAATTAGGAAAGAACTTTCCTTGTCTTGATATGCAGTAGAAACGATTAAAATATAAGTAATTCTTGTCCAGTCCTGAACAAGATCACCGAGGATACCTGGAAGACACCAAGAATTCCTCCTCCATACTTTATTGTCTACTTGCTACCTGTGTAGGCCCTTCAACCTGGAAGGTATCCCGGTTCCTTGGTGTTATAGTACGCGGAGCACTCTTCTTCGTAACTTGTATGTTCTCAAGTGTCATCTCCGCTTCCCTCATTGTAGGTCGGTCTTCTGCGTTATATTTAGTACATGTGACTGCTAGTACAGCTACTTCTTGGACATCCCCATTTTCCTCTTCCATGACTTGCGGATCAATTATGTCAGCTAGTTTGCCTTCTATGAGAAGCGAGCCAAAATGTGAAACAAGGCTATCACCATTGTCAGACCTATAGAGGAATGGTTTCTTTCTAGTAAGTAATTCTATAACAAGAACACCGAAACTAAAAACATCGCTCTTGTCCGTTAAACGACCTGTATAATAGTACGTGGGATCTAAGTAACCAATTGTTCCTTGAATTACCGTAGTCACTCCTGATTGATTAATTGGTATATACCTTGAAGCTCCAAAATCTGACACCTTTGCTGTCAAATTATCATCAAGAAGTATGTTAGATGACTTAATATCTCTGTGGAATACTGGTATTGAAGTAGCTGAATGTAGATAGGCCAAAGCTCTAGAAATTTCAAGAGCTATCCTTAATCTATCGTCCCATGATAGTGACATTGGTCTACCGACATGAAGATGATGATCAAGAGTTCCATTTGAAATGAACTCATAAACCAGCAATGGAACTTCTGTCTCAAGACAACATCCAATTAGCTTCACGACATTCCTATGGTTGATTTGAGAAAGAATTGCAACCTCATTAATGAAGTCATCGATTTCTCTCTGTACAACAATCTTTGATTTCTTGATGGCCACAACCTGTAGGTCTAAAATTCCTTTGTACACAACGCCATGTCCTCCACCACCAACCTCACGAGACTTATCAAAATTGTCTGTAGCCTTCTCTAGCTCCCCTAAGGTAATGATCATCCTTTCGCCAATGTCTGCCCTTTGTGACATCAGTTGCTGCAATAGTAACCCGTGATTTTGCTTGAAAAATCTTTCTTTAATCTTTTTCATCTTTTGTACCTTGATTTTACGTGTTATGACAGGAGCGGCAAGTGCCAAAAGCAAAAGACCTGTGCCACCGCCAACTCCTAGCCCGACTAAACCTGAAAAATATAAAGAGCCAAATCCGTGAGTGTGGAGGTAACGGACAGGTTCATTGAGAATGATTATCAATGAAGTGTCATACGTACTGCTATAGTCTCTATAAAGCTGTGGCGATAAAAATGCATTAATCAGGTAACAGATGCTACATTGTATATGATTGTCACCTGACAAGGAATTCTTCATTGTGATGCAACCCCCTTTTGTGAAAGGATCCCCGTAAGTTCCATTACGACATCGGCAATGAAAACTTCCGGGCATGTTTGTGCAGATTCCATAGCATGGGTAGAGATCCCGATGCGAACACTCATCAATGTCTAGACAAATACAGCACAGTAAAAATATGAACACACCATAAGCTCGAAAGGAAGTCATACATATCAGCAAGCAGCAGTAACAGTACAAACCATGCTGAGAAAGGGTACAACTATAAATGATAAATGAATCTAGATAGATACGCAAGAGGCAAATCCATATAACATGAGGTTAGCAGGGATAAAACTGTGGTTGGTAGAGGTGCCACGCCGGTTAGACAATTCAACGTTTGGCATAAGCAAGCTGATCTCAAATCTACATTAATAACATATACAGATCTAAGCGTACAGCCATAGTTACTAAGTTGTAAACAATCAAGCAATCTGATATGTATTCAGCTGGTATACCTTTGCATCCATTTGGTATAGAAGCAGGGGCGGAGCCACACCCCTAGGCAGGGTAGGCTTCAGCTCGAAGTGTGGAAAAATATCTAGTATACAGCATGGGTAATATTTTCATGGTCCAGCCCAGGTAGTCTAAATCATTCCACCACTGAGCCTGGGGCATAACCAAATCCTGGCTCCGCCAATAGAAGCATTGCCCTCGAAGCCAGGAGGACAGTTGCAATGATACCCTCACTGTGTGTTGTTGCAGACTTGCAGTGGCCATAACACGGGTAGATACCTATGCATAGTCCCACTTCTTTTGGTTAAAAGGCAAGTATATGGTGGACGTGTTGTTTGCTCTTGTTATCTTATGTTTTTAAATTTTTTACCATATTGTTTTATATGATTATTATTGTTTACCATGATGTCTCTACGATGACGGTTAAATGACGATGATGAAGCATGTTAATTGTTAATTGAACCATTTCATTGCACCTTGTACACACTCAAATCATGAAAGAGAATGAAATACCTACTTTGGTAGGTATCTCTATGGGATTGAGGGATTTGAGAGGGTGAATATCGATAGGTGTTCACTCAGTTGTACAGGTATAATCTATGTGATGAGCATGATGTGCCTGTAGTGCAGCCTTGCATCGCACTAAAGAAAAGAAAGAGATGACAATGAGATGTATGGATGGTGATATTTTATATTTATTGTTTTATTATGTACTTGTTGAGTCATGGATTCAACCTTACTTTATTTATATTTTTAATTAACCATTGTTGGCGACACATATGGGAGTGGGAGTTTCTATGATGCGTGGAATTTGATTCAAGGTCATTTTGACCATCCTTAGCCTACATGCAAGTTCTAGGCTTAAGTTTTGATTTTGGCCTGATTTTGGTGCAACTTGGGTTTAACAGCAAAAAGTTCTTAATCGGATCTCTTCATGTTTTAGCTTCCTAAGGGGTTGTTCTAGCTTGGTTTCAAGTTTCAAATCATTTGGATACTTGGTGTGAAAGTTGTGCAAGTCTTAGTCTTTAGCTATTTTGTTATCCTTTGTGAGAGGTCAGTCCAGCCACTAGTTGGAGTTTACACTGTCCCTCTATGTCAAAGCTTGTTTTCCTCCATTTTTCATGGTGTTTCCACTGTGTGTGTTTAGCTTTTGATCTTTATAGCCCTCTATAACTATTGGAGTAAAAAACTTAGAAATATTTAAGGGAAAAAGTTTTCGGCTCCCATTCACCCCCTCTGAGCACCAGCCACAGTACTCTCCATCTATACACACACATGGTAGCGCTATTCTGTGCCTGAGCATAGAATAAATTATTCTACGCTCTGACCGTAACGGGAGCCGCGTGACCTGACCACACCCTAGGCGCTTGACCACAACCCACCACGCCCAAGAGCTCCCCTGTGCAACTGACAATAAAATCGCACAACCCTAGCCTTCCACCACCCCCTGCCAGCCGTCTTCCACCATGCCACCCCTACCCACCGTCTTCAACCGTGCTGCACAAAGGCGTCGCGCGGAATCAACGATAAAATGGTATAAGGCCGTCCACCATGAAGGCATGGGAATCCACCCTATTGGCAATAATCGATCACCATCACTGTGTCATGGAGTTTTGTCGTCGACGCACATCCACCATCTCCCGTGCTGACGCCACCACTGTTTTATGGCGCCATTAAAAATGGAAATCATATTTACGACCAAATGCAAATCAAGTTACTTTATTGACCAATTTACCTAACACGTTGTTAGAGTTTACTCACATCTAGCCATTGCGCATGATGGCCATGTGATAGTGGCAGTAAAAATATAGATACCACATTTTGCGTCTAGATACATTTTAATTTACAACCAGATGAAAAAATAGAACCGTTGTGTGATAGCAGCTTTAAAAACAGATACCACATTACGTCTAGATGCATTCCGATTTATGGCCAGATGAAAAAATGAAACCACTATGTGATGGCGATATTAAAAATAGATACCACATTTATGTCCAGATACTTTCACATTTACAGCCAGATGAAGCTGTTTTTACTATATTCATGAATTTATTGGACATGCCATTAATGTTTACTGCCTCACCTAGCCATGGCGCATACTGGCCATGTAACGTCAACGTCGGGGTTGTGGGTTTGGCGTGAGTGGGTGGGGATAGGCGGGTAGAGTAGCTTGGTGGGGGGACGAGCTCGGTCGAGGCGGAGGGAACTGGTTGGAGCATAGAATAACATGCATACAATAGTGTATATTTGTGTGTATAATTACCTGGGACACCATGGTGTCAAGGTACAATGATCTCAAATAGATATTTCCTTTATGTATCATGTGATTTTAAAATTTTTTAGATGCCGACTTTAACTAGTTTACTAACTAGTTCAAACAAGTTTGAACTAAATTTTGAATTATAGTTGCCTTTTTTATGATTTGATTGTAGATGTATACTGATTATATATAAATCAACAAAGCATGTGATCTAAATTTGTTCAAAATCTTTAAATTTGAGTATATTTTTCAAATGTATGTATTTTATTTGAGTTGTCATATATGGGTATATACCCTAAAACTGAATTTTTTGATAAATATACCTGAATTTGGCTAGAATTTGTGCATTTGGAATCATGGTGTCTTGACGCCATGATATCCTATTTCGACATCACATGCATACATCCATACGTACATATGTACGTATGTTGGAAAATGGTTCAATACTCCTATGATCCCACTCTAATATACCCTATTAAATGTGTTGTTATATCTATTTATCTATTTGAGTATAATCTAATAATAATTATAAGATACTTCAAAGTGAGTTCTATAAAAAATTTCATCAAAGTTCACTTTTTATGGCATAATTTGTGTATGTACTCCTTTTATATATGGAAAAATGTATATAGTAAAAATAAAGGGCTTTTTAAGTCATATTGGAGTATATTAGAATTAGTATTTAAGTATACCAAAAATGATAAAGAGATATAAAATATTTGTTTAAGTGGTATACACACACACGGAACCAGACAGATATAAGAAACTAAGTAAGATATATCTATAATGGTATGTATATATAGTCAATAGTCACATAGATCTAAGCACGAAGTGTTAGCTACTATATAGCAAGCCTTAATTAGTCATATATTCTAATACCTTCACATCCATTTCGCATAGAAGCGTTGCCTTTGAAGCCATGAGGGCACTTGCAATGATACCCTCCTTGTGTGTTGCTGCAGTTGCCATAGCACGGGTAGCTGTCTAGAGCGGCGCATTCGTCGATATCTAAACAAAAACCGAAGTTGATTCATGCATATAGGTCATGCTAGGAATCAAATGAAACCAATCAAGTTTTGGTAACTAGCTAGATATATAGATATTACGTACCGTGGCATCCACGGGGAACGTACGGATTTCCTTGATAACCATCAGAGCAATGGCACCGATATCCACCGTGGCCTTTTGCATCGGAGTCTTGACAAGAGCTGTGGGCACTGCGACATTCGGGGGCGGACGCATTCGTCGTGCAAGTCGAATTACTGATCAACCAGTCTAGCAAGGCTGGGACCGCTTGAGGTTCCTGGATGACGAGCACGTCGAAGGTATTGAATTCCTGGTCAACTATGTAGACACGATCCGAAATACGGCTAGATGATTCGTTAAGATGGTGGATCTGGATGTCGTAGGAAGAGTAGCCTAGAACGATGAGTGCCTGACAGCAGCCAATGCCAGAGCAGGGACCGCCGGCGTTCACATTGGCCCAGAGAAAAAATCCGCCATTACCGTCCGATGGGCAGATGGCAGTGCAGGAACTGACCAAACTGTTGTTCTTTCCCCCCCGGATGTCGACCGTCGCGTTGCAGCCTACGAACGCAATACTGTTTGCTGCATCCGACAGGAAGTAGGGGCCGCTCTCACGGAGCCCGGCTCCCCATGTTCCACTTGTAGCCGCGTTCCCGTGCTCGTCGGTCCTGTTGAATACGATGATGCTGCTGTTGACGCGCACCGTGCCGTTGGGGATGGAGATCTCGAGCACCTGCATGGTGCCGTCGCCAAGGAAAAGCTCGCCCTTCCTGCAGGTCAGGTTGAAGCCGTCGCGGTAGCACCCGGGCTCCACGCCGAACGGGTACTCGACGCTGATGTTGCCGCAGAAGGTGGTGCAGCCGCTGCTCCCGGTGGCTGCCGCAGCTGGTGCCACGGCGACGAACGGCAGCAGAAGCAGCAGCGCGGCAACTTCAGCAGCGGAGAACATTGTAACTCCCCTACTTGCTACCCGCTGCATTTGTGTGTATCCAAAGATAATTTAGCGCACCACCTACGTTTTCTTTGTTTTCCTTTTCTTTTGCGACGGACAAGCACTACTTGTTGCCTCACGACACGACGAGGCCACTCATTATACGTACGTATTAGCTAGTTTTTGTTGAGTGGAAATGGCGCGAGGGGTATGAAATAGCTTGCGGTGTACGCGCGCGCGGTGGCCTGCAGGTAGACAACGCCGTGGCATGCAGGGCGCCGGCCGGTTAGTAGTAAAAGTGTCGGGAAGCACTGCCGGTGCCGGTGCCGGGCAAACCGCCCACTCCCTACTTGGCCGTGCCGTGCGGCGCGCGTACTTATCGTCTCCGATCTTTTTATCTGCCGGCCTGATGCTTATTACCTTTTTTTTGTTGTGCTTTCTTGACTCCTTTTCATGTAAGTCATCAGTAAGTAACTAGCCATGCGCATAAAATAAGCATAAATCCAATACTCGTGGTTTTTTAATACAGACAAAAATGCACGGCGATAGGGGGAAATTTAACTATTTGCCACTCTTAAGAATGTCACCTATTCAAATGACACTTTCTTCCTTACAATTAACATTTTGTCACTCTTAAGATGTGGTTGACTAATTAATCGCCACTTTCGAACCCACGATGCGCCAAATCACTGCCATGTCAGTGCCTCCCTGCTCGCCCGCGCCTGCGCCTTCGTCCCTGCGCTGCCGCCCGCGTCCCCGCGCCACCGCCCGCGCTAGATTTCGCCGCGCAGGGGACGGAGGCGCAGCGCGGCGCTGGGACGGAGCGCCGCGCGGCAAGCGGGAGGCGCGGCGGCGGCGCGGGGACGGAGGCGCAGGCACGGGCGAGCGGGGAGGCACTGACATGGCAGTGATTTGGCGTCTCATAGGCTCGAAAGTGGCGATTAATTAGTCAACCACATCTTAAGAGTGTCAAAATGTTAATTACAAAGAAGAAAATAGCATTTGAATAGGTGGCATTCTTAAGAGTGATAAATAGTTAAATTTCCCGCGATAGGGACTCCTCGACTCGTTGCCAGACATTTGGACTAGACAAGCTTGCACTACCCATCCGGTTCTGTTTATTTATGTAATGAAATGTTGCAAGAGAGAGAAGTAGGTAGATCTGGATCTTTGTATCGGCCGGCGGCACATGATATCTCCTGTCTGTTCTGCGGTAAAAGATAGAAAAAATGATATGCATTTCGTCCCTATTTACACAGACAAAGAGCTTGCAGTTCCACACTGCACCAGCAGATGCGGCAACGTGGGCGTACCTTACCCGTTCGGCGTCGGTGCCGGATGCCACCGCCAGGGCTTCAAGCTCACCGGCAATGAGACGTCCGGGAAAACAATTTCGGTACGGAAAAATTATCGGACTCCTCTTCGAAATTCGGTAATTTCGAAAATTTCTGATTTTTTTGGGAAAATTTCGGCCGAAAAATTCAAATATGCAGTTCGAAATTTGTAAATGAAATCTCGGTCGAAACAGATTGCAGTCTACCCGTTGTAGTCAACCAGTTGCAATTGCAGAACAATCCATCAAGAATCCGAGACTCTACCTCCAATTGCAAAACAAGACTAAGAATCCAAGACTCTGAATCAAGATTCCACCTCCAATCGAAGAACAAGAACAAGAATCTAACTGTAGTCTACCTCCAACAATCCATCCAGAATACAAGAACAAGAATCCACTAGTACTGCCTCCTCCATCTACATGACTCAAGAAGAAGAACACGAGCAGAGTTTGCTCCCGGCTACAGCACTGCCGCCGCCGCCATCCGCGCCGCCTCCCCTTCCACGCGCCGCCAGCCTTCGTGAATTGGGGAAAAGGAGGAGGTGTTGGAGGCTTGGAGATGTGCTGGGTTAGTAGTGGTGGCCAATGGGCAGTACCGGGTCGGCACGGCACGGGTTCAGCAATGACACAGTCCATTTAGACACGGCCTATTAAGGCCTACTAAATAAACGGGTCGTGTCGTGTCGGCCCGTGGGCTGGAAAATGGGTAGAAAGCGGCGTAGGTGCTGACGACATCAGTGCGCCCGTCCTCTCCTAGGAGGAGAACCTGGACGTCGCACGCCGCCACCACTAGCCTGTTCCTCCGGTCCTCCCCAAATAGGAGGTATAGGCCACTATCTCCGAGGGCGCCGCTCCATATGTTTTTAGCGACTTGGGGGACCGGCTGGAAGTTGACGAGGCTACTGCTGACCGCACCGTGCCATTCAACAGAGAGATGTCAAGCACTTGCACGCTGCCGTTGTCGAGGCACAGCTCGTTGTTCCTGTAGGTGAGGTTGAAGCCGTCGAGGTAGCACCCGGGCTCCACGCCGATACGGGTGCTCGATGCTGATGCAGCCGCTGTGGTTGGCGCGGTTTAACAATTTTGTTTGCGAAAAAAATTTGGAGGGTAGCGAAATAATTGAAATCATCAAAATTTCAGTAATTTCCGTTTAGAGTTTGTTCATATTTTGGTACTTTGAATTTGAATTTTGATGAAACATTAAATTTTTGAGGAGGAGATTACCAAAGATGGTAGAGATGAGCTAGATATTGGATATAGATGAAACAGAGATGAAAGTATAGATGAAACTTGCTCTAATATTTGAAATTCACCTGAAGATTTAAATTTAAACTTAAATTTCGGTCTTACAAAATAATTTCAGAGGAATCAAAATTTATGAAATTTTGACAAAATTGTTAACCTGGCAGTTGCTGCCAGCCGCCGCCGTACCCAATAGCTGCTGCAGCGCCGCGGCAGCCTCAGCCGCCGTGAATAACAATACCTGCACTCCAACAACTCGCCACTTACTAGCTGTTGCTGATGGTGATGGATTTTCTCCTAATCTCCAGGCTAATTAAGCACGCTACTTACCTCACTAGCTAAGTAAGCTATGCGCGCGCTCTACGTACCTAGCTACTGAACGGAACGACGGGGAATTGGGTGGTCTTCGTTCGTGAATCACATTCCGCAGTATGCACGACCAAGCCCCCTGATTAAAATACCTGCAGAGACAAGGTAAAATTAGGCGAGGCCTGTGCATCACGCGGGCACAGCACTCGGGCAGATCGGAGCGGGATTCCACCGCGTGGTGGTTACAGCACGACAAGCTTTATGGTTAGTTCGCCTTTTCACTTTTCCAGCGAAATGTCCCTTCTTTTTTTGCTTTTAAAAACTGTACGAGTAATAAACTTTTAAATAAAGTATCTTTCTAAATTATTGTCTACGAGTTAATTATGACACATATTATAATAACTTTATTTATATTGATTAAAACCGTATGTAAGTTTCTGTTACTCTATACTCTCTCTCACAAATAGTCCAAAAGTCATACACCGTAGTCAAAAGACATAAGTCAAAGCAAAAAGAACAAGCCTAGAGTTTGGCTATATTTTTTGTTGCGGTTGAAAGTTTTTGGTTACGGTTGATGACTTTTGGTTGTACTTTTTGAAACGATGACGGACAACAAAGACATTGACATAGACAATGTATGCGTCTATGGGTTTGGGGAGCTGTTTAAAATGGAGGAGTTGGCTTTTGGTCCACATGAGCAACGCGCGTGCGACTGTGCGAATTATGATTTCCTTACCTTTGGGGTTGGGGGCCACAAGTCGGGAGATGTGCGTGTTTGTGGCATGGTTCGGGAAACCGGCCAGTTTTTTATATATGTACTTATCGATTTTCTCTTATCTTACTTCGGTCTTGTTCGAAAAGATGTCAATTAAGAGAAGTATTTTTATATTTTTTTTAACAGTGATTTACACAATTTTTAAAATATGATGAATGGTTGATAGATATTACTTATATCTTTATTTACTTTGAGATTAGTACTATTTCTTATTAAAGATGAAAATATTGAAGCGCTGCTCGTCAATTATTTATATTCCGATAATCACAATTTGAAAACAACAAATCCAAAACCGCACAGTTTGTGCCATGGCCCATGGGCTACGTGCTGTCAAGAACGGCCCAACTTTAAAGCAAACATTAAGATATACATTGGCCTTGCGCTCAGAAAAAAGATATTGGGCATCACATGCCAACGAGACCCCAAAATCCTGAGAGGCGCAAAAAAGATATTGGGCCTTGTTCCTAGCATCTACGTATGGCTTCGATCTATGCGATTTCAATAGTGCAGCTTATGTGTTTTGACTGCGATTTATTAGTCTAATAAATAGTAATTATTTTATTAGTCTAATAAATAATAATTGCTAAAAGAATCGAAGCTAAAAATCGATTGAAAAGAAGAAAAGAATAGACCAATATTCTTGCAACGTAGTATATGCTTTCCTTGTGATTTTAGGATTTGCAATGTCTTGCTACATTTTGATTTCACGTCTTCCTCGCTCGATTTTGAGAATGGAGGGAAATAAAATGGCACGTTGCCACATAAGGTCAAGCAAGTGACTTCTAGAATAACGTTTGGTTTGCAGCTACAGCTGTGACGTGCCATATTTCTGGCATCTTGGTCCACCTGTCGTATACACATACTCATGCAGAGATTTGCTAAAGCTTAGGCGGCCGATTTGAGCACATTAGTGTGCGTTCGACATGGGAAAAATGTGCTATACTCCAACAAAAATCAGTAGTATTATCTCTAGAATACATAAAAACATGAGGCAGTCTGAGACTCGAATCAGCAACTGTAGTACCTTACAGCAAACTGGATAGTGAGCAAGGGAACGAACTCTCCACATTCAATCAACAGAAATGAAAGTACAGGCATTGCCCCATTTCGGTTTTTTAGCCAAGAAAATATACGAAATCAACTGACTTAAACAAATGTGGCTACCAAAAGATTCATACAATTATTTAGTAAGAGAACAAAAACAACATCATTACCTTCCAAAAAATAAGAAAGCAAGCAAGAACATTTGCTCTACTTTGACATGCATGACTATATATAATAGCATTGTTGTTGAGGCCAAAACAAACATCATCGAGGAAACCTTGCCGATAACAGGATTTCCTCCTCCATAGTATATTGTCTGCTTTCCTCAGTAACCCTTTCAATTGGCATGTAATGATCAGCAATTTGATGCCCATCATATCTCCTTGACGTTGCCGTATTGCTCTGAGCATGCTGCTTCTTAACTCGCAGGTTTTCTAGTGTCATCTCCACTTCTTTCATTGTAGGCCGGTCTTCTCCCTTCAATTTAGTACACATTGCGGCTAGTTCAGCTACTTCTTGGGCTTCTCCATGTTCCTCTTCCATGACTTGCGGATCGAGTATGTCAACCAAATTGCCTTCTCTGAGTAGAGAGACAAAGTGTAAAACAAGACTCTCACCACTATCGGAGTAATATATGACAGGTTTCTTTCTAGTAAGTAGTTCTACAAGAAGAACACCAAAACTAAAAACATCACTCCTATCTGTTAGTCGACCGGTGTAATAGTACATGGGATCTAAATAACCAAATGTTCCCTGAACAGCTGTAGTCACTCCTGTTTGGTCAATTGGAATGTACTTTGAAGCTCCAAAATCTGACACCTTGGCTGTCAAACTATCATCAAGAAGTACGTTAGAAGACTTGATATCTCTATGGAATATTGGCATAGAACTAGCTGAATGTAGATAGGCTACAGCTCTAGCAATTTCAAGTGCAATTCTTAGTCTGTCGTCCCATGGTAATGATATTGGCCCTTCAACATGAAGATGATGATAAAGCGTTCCATTTGAAATGAACTCGTAAACTAACAACGGAACTTCTGTTTCAAGGCAGCATCCCAGGAGCTTCACCACATTTCTATGGTTGATTTGAGAAAGAATTGCAACCTCATTTATGAATTGGTCGATTTCTCGCTGTACTGCTATCTTTGATTTCTTGATGGCCACAACATGTAGGTCTAGTATTCCTTTGTACACAATGCCATGTCCTCCACCACCAACCTCACGAGTTCTGTCAAAATTGTTTGTGGCCTTGTCTAGCTCTGCCAAGGTAATGATCATCCTTTCTCCAATATCCGCCTTCTGTGATATCAACTGCTGCAATAGCAACCCATGATTTTGTTTGAAAAATTTTTCTTTTGTTTTTGCCATCTTCCGTAACCTGATCTTACGTGTTACGAACGGAGCACCAAAAGCCAGAAGCAATAGAATTGAGCCACCGCTGACTACCAGGCCTATCCTTAAACCTGAAAAATTATCAAAATAAAATTACATATATCATCTAAAATTCTTATCTAACTAAAAAGGAAAGACTGTACTAACTATGTGTACTAAGTACTAACAATTCTTTTCTATCTCTTTTTTTTTTGCAAAAAACTTATCCAAACCCTCCATACACCTTACATCCAAACCAACTCTTGATTTCTACACCCGCTGTTGATCTGCATTATGCAATACGATTTTGTATATAGTTTTAGCATGATGTGTAGCATTGGTCTTAAGTAAATTACTTAGTTTAGCTTTGTTGGTTCGAGACCGTAGAGTTCATCAATTATATTTGGTTATGTAGGAAACTTGACGCAATTAATATGTCGGAGTATGCCAGCAAGTCCATGCAGGAGGAGGCGTGTATCTGCAGGCCATAGGAAGTAGTGCCCTTGACATATATCAGAGCAAGTACAATAGTATAGCCAACTAATGGCTATAACACTTGTCCATTTCATCTATAGTCTTCAAAAAATAGTTCATACAATAAGATAGCTATTACAATAACTAAGTAAGAGAGTGAAATGCATATTTTTGCCCTAGCTGTAATTTAATGACTTCCTTCTCTCTCTTCCTTTCTCTCTCGCCACATAAGATTTGGTTGATATTATATATAGCTCTTGACTAAGCCTTATTGTACTGCTCTCAAGGTGCGCTTGACGAGAGTCATGTGACAATCCCATGGAGTACGGTCCTGATCGGTTCCGCTTGAACTTTTGGCTTCTGGCTTATTTTTTCCTATTCATAAATTTCGTTTTTTTTTCTGAACTTTTGGTTTTTTGTTGAGCTTTTTTGCCAGTTCTTTTTTTCCCGTATTCGTTTGTATTATACATATTGGGCTAACATATTTTTTATATTTTTAAATTTTTTTAAATTTAATTATGCTAAATAAGCCTCTCACTACTCATGTTTTTTCACCACTCATGTATTTTCAGCCATAAGCCATGAGCTTTTAAGCCCAACTGATCACCACCTATGAAGGCAAACCTGTTGCACTGCATAGGCAATATTAGGACACGTCATGGTGAGATATTGGAGAGCACCTACCAAGATGCGGTATGCCAAGCCGTCAGAGAGAGAGAAGTACCGGTTGAGGAGGAGAGTTTGGGACTAGTGTCAATAGGTGTGGTGGCGGGTTTACACGAAGTCATGCCAGCTTGTTCGAGAAGATCGTCGGTGTATTTTTTTCTGGCAGAGAAAGAAGCTGGTAGATGAACGGGTGACAGAGATGCCAAGGAAGAAATGAAGGGGACCAAGATCCTTCATAGAGAATTCGTGATGAAGGTGTAGAATGAAGAACTAGAGGAGTGTGTTTGAGGAAGTGGTCAAGACAATATCGTCAACATATCGAAGAAGAAATCCGAGGTTGTGACCATGGCGAAACACAAAAAGGGTTGCATCAGAAGAGGTGGGATGAAATCCAATTGTGCGGATAAAGGTGGCAAACCGAGTGTACCACGCACGAGGTGCCTGTTTTAGTCCATATAGCGACTTAGACAAAAAGCAAACATGATCTGATCGGCCAGGATCAATGAAACCAGTAGGTTGTTGACAATAAATTGTCTCATTAAGAATTCCATGAAGGTATGCATTCTTAACATCAAACTAATGGATGGGCCACTGACGAGAGGCAACAAAATTGAGAACAGTGCGAATCTTGGCCGGCTTGATGACTGGGCTGAAGGTTTCATCAAAGTCTACACCGGGTTGTTGGGGCAAGTTGTGAACAACCCAACAAGCCTTATAGCGATCAAGAGAGTCGTCGGAATGAATCTTATGCCGAAAGATCCACTTGCCTGTGACAATGTTCACACCACAAGGGCGAGGAACAAGGGCCCAAGTGTCATTGGCCTACAGGGCACGATACTCCTTGTGCATTGCCTGAAGCCAGTTGGGATCACGGAGAGCAGAGCGCACTGACTTGGGTATGGGCGAGATAGCAATGGTGGAAACGATGTTGGCATATTGGGATTAGGCATGACCTTCCCGAGTTTGCCATGGGTAATCATGGGATGGCAAGCCGGAATAGGATGTGGCAACAAAGGAAGGTCTGCCATGGCAGACGAAGTGGACACCGCAGCAGGCGAAGTAGGTGTTGTGGTGGGGGAGTTGGTTGTCGTGGCAGCGACAGGAAAGGAGGCTGTTGTGGCTGATGTCTTAGGATGTGAAGGTTCTGCCACAGTGCCTGAATGTTGTGTTATGACAAGAACAAGAACATGTAAGTCTGGCTCAAGAAAGTCCAGATTATCTGGAGGAGTGGAATCTTGTTTGAAGGGAAATGAAGATTCATCAAAGAAGACATGATGAGAGTTGATGATACGATGAGTGGCAATATTGTAGCATCGATAGCCTTTGTGATCCGGTAGGTAGCCAAGGAACATACATACGAAGAACGAGGAGCAAGCTTGTTAGGTGTTGTAACATCCCAAATTTTTGCTAAAATAAAAAAATAAATAAATAAATAAATATTAATTCAAATAAAATTTAAATTAAAATAAGTATTTTTGTGCCTAAAGTTTTAAATTTGGATTTGCCCTGGATTTCTGTTTTTGAAAAAGGCTGGATTTGAAAAGCATTTTAAGAAAAACCCAAAAATAATATTAAATAATATGATATTTTGATTTTATATAAAAAAAATCTTATGTCAAATTAATTATTTGGAGTTATTTGGCTCTTATTTGGTTTCCTGGATTTTTCTGAGTTTAAAAATGTATTTTGAAATTAAAAAGTATTTTAAAGTATGAAAATTAAATACCAACATTAGTTGGAAATATTTTTATTAAGTCCAAAAAGTGTCCAGAAGATTCTCTGAATTTTTTTGGAATTTTTGGAGTTAATTTAATATTTTTCTGAGGCTTAATGAAATTCCTAGCCTTTTCTGAAAATCTGGAAATCAAAAATAAAATTAAACCCCTCCTCCCCCATCAGCCGCCACGTGGACGGCCAGATGCCGCCCACGCCCTTCCCCCTCGCCCCTATCCGGCCGCCGCCCCCATCCCGCCTTCCTCCCTCCTCCGCTCGCCACGTGTGCGCTCGGATTCGCGCCATGTCGCCCCTCTACCTCGGCCGCCCGATCTTCCCTTTCCCCATCTCGGCCGCCCGCGCGTTCTCCCCTCCCTCTCTCGCGCCTGCCGGCCCCACGATCGGCGCCTCTCTCTCCCGTTCCTCCGCCGACCGGGTCCCACCCGGCAGCCACCCGCGCCTCCTCTCCCGCTGACCGACGGGGCCCACCCGTCAGCTCCGTCCCCTACCCCGTGCCTCCTCCTTCCTCGCGCCGTCGCCGCCCGCAACCGGCCGCCCCGCCCTTCCCGGTCTCTTCCCCACCACCCGCGTGCGCCGCCCTCTCCCTAACCGCCCCGCACGACCAGCGCCCACGCACCACCTCCTCCCCGCCTTCCCCGCGCACGCCCCCACCTTCCCCCGCAACCGCCGCCATGGCCGCGCCACTCCGGCGACGAATTCGCGCCGGCTCTGCCTCCACCCCGCTATAAAAGCCCCTCCCCGAGCACCACCTCACCTCGCTCCACTCCCCGCCGCCCTCAGCTTCCCCTCTCCGTCGCTCCAGAGCCCCTGCAGCGTGCGGCTCCGCCTCGCCGCCGTCGCCAACGCCGTCGAGAAATCGCCGCCGCTCTGCTCGTCCCCGCGCTCGGCCGATGCCACCTTCGGCTTCCCCGCCTCGCCGTCGAGCCCGTGCGCCTCTCCCCCGGGCCCGAACGCCGCCGGGAAACCGTCCCCGCCGCCACCGCTGCGCGCGCCGCCGCCACTCCCCGCCGCCTCGAAACCGCCACCCCACCACCACACTCCCGCGCCTCCTCTTCCTCTTGCGCCACTCGCGCGCCGGCCGCGCCCGCCGAACGCCGGCGAGGTGCCGCTCCCGAGCCGCCTTCGGCCAGCTCGCCCGCGTCAGCCATGTGCCCACGTGGCAGATGACGTGGCGCCCGGTGGCCGCCACCTCGGCCTTCCCCGGCCCAGTCAGCGCCACCCGTGCGGCCACGCCACCTCAGACGCCCCTCACTTCCGTGGACCTGGTCCATAGACTAGGGGCCCGCATGTCAGTATGATTTCCCCGGGCTGACGTCATGTTGACTCGTTAAATCCGAATTTCCCGTTGGAAAATAATCCGGCCGAAAAGAAATTCTCTACTGACGCAATAATCCAGTTTTTCCTTTAGAAAAATAATTCCAAAAATCCTGATTTTCCATTTTCTCTCTTTTCAAATTTCCCGGAGCCCGTTCTTCTTCGTTCTAACTCCGATTTGGCCCATTCAAATTTCTAAATTCATCAAAAATTCTCCTCTATCCATTTCTAGCCTCAATTCAAATATTTGAGTTCAATTTGAATTTAATTTGAATTTATTTGAATTTGGTGGGTTATTTTCACGTGTAGACTTCGACGATTCGGGAAATTTCTTCGACGAAGATTCAAGCCAATTTGAAGAGCAAGGCAAGTCACCCTCCTTGATCATGTTGATCCCAGTTTTCAAAATAAAATTATGTTGATTTAAATTATATTGCATGCATATTTTTATTCAACGTATTTCAATTTAGTTTTAAATATAATTAATGCCTACTTGTTAATTCCTCCTTTGTTATTGAATTCCTTATACCTTGTCACCCTAGATCAAACTCTAGTTAATACATTAGTGTTGGCTAGAGGAATTTATATCAAATGCTTAGACCGCTTAGATATAATATTTTTTTGGGGATATCTTTCACATAAAATGATGCCCCTTTTTACATAAAATGATATGTACTCTTGACTTTGGTGAGTCAAGGAGGTTTATGAAATATTTTTGAAAACAAAATATAAACTTGGTTTAGACTTAGGCAACTGGTTAGATTGGTGGGAGCAGGCATGCCCTGTTGGTTGGAGCCGCAATGGTTGATTGTCGTGCACGGGGGTATGTGGTTGGGCACGAGTCGGATTAAGGACCGGTGCAGTGAGCTCTTGTTGCAAAGCCCTAATCGTACTACCACATGGTGGTATGGGACAGCACTGGGTGAATAATTTGTGAAGTCCCAACCTGAGTCAAGTTGTAGGTTGAAAGTGAGCGTGGTTGGTGCCATGTGAAGTCTCACTTGGCGGCGTGGTTAAGCCATGAGAAGTCTCGTCTAGGCTCAAGAGGGGTCCCGGTGCGGTGGATTCCTTCTGGGTGAAACCTTAGAGTTGGCTCGACCGGGTTGAAGGCTTTGCATTGTAAAGGCCTTGTCACGACTCCTTGCCGCACACCTAAGGAAGTGTGTAACTCGCGTGGCACAAAAGGATGATCGTGTCTTGTGGGTAAAGCTGTACAACCTCTGCAGAGTGTATAATCTATCCTGGATAGCCGTGCCCACGGTCATGGGCATGCTGAGTAAAAGTTTTTCATGGATTAGATTTTGATTTTTAAAAATATTTTCGAAAACCTTGTGGATAGATGGAACCCATGAGAGAAATTGAAAACCTTACGGATGGATGGAATCCGTGAGGGATTGAAATCTGGTGAATGGATGGAATTCATCAGAGTTGCGCAGTGAAAGTGTGTGGATGGATGGAATCCATACGTGGTCTTTTGGGAAAGATGGTTCAGGTGGGATGCCCGTGGATAGGTTGGTGTTTGGTCGGAGCCGACACTGACGGTATTATTTTTAATTACAAGTATTGTTTTATCTACTGTATTAAATTCAGCAATTTCAATCTATTATTATATTTCTTAAATGCTGTTTTATGCAAACTAACCCTATAAGCCTTCCATTGAAGCCTTTATCATTATGTTGCATTTTCCTGGGTGATTTGCGGAGTACAAGTTTGTACTCACGTTGCTTTTTCCACACAGAGAAGGAAGACGTCAACTACGGTGAAGATCTGGACGAATAGGCGCGTCTTCATCGTCGTTTGCACGTAGGCGAGCTCGATGGGCTTCTTCCGCTTCGGTTTTTCTTCCGCTGCTTATTACTTAATTTTGGCTTATGTGCCGTTGATGTAAACTTTGGCATTCATGCCCATATTCAGTTAATAAATGTCATTACGGTTGATATTTATCTTTGTTGTACGCTGTGTGCACTAGCTGATCCTGGACTAGTGCAATTTACACAGAGGATCCAGGAGTCGTTACTCCGGGTTCGGACAGGTGTGGTGGCTGCAAGGTTAGGATAGCAGACCCCCAAAAACATAGAGATGGGTGTAGTCTGGAGGTGTACCAAAGAGAAGCTCATGGGGAGAAATAAGATGGCGACGTTTGCTTGGCCGACGGTTTAGTAGGTAGGTGGCCGTGCTAAAGGCTTCAGCCCAAAAATGGGAAGGAAGGTGGGAATGAACAGAAGAGTGTGAATAGAATCATTGAGTGCTCGGATAATGTGTTCAGCTTTCCCGTTTTGTTGTGAAATGTATGGGCAAGAAAGACAAAGCGCGCCACCATGCATGGAGAAGAAATGTCAGGAGGCATGGTTATCAAATTTGCTTTTGTTGTCTGTTTGAACTGCAAGAAGAGGAAGGTTGAACTGCATCTGCACATATGCATGGAATGAGGTAATGAGTGGAAACACATCAGTTTTTTGACACAAAGGAAAGTTCCAAGCATAATGGCTGAATTCATCAAGAATGACAAGATAGTATTGATAGCCTAAAATGCTAGGAATTGGGGAAGTCCAAACATCACAATGAATTAGTTCGAATGGAATAGTAGTAAACGATGTGGAGTTATTGAAAGGTAGCTGGACATGATTTCCAAGTTGACAAGCGTGACAAGTAGATAAGACTATTTTATTACAACTAGAATGAAAAGATCCTAGTGCACGAAAAAGAGCTTCACGTCTAGGATGGCCGAGTCGCTTATGCCAAAGATTGATGGAAGTTGTAGTTGTGTAAAGACTCCGTGGGTGAGCTACGGAGTTGTAGGAGAACAGTGGATAGAGATTACCAGGGCTGTCACAGCGGAGAATCTCCGTCCTTGTGCGTAGATCCTTTACAGAGAAACCCCAAGGGTCAAATTCGATAGAAACAGAATTATCACGAGTATAGATGAGGAGCAACAAGAATGTTGTTAAGGTGCAAAGGAGAAGAGGTGGTGGGAATGGAAAGATGGCCGGTGTGAGTGATCAGCAAGGTGTTGCCATTGTCGATGATAATGCTGGAAGTAGAAGAGTAGGGACTAGGTGAGGAAACGTTACCGGGCTAGATGCCATGTGCGAGGTCACACCAGTATCCATGAACCACACCCTACCAGGCGTAGGTGACTAAACAGTCATGTTGTTTAGGGAAGTGATCAGAGCCGACTAATCCCAAGCAGGGGTCAGGCCTTGGAGAGGCGCCATTTGCATTGATGTCAGAGTGTGAGCGGCAGCGTAGGCGTGCGTTGGTGCCACGTTTGGTCGTGGACCAAGAAGACCAATGGAAGTTGGAGCACTCCACTGACCGACAGGCATAGGCCAGGCCTGAATCATACCGGTCCAAGGATTGAAGCATGGAGCCCAAGAGGAAGATGGCGCGGCCGGAGTGGGGCGACCGGTGTTGCTGATGTTTTCATTGTTGCGCCGGTCGCCTTTCCTGTGGTAGCCCCGGTTCTTTTTGTCAGAACAATCACCACAATTGTAGGAGGAGCCATCGGTGCTATTGATGTTGCTCCCGTATGACGAGGCCAGCTGGGCAATGGAGTACAGGGCAGTGGCCACAACCATCTTGGCAGTCTGCTTAGTTCGGTGCTCCTCAAGGAGAAGGAACGAGCGAGCATGAAGGAAGGTTGGAAACGACACCTGCATGGTGAGGATGGATGTTGTGTTGTGAAAGTTGGGGTTGAAGCCGCGCAGCATGTTGAGAACGAGCATCTCATCAGAGACAAGTTGACCCACATCACGAAGACTGTCGCAAGAGTCTTGAGCCGGTGGTAGTATGCCGAGCTCGACATATCTCCTTGGTAGATGGTGTGGAATTCAGATTCGATGTAGATAGCACGGGTGTGCTTGTTGTCCTAGAAGAGACCAAATATGCTAGACCAGACGTGGTCAGGGTCAGAGCTGTCAATATGACGGAGAAGCCCAAATTTACTGAGGATGACCTTGAAGAAAGCACGCCATGTTGAGTAATTGGATTCCTTGACATCCAATATCACCGAAACATAGGTGCAAACAAGACATACTTTTTTGGGCCACATTTCCTGAAATTTGACGAAATTCAGTTTTCCTGGCCCACTCCGAAAAAACCAAGTTCGATCTAAAATTCCGGCTCATTTTGAAATTTTTGGTCGGCCCAGAACATCCTATCTTTCTTACTCCGTTGGCCGACTCGCCTGTCCTCTCTCTCTCCCAATCGATCTCTCATCTCCCCAATCAATCTCCTCTCTCTCTCCCCCCCGAGTCCCGATCGATCTCCTTCCTCTCTCTCTCTCTCGATCTCCTCTCTCTCGGCCGACTCTTCTATTCATCTTCTATCTCCTCTCTCTCGATCGGCGCTAGCAAGGGAGGAGGAGGCGGCACTGGCCACTGGCAGGGGACGGAAGGGATGCAGCGCTGGCATGGGACGGAAGGAGGTGGCACTGGCAGGGGGCGGGAAGGCGACGGCAAGGGAGGGGGAGGCGGCACTGGTAGGGGAAGGGAGGAGGCGGCTCATGGAAGGCGATGGCGGCCGACGATTGGGGAATTGGCGATGGGGAATCCATGTCGGCACGATTGGGGAAAAAATCCAAAGTTCTCAAAATTTTTGAATTTCGGATTTCTCAGAGGGATCCGAAAAAATTTTTGAACCAAAATTGTTTTCCCTGGGTGCGAATGTTGGCGACATGGGCGGCAGAGGAAGGAAGAACAATGGCAGTGGAAGCATTTGTGGTGAATGGAGTGGAGGAGGCGGAAGAAGAAGACTCGGGTTATGAATTGGTGCTCATGGTAGCGGAAGCTTGTGTGAAAGAGCTAGGCTAAGGAAATCGCCTGCTCTGATACCATGAAAGAGGTTGGAGAGGAATTAGAGAGTGTGGTGCCAAGGAGATCCCTAGCTCTGATACCACTAAAGAGGTTGGAGAGGAATTGGAGAATGCACCGTACGGCAATCAGTCTGGAAGCTCTCGTATTATATCATTGCCGGATAGGCTACAGTGTAACGGCAAGTGCCGAGATTACAGGCCAATAGAAAAGGCAACTGACTAGAAGAAAGATTCAGAGATAAAGCAAAACGGAAAGAGGATAATCTCCTGCTATCTACACAAGTGAGAATCTATCTCCTGCTATCTATATGTAGAGCATGCTGTATATACGAAAGAGGATACAGAGCAGCCGCAGGCTGTGTGTCGCTAACACATAGAGTTCAATTATATTTGGTCATGTAGGAAACTTGACGCAATTAATCACTTTTCCCTTTTAACTACGATGCTATATTATCTCCACAAATGCAAGCAGGACATTGCT
Organism: Dendrocalamus sinicus; assembly: GCA_036346575.1. Classification (NCBI taxonomy): domain Eukaryota; kingdom Viridiplantae; phylum Streptophyta; class Magnoliopsida; order Poales; family Poaceae; genus Dendrocalamus; species Dendrocalamus sinicus. The sequence goes on from CM070662.1 coordinate 32,832,168, forward strand.
ACCCAAGTCAGAATTCTTTCTATGAAAGCAACAAATCAAGCTCCACTGAAAATGTAGTAATAAGTTAGCTTTAAACTTCCTCTTCTGTAGAGGTGATCCTAAATAATCACTACCAAAATAGAGGTGGTAATGGCCAAATGGTTACTGAAGAACCATCAGTTTCAAACTACGAAGATTACTAGATTGGGAATTTATTTTCTTGACATAATGGGAGTGCTGTGATGTAAGTAACAAACAATAAGAGCAAAACATAACAAACATATAATAGAAGGGATTATGTAAATTTTCTCATGTATAAACCGGTTTCTTGAGAAAAAAAAAGTCCCCATTGAACTTCCCAGCTTAGCAGTGGGATCATGGAGTTAGTGCAGACAAGTTTAAATGGCATAGAATTAATTAGAGAATTATTATTCAACTATCTACAGGGTGTTACTACTATATAGAGAGTTGTGATGAACTGATGATATGAAAACATGGTTTAGGTAATCGGTGCTGCGTAGTGATTACCACCTTGAGAAGAATTCTTGATCTTGATACATCCCCCTTCCATGAAGGGATTCCCATTGGTCCCATCAGGGCATCGGCAATGAAATGTTCCAGGCACATTTATGCAGGTTCCATAGCATGAGTGGAGTTCCCAGTGTGCACACTCGTCGATGTCTAATCAAAGAATAAAGCAGCACCGTAAAATAAACAAGACTGATAAAATAGTCATATTTGTGGCGGATATAGATATATCTAAGACTAAGCTTTCATCAGGATATCATATCAACCTAATTTGCAATTTAACTTCGTAACATTGAGGAAATAAAACCAGGATATGATGAGCTTGAAGATGGTTTGATTAAACTTGCTATTGAATTAAAAAGACAAAACAGAAATTAAAAGAAAATAATTGTGTTGTTGAAAGCCTAAATTCTGAAATTAATAGACTTAGAGCTTTAATTCACGATGATGAATCATGTGAGTCTTGCCAAGTTTTACATTACGAGTTGGAGGCTATTAGATCTATTAGTGCATCAAATCTGATTCAACTTAGAGATGTAATGATAAATTTGATGAATTAAAATTGACACATGATTCTTGTGATGAAAAATTAAAACTTGCAAATGCTGAAATTGAAAAACTCAAATCTAGTTCTTCTACTTGCTTAGAGTCAAATATTTCAAATGCTCAATCTAAATGTTGCTCTAATTGTGAATTACTAGAAGCTAGACTTAACTCATCTCAGGAATCTATTCAACAAATGCTTTATCATGAAAATATGTCTTGCTCAAATTGTCCTAAGTTAAATATTGAAATTGATGCTTTAACTAGGCAATTGAATGATTTTGCTTTGAAAAGGAAAAATTGGCTCAATCTAGTGTTTCAAGAATTTTGTGAATGAACATGTTAAATGCACTACTTGTTCCACTTTGGCTAAGGAAAATGAGTACCTTAAAGACACTTTAGAGAGATTCTCTTTTGGTAAGAAAAATCTGAATATGATTCTAGACAAATCAAAAATAAGTGTGAAAAATCGTGGTCTAGGATTTAACTCTGTTGAGCATGCCAAGAATAATCCTCCTAATGTTGTTAAGGTTCTTGAACTGGAAAAATTGAAGTAAAATCTGAAGCAAAACAAAGCGTGTTTAAATCACTGGCTTTGTGCAAAGTTCAACGAATAATAATGTAGGTGCTAGCTCATCATCTCAAAAGAATTCAGTTATGTTAAATTCCATTGCACCTATTGTGGAAGAGATGGGCACTTACATGAATTTTGCTTTTGGCGTGCTAAGAAAGAGAAGAAGGAAAGATGGAATGCTTTAAGACAAAAATGTGCAATCTCTTTTGTTCCTAGATCAAATGCGAAAGCTATGTTTTTAGAGAACTTTTATGATGGCTTTAAATCTACTTCACATGCTAGATTGAGATTTAATTCAAATAATTCACGTTCTTTTCGGCATTCCGATCATCCACATGCATGTGATTTTGGTTCTAGCTTTGTTGCTCTGTTCGTGTGTCTCGATCTGGATTCCTAGATCTTATTTCACTAACCTTGAGATTGTGAGACCAATGTTTCTGTGATGTAAGAACAGCTAACAAGGGTGAAGAACATGAGCTAGATTTGGTTCCAGTCTTTTTCATCATCGCTTGATTGGAATACTTGATAGTTCTTCACTCGTTTGATGACTTGCAAAAGATTTCACTTTTTGAGAGACCATGTGGAAAAGGTGATGTACTCTTACACACTATTGAGTTGGATTCTCTTGATATTCTTTTACAACCGCTTGATTCTGCATGTTTTGTTCTTTTCAAGTGAGTTGGGCGTGTTGCATCCCATAGAATTATTCGAGGGGAGCTTGATGTTTAAAAATTTAGGAAGCTTTGTTTATTATACTTGTCAATTAAATCAACAAGTCCAAGCCATCAAATTTAAATGAGTTGTGGAGCTCTCTTTATCATATTTATTCATATATTGTGTAGCTTTGATCATGACTAGTTATAATTAATTTATTGCACTTGAACTAAAATATGGCATGGCGGAATACTTTAACTAGATTAATTATATTTATTACTTTGCGATGTCCATCGAAAAGGATTAGCTTGATTGTGAGTCTTATTTTAACTCTTGGCTATGAGGCTCGCATGTTTCATGTTCCAATTTTTATGATCACTCAATTTGGCATGTTATTAAAAAAAAAAGAGTATATAAAGGAAAATTTAAAAAGATGTATGCTTCAAGCATGCCATGGTGAAACAAAAAAAAGGCACAAAAGTGCGCAAAATGAAAAGAAGTATGCTTCAAGCATGCCACCATCAAAAAAAAAAAGAAGAAAAATATGTCATTATGAAAAGAAGTATGTTACAAGCATGCCACATGCCTAAAAATTGAGTGTGGAGCAATAAGTTGTTACATGAGACTGCTAGCCCGTCTAGAGTTAAAATTTGCTTCACTGTTAGGTTTTGACTTTTCGTTGTGATATCTCATTGTGCTCTCTATAATTGGTTTGGTCATTGTTGAGATGCCTGTCATTGATATAAATTGCTTAATCATATTGAAAACTTTGTTTTGATATTGCTATATGATATATGACTTTATATGATCTAGATAGCTCTACTCAAAAATATGGCTTGGTTAAATTATTAAATCAATTCAAAGTGACTTGGATAATCTACAAAGCTTCTAGATTTTTATTCTCATTGCTTCTTTTAGCATAATTCCTCTTCGCAATTTCTTGATGATTACATTGCCAAAGGGGAGAGATTTGGTGTGCTTTGTGTGCTTTGTGAGAGATTGGAGAAATTTGCTCTCTTGTGTTGAGGGGAGAGATTTGAGATTTGTGGCTTGAAATGCTTTTCGGCTTCAATACTTCGCTTATATCTATTTGAAGCAAATTCTTCATCCTATCTTACGGTGTTGTCAATGTATTCATCAAGGGGGAGATTGTAAGACCATGTGGCTAGGTTTAGGATTTTTATGATGATGAATAATTGACAACATTGCTTAGTATTGTTATTCGAGGCGTGTGCGTGTGTGCGTGGACTAATATCGGTCAAGTTGGTGAGAATTTGTGCTGGGAAGAATGTTCTTTGGTCTTTGCATGTGCAGGTTGGGCGTGGAGACGGTCATGGTTGGTGACGAGGAAGACCGGGACTAGGAGGGGGAAATCTGAGGTCCAGGCGGTCGAGGATGTCACGAGGTGGTCGGGCTCACGCTGGAGCACATGGAGATCAAAGGTGGATGATGCGTGGAGAAGATACAGGAGGTGCGGTCCTGGAGGCTTCGACACGCGATGAGTTGAAAAATCGGAGTGTGAAAACCCGTGTTAGGAAGGGTTCCGGGTCCCTTGAAATTAGTGGGCCAAAAGTCTAGTTGAGGTAAACAGGCCCAGGTTTAATTAGAGTTGGATTAGGATTAAGAGCTGAGATTTGTTTTCGGAGACGGTGTCGTTTTGGAAACGGAGGCGAACTCTATCTCGTAATAAAAGGCGGGGCTGGCCGAGTTGTTCGGTGCGGCTTTTTGGGGGACAAAACACTTTTTGGTTTCCAGAGAAAGATTGCAACTGCGTGTTCTGATCTGTCTATCTTGAAGCGCGATTTGCGGCGTCTCGTCGCTTCTCGTATGCGTGCGTCATAGACTTCCTCAGCGCGCTGTAAAGACGAGGCCAAGACTCATCCGCGCAGGCATCCTCCAAAATTCCTGTGCTGCCCGAGAGGTCAAAGCTGCATCATAACGAGAGAGAGAAATCCAAGAATCCAAAACGAGTGCAATGAATCAGCCAGAATACTTACGTACGTGAGTTTCTTTTCAATTTTGTTTTTTGTGTGTGTGTGCACTTGTGATTACATTGGATTGGCATTTAATTAGCGGCCGGCCAGACAGAATCATTAGAGAGTTAATTACTGTGCTAATTAGAGTTTGGTTGGTTTTGCATGGCCGTACGTGAGATGAATTGAAAAGTGAGCATGCATGTTCTAGCCGTGAGCTATCATTAAATTAGCTATTTTGTCTTCTTGTGATTAGACATGATTAGGAGAAAGAAGTATTAGAAGGTTAGATGCTACACAATTAGCGTTTCTTTTGTCTTGGTTTTTCCGCGATCAAATATTTGAAGATTATTATTATTATTATTATTATTATTATTATTATTATTATTATTATTATCTTTGGCTGTCTTTTGCTTTTGTGTGTGCTTCTGTGATTTGCAGGTTTAAAAATAATAATAAATTTTGAAAAGCTTCCGCTAGGCGCTGCAATCATTCACCCCCCTCTGATTGCCATCGACGATCCTACAGGAACGTAAGGGTTGCCTCCATAGCCAGCAGAGCAGCGACACCGGTACCCGTTGTAAGCATAGCTTGTATAGTTTTGACAGGAGCTGTTGCTGCTGTGGCATGCAGATGCAGGTGTGGTGGATGGCTCTGTACCACATGTTGAATTGCTGATCACCCAGTCCAGCAAGGCTGGGAGAGTATTTACATGTTCGAAGATCAGGCTTGTGGCATTATAGGACCCCTCCTCAGCTATGTACACCGAGGATGCTGCATCAAAATCGAAAATATTATTAGGGGGCTGGACCTGGATGCTGTAGGAAGCGTAGCCTTTTGGGATGGCTGCACTGCAGCAGCCAATGCCGGAGCACTCGTTGTGCATGGGGTACTGAAATGGCTGGCCTTTTTCTGGGGCCGGCGGGCAGTAAGTGGCACAGGCGTTGACAGTGCTGTTGTCCTCTCCAAGGAGGAGAACTTGGACGTTGATGCACGACAGCACCAGGAACTTGTTCTTGTCCGGCGATACGAAGAACGGGCCGCCCCCTCTGAGGCCACCCCATGTGTGATACTTGCCTGTCCTGTTGACCTTGCCGGGTGCACCATCAGTAGTAGTATTAGGAGCCGATAACGGCACGATGCTACTGCTGTTGATGCGCACCGTGCCACTGGGAATGGAGATCTCAAGCACTTCGACAGTGCCATCGCCCAGGAACAGCTTGGGCGGTTGGTGCGAGTGATCGCAGGTGAGGTTGAAGCCGTCGTGGTAGCAGCCGGGCTCAATCCCAAATGGATAGGAGATGCCGATGCTGCCGCAGCCGGTGCTGCAGTTAGCTGTTGCTTGTGCCGCTGCCACCGCACCCAACAGCTGCAGCAGCACCGCTGCAACTACAGCCGCCGTGATTACTACTCTCCTACTTGCTAACCTCTCCATAGATACAACTGTAGCTATCTTAATCTCCACGAACAGCTGGTGATGATCATAGATATCAACCTTTCATGGTTCACTAGAGGGGTTCCTTATCTTAACATCCTTGAGAGCAACTCTTTTTCTAGAGAGGCCGGTCCTTGATAGCAACTCTCTTGACCAAAAGAAGAATATATACTGTAATCTAAACATGTGAGGTACGCCGTCCACCTTAGATTTCAAACCTTTGAATAATACTAAATGAGCTTCTGAACCATCTGGCTAAGCAAATGTACACCAAGAGTGAGATGCTGAATTCCATGTTTGCCTAACTCGGCCGTATCATCCACTATGCGGCTGCAAATATCTCAACGTCAACTGTTTGTTTCCAAAAGGGAAATTGTTTTCTGGAACCTAGCTAGGTAGGCTGCTCAGAGTCTCCGCCGCACTTTGCAGTGTAAAAGGGTGTACCTGATCGAAGACACGTGAATGAAGGCAGAACAGAGGACGGACTAGATGTATCAATTTGATGGTACCTTGTTTGACCTGCTTAGCCACCAATCGTGAAGGGATGAGAAGGCCATTAGCTGTGTTACCAGATGGATGTCACGTGTAGGCATGGCAAGAAGAGGTGATGGACTGCCTAAGGCCAAATGGGTCATCCGGCATGACACAGTACGGATTTAGATGAAGCATAGGGGTGATCGGCTGGGCTTCAGCTTTTAACTTCCGACTTATTTTTCACTATTCATAAATTTCTTCTTTTTCTGAACTTTTGGCTTTTTGTTGAGCTTTTTTGCCGGTTCTTTTTTTCCCGTATTTATTTGTATTATATGTAATGGGCTAACATATTTTTTTATATTTTTTAATTTTTTAAAATTTAATTATGCTAGACAGACGACAGCTCCAGGCGCAGGCTCATCATCTGCAGCAGCAGCAGCAGGAGAAGCGACCACTCGGTCTCGTGGAGCTCGCCACCACCCTTCCAGCTTCTACTCTTCTCGATTGAGGGCTTTCTACTCTCAACTCTAGGATGGATAGGGTGGATGAGCGTCTCGACTCCATTGACAGCAGTTTGACCTCGTTAGATGGTCGGGTTGCGATCTTGAGCGCTCACCTCGCCTCGTCGCTATGGTCGTCGCCAGAAACCGCTCATGATCCTCCGCCCTCTCGAATTGATCTCTTTTTTGGTACTTGATGCCAAAGGGGGAGATTATTTTATTTTGGGAGTTTACTTTACTTATGGTATTTGGACCTATGAGCTTATCTACTATGTTTTTAATTATCTATGGATGGTTGTAATGAACTTATGTTTGGTGCTTGGATGTAATGAACCTTATGATCATGGTTGTAATGAACTTATGTTTGGTGCTTGGATGTAATGAACCTTATGATCATGAGTTGATGATATTACTTAGTTGTCTATCTCTCATTGAATAACTTTGTCTTGTGCATCTTGTATAAAATGTCGTAATCTTTATCTATGCACATGTTTAGGGGGAGTCATATTCCCTCTTGGACTCTAAAATGAAAATAGTTCTTTTTATCTAAATAAATCTTATTGCATAAGAACTACTCTCTCATTTAAAGTTCACATAGAATATACAATTTGTTGTCTAACAATTTGATATATTCAAATCTTTCATCTCTCAAATTTTAGTTGTCATCAATTACCAAAAAGGGGGAGATTGAAAGCATCTAGACCCCTAAAAAGGATTTTGGTAATTAATGAAATTAAGAGAATATGGAATATGGGACTAACGTGTTTTAATGAGTATGCGAAAGGATAGTCCACACACATGAGCGACAAGATGCAAGCCAAAGGACACGCGTGAAAATCAAATTGGCTCAAGACAAAGGTATACTTAGAATAGGACCCCTTTTGAATTTTACCGGTCTTAGGTGAATGGTGGAAGACCGGATTATAGGATAGATGATCGTACCATCAAGAGGGATCTTGGCTAAGTAGCTTGAATACTTATCTCATGTGCCAAATGGTTTTGTCTTAAAAGTTGCATCCTTTAAAGAAATCTAGTTTTCAAAAGAAATCGTGCTCACATCGAAGAGCGGTAGTACGCGATTTTGAACGCCGGAACTACCGGAAGCGGAAGTTCCGCAACCAAAATGCGTAGTACCGCCAGCGGAAGATCCGGTTTAGGAGCGGATCAATATTTCCAGAGAGCACCCTTGGCTCATTCCAAAGTCTTGCGGAACGGAAGTACGGCTGTTGAACGCCGGTACTACGGCCGCGAGCGGTAGTACCGCATCCTAAAGCGGTACTTCCGACCGGAAGATCCGGAGGAGAGCGGATCAATTTTTCCGAGAGCGCCCGGATGAAGCTCGATTTCCGGAGCGAAGTACGGCTATTTCAACGCCGAACTACCACGATGCGTAGTTCCGCCACTCGAGCGGTACTTCCGAGTCCGAAGATCCGACTTCAAAGCGGATGCATTTTTCCAGAGCGCCAAGTTCGGGACCCTTTGAGTTTGGTCGAGCGGTAGTACGCGCCGACTTTGCGGAACTACCGGGTAGCGGTAGTACCGCAAATATCAACGGCGGTAGTACCGCCGCAATCCAATGGTCACCGCAGACGCCCGACATAGCCGTTCGCGCGAAGATTTGGTAGTGGTAGTACCGGTCTTTGGGAGCGTAGTTCGCGCCGACCAGAAAATTTTCTCGAAACTGGATCAAACGGTTAGTTTTGGTTGGTGGAGGCTATAAATACCCCACCACCGCTCAAGGGCTAAGGTTAGAGACTCATTGCATATTTCTCAAGCCCAAGTGCATTCATTTCACCTCAATTCTCTCTTTGCACATCAAAGTGAGGTGGTTGAGCATTTAGTGCTAGATTTCATTTGCAAATCCATTTGGCACTAGAGTTGCATTCAAGTGAACACCGGATTTATTATTCTTAGTGCTTGCCGGCACTTGGACGATCCGTGGAAGTTGCCTCGGTGATCTTCTCAAGAAGATTGTGAGAAGACCCGCAAATTGTGAAGGTTGGAGCTCGCCTACCGGAGTGGGGAAGAGCTACACTAGTGATCGAGGTGCTTGGCTCAATTCGTGGAGCCGGTCCGACACGTCCGGAATACCTCAACGTGGACTAGGGAAACCGCAAGTTTCGAATACCACGGTAAAAACATCGGTTGTGTCCTTTGTCTCTTTAGCTCTTGTTCTTTGCTTCATTGAGATCACTTATTTGTTTAGAGCTAAATTATTGACTAGAATTGCATAGGATTAATTGCTTTACATCATTGTCATTTAAATTGTGGAGAATTAATCAAGTAAACAAGAAAAGTTTAAAACCTCCTATTCACCCCCTCTAGTCGGTATCCTTGATCCTACAAGTGGTATCGAGCTTGGTCTCTCACTTTTAGACTTAACCGTCTAGAGAGAAAAGGATGGCTAGCGAGGGATTTGGTAGGAAAGGCACCTCTATTTGATGGCTCAAATTATGCTTATTGGAAGATTAGAATGTCAATTTATTTAAAGGCCATGAGTCCTAATATTTGGAAAATCGTAAATGATGGTTACGTCATGCCACTTGATCCCGACAACCCAACGGAACAAGATGGGCGAACACTCATTTAGATGCCCAAGCCATGAATGCTCTTTTGGGGCCTTAAACGCGATGAATTCAATAGAGTGAGCAATCTTGAGACGGCTCACGCTATTTGGAATACCCTTTCGAAATACACGAAGGACATCCACGGTTAAGGAGGCAAAATTGCATCGGCTTAGGATTAAATATGAGACATTCATAATGTTGCCCCATGAGGACATCAATGAGATGTACACACGGCTCAACAACATTGTGAATGAGCTCAAAGGCCTTGGCACTAACCTCTCGGATCTTGATGTTGTGAGAAAGATGCTTAGGGCTCTACCGAGAAGTACGAGATGTTGGTAACTCTCTTCCTCAACTCACCGGAATTGGCAAGAATGACGCCAACACAACTCTTGGGTAATCTAATTACCAATGAGTTGTACAAGAAGGACAAGGAGGAACTTTTGGAGCAATCCACCTCCAAAGGGAAGAAGATCACCGCCTTCAAGGCAAAGGCGGTGGCAAGTGAAGAGTCCAAGATGAAGAAGAAGACTCAAGAAGAACTTGCCCTCCTTGTGAGAAGGATGAACAAGTTCATGAGAAGACGCCAAATCGAGGAGGAGGCTATGATAAAGGAAAGAAGTGGCAATCATCCTCCAACAAAACAAGTATAGCAACATCCGTTGCTATGAGTGCGATGAGAAGGGCATATAGCTTCACAATGTCCCACAAAGAAGGATGACAAGGAGAAGTCATCCAAGAAGAAAGGCTATCATGGCAAGGAGAAGCTTTTCAAGAAGCTCCACAAAGACGGCAAAAATGAAGCCCACATTGGTGAGTGGGATTCCGATGAGGAATACTCCGACTCCGACTCTAGTGAGGATGAGTCTCCCAAGAAGAAGGGACTTGTCGGCATCGCCATCAAGGAAGCTCCATCGCTATTCTCCACTCCCACATGTCTTATGGCAAAAGGGGAGAAGGTAAAAACTCTAGATGACGATGAACCCTCCTATGATGATTTGATGGACATGTTAGTAGAACTAAATGAATTTCTTGGAAAAGAAAAGTCAAAATTCAAGGTTTTGAAAAGGGAGCACATAGCTCTTCAAAAAACCTATGAGGAGCTAAAGGAAGCTCATGACTTGCATACAAATAAGTCTAGTATGAGTATTGGCATATCTTGCAATATTTTGAATGAGATGCCTAGTGTAGAGAAAGTAACATCTAGCATGTCTACCTCTTGTGATGACTTACTTTCTATGCCATGTTCTTCTAAGATTGATTCATCTAATGCTTTGTCTCATGTTCATGATGATATGCTAGTAGATGAAAACCAAAATTTAAAAGAACAAGTCCTAAAATTGAATAAAAGTTTGGAAAGAGCATACAAGGGAAAAGACACCCTTGATAAATTGTTAAATACCCAAAGATGCTCTTTCAATAAGGAAGGACTTGGATACATTCCCAAGAAAGGTAAGAAACCGATATCCAAACCTCCAAGGTTTGTAAATGAGAATGGTAAGTATTGTACAAAATGCCGGAATGTAGGACATATGGTAAATGATTGTTCTAGAAATAGTGTGCATTCCATTGGCTTGTATAATTCTTGTTACATGCTTAAAAAATCTAAAAATGGAAATGTAATTGCTCATTTTATTGGCACCTCGATTTTGGGTGCTAAAAGGAAATCCATTTGGGTGCCCAAAACCTTGGTTACTAACCTCCAAGGACCCAAACAAATTTGGGTACCTAAAAGAACTTGATTTTCTTTTGTAGGTGAACTATAAAACCGGAAGGCATTGGGTGTTGGATAGTGGTTGCACTCAACACATGACCGGAGACCGGAAGATGTTCACCACCTTTGAGAGTGGAAGCAATGACAAAATCACCTTTGGAGAGAATAGCAAAGGAAAGGCATTGGGATTGGGTAAAATCGCTATCTCTAACGACCTTTCAATTTCTAATGTATCACTAGTCGAAACATTAAATTTTAACTTGCTATCTGTTGCTCAATTATGTGATCTAGGCTTAACATCCTCATTCTCAAAAGAAAATGTTGTAATCTCAAAAGACAATAATAATGAACTAGTCTTTAAAGGCTTTAGATTTGGGAATCTCTATTTGGTAGATTTCACTTCAAATGATGCATGCTTAAAAACTTGTTTAATTGCAAAAACTTCTTTGGGTTGGCTTTGGCATAGGAGACTAGGTCATGTGGGTATGGTTCAACTTAAAAAGCTTTTCAAACATGATCTAGTGATTGGCTTGAAAGATGTGAAGTTTGAGAAAAATCGACTTTGTAGTGCTTGTCAAGCCGGAAAACAAGTCGCTAGTTCTCACCCTTCCAAAAGTATCATGTCAACCTCTAGACCATTGGAGCTCTTACACATGGATTTGTTTGGGCCAACAACCTATAAGAGCATCGGAGGAAATAGCTATTGTTTAGTCATTGTGGATGATCACTCTAGATACACATGGGTCTTCTTCCTAAATGACAAAAGTGAAACCTCCGGATTTTCAAAAGTTTTTCAAAAGAGCCCAAAATGAATTTGATTTTAAAATAAAGAAAATTAGGAGTGACAATGGTTCCGAAGTTCAAAAATACAAAAGTTGAAGACTTTTGTGATGATCTTGAATAAAGCACGAACTTTCCACAACCTACACTCCGAGCAAAATGGAGTTGTAGAGAGGAAAATCGAACATTGATTGAAATGGCTAGGACAATGCTTGATGAGTATAATACTTCCGACAAGTTTTGGGCGGAAGCTATTAACACCGCTTGTCATGCCATAAATCGCTTTACTTACATCGACTTCTGAAAAAGACTTCTATGAACTACTTATTGGAAGGAGACCGAACATCTCTTACTTTAGAGTATTTGGTTGCAAATGCTATATTCTAAGAAAAGGTGTTCGGCTCTCAAAATTTCAAAGTCGTTGTGATGAAGGCTTCATTTTAGGTATTCCTCAAATAGTAAAGCCTATAGGATCTTTAATAAAAATTCGGGATTAGTTGAAGAATCATGTGATGTACAATTCGATGAAACTAATGGCTCTCAAGAGGAGCAAGAAAATTTGGATGATGTAGGTGATGAAGGATTACGAAAAACTATGGAAAACATGCAAATTGGAGACATCAAGCCAAAGGAAGATCCATCTTCACCAAGCTCATCAAGACAAGTAGAGCCACCTACTTCATATACCCCAAGCAATGTTCAAGTTGTTGAAGACGAGCAAAAAGATCAACAACAAAACAATTTCAAGATTCACAATGCGATTGCCAAGGATCATCCAATAGATCAAATATTGGGTGATGTGAGTAAGGGTGTTCAAACTCGCTCTAGAGTAGCTTCATTTGTGAACATTACTCTTTTGTTTCTTCTCTTGAGCCTAAACTTGTAGATGAGGCTCTAGATGATCCGGATTGGGTAAATGCCATGCATGAAGAATTAAACAACTTCGCTCAAAATGAAGTATGGACCTTGGTGGAAAGACCCGAAGAGCACAATGTGATTGGCACCAAATAGGTCTTCCGAAACAAACAAGATGAAAATGGCATTGTGGTAAGAAACAAGGCAAGGTTAGTAGCTCAAGGCTATACTCAAGTCGAAGGTTTAGACTATGATGAAACATTTGCACCCGTTGCTAGACTTGAGTCAATTAGAATCTTGCTTGCTTTTGCATCTAGCTTTGATATTAAATTATTTCAAATGGATGTTAAAAGTGTTTTCTTAAATGGAACAATCTCCGAACTTGTATTTGTTGAACAACCTCCGGGTTCAAGATCCTAAATGTCCTAATCATGTTTATAAACTTGCAAAGGCATTGTATGGTTTAAAACAATCTCCTAGAGCTTGGTATGAACGACTTAGAAATTTCCTTGTTTCAAAGGGATTTAAAATTGGTAAGGTAGATACAACGCTATTCACAAAAGTCATTGGTGGTGATTTCTTTGTATGCCAAATTTATGTTGATGACATTATATTTGGTTCTACTAACCAAGATTTTTGTGAAGAATCTGGTGATATGATGTCTAGGGAGTTTGAGATGTCCATGATAGGAGTATTAAGCTATTTTCTTGGACTTCAAATCAAGCAACGTAAAGATGGGACATTCATAAGCCAAACAAAGTACATTAAAGATCTTTTCGAAAAGTTTGGCATGAAAGATGCAAAGCCCATCAAGACACCAATGGCAACCAACGGGCATCTAGACCTTGACGAAGGAGGTAAGTCGGTAGATTCAAAGCTTTATAGATCCATGATTGGTAGTTTGCTTTATCTTACCGCATCTAGGCCCGATATCATGTTTAGTGTATGCATGTGTGCTCGCTTTCAAGCTTCACCAAAAGAGTGTCATTTAAAAGCCGTAAAAAGGATCTTGAGATATTTGAAACATTCCCCAAACATAGGACTTTGGTATCCTAAAGGTGCTAAATTCGATCTAATTGGATATTCAGATTCCGATTATGCGGGTTGCAAAGTGGATAGAAAAAGCACCTCGGGAAGTTGTCAATTTCTAGGTAGATCCTTAGTGTCTTGGTCCTCAAAGAAACAAAACTCCGTAGCACTCTCAACCGCTGAAGCCGAATATATTTCCGCCGGGAGTTGTTGTGCTCAATTATTATGGGTGAGGCAAACATTGTTGGATTATGGAATAAGCTTCGATAAAGTGCCTTTATTGTGTGACAATGAAAGTGCCGTGAAAATATCCAATAACCCAGTCCAACACTCAAGAACTAAGCACATAGATGTACGCCACCACTTCTTGAGGGACCATGTTGGTAAGGGAGATATTTGCATTAGCCACATCCGGACCGAAGACCAATTAGCGGATATATTCACCAAGCCATTAGATGAGAATCATTTTTGCAAGCTTAGGAGTGAATTAAATGTCTTGGATTACTCAAATGTTGCATAAATTTATGGTAAATTTAAATGCATGCTCTTAGAGGAAGCTTGAAAGGTTGTTTGAAATTATGTCTTTATGCAAAAGTATTTGATTATATTATTTTGTTCTGTTTAATGCATAATGATCCTTAAAGACTTTAGTTGAATGCAAAATCTAGGATCATTTGCATCTATAGTCCTAAAGTTCAAATTGTGAAGTCTCGAAAATGCGGAACTACCGCGCCTTCATGCAGACTTCCGGGAACGGTACTTCCGTCCGAGGAAGCGGTACTACCGCTTGGCGGTACTACGGCCGCATCCGCGTACTACCGGACTTGCATTTAAGGGGGAGCAACTGCCCGCGCCCGAGGGTTCTCCTCTGTTGGCCCCCACTCCACTCCGGTACTTCCTCCCTACTTCCGCCCGAGCCCGTACCTCTCCTCTCCTCTCTCTCTCTCTCTCTCCCACAAAGAACCACCCAAACCGCACCGCAAAATCGTCGGATCCAGTGGTGATTTCTTCGTTTCCTCAACGCAAATCAATTTCCCAGGGTTCAACTCCTTCGATCCTCAAGGTATTTCGGATCAAAACCTCTTTTAATCTTCTTCTTTTTGAACCCTAGGTCATGCTTAAGGTTAAATCGAAATATAGTTGATTTTGCCAACTATTTCTAGGGAAATTGAGTATATTTGGTGTTCAGGGGTATATACAAACCCATTCCATGGATTCACTCCAAGAAAACACCAAAGATTCATTCACATTTCCAAAAACCCTAGAATCAGCCAGAAAGCGGAACTACCGCTCGACGGTTGCGGTACTACCGCTGAGCGGTACTACCGGCCCAGAACGGCGGTACTACCGTTTTAACTGACATTTTGGCAAATTCAATTTATTTCCTTTTGAATCTAATTTGGCCATATTCCCTCTATCTCATAATCCATTCTTCTTGTGCCTAAATGCCTAGAACAAGAGCGGCTTCCAAAAGTCCTATGCCTCGTGGAGTTCCTCAAGCCCTCGTGCTCTTCCATCCCCGAGGTGACTCAAAAGGCAGCCCAGACAGAGGGAAGAGGCTGCGCGACCTCGAGTCGACTCGGATCTCAAAGCAGTCCGAGCATCCTATTCCTCCAAGCTCTCCCATGGAATCATCTGAAGAAGATATAGCTGGAAGGGAGTGTCTTGAAATCAATCTGAAAAAGATTTCGCCTGATGAGTATGCTCGCCTGCGTCATACCAACCAGTATGATCTTCCATCAAACTCAATCAATCCACAATTCCATACCAAGTTCCAGGAGAAGATATTTGATGAGATGTATGGACCAGATCGCCAGTTTGCAGATCATAAATTCATCGACTGGGATCATATTGATGGTATTGACAAGTACGATGACACTTTCCGGTTATTCCAGACAGTCGGTCTCAATCAGCTTGTAGCACTAGGACGTGACTACAATGAGACCTTCATCCGGCGCTTTATGCTACAATGCATATCTCTCCGACCTTCGAACATGACTTGGATGACAGATGTACCAGATATGAGGCCACCAAGCATGACTTTGAGCTTGTCTTAAGGGCGAACTAAGTGCTTATGAGAAGGTATATGACAAACCCGCTCTCAATCTCAATCTGGATGCCATATATCCTTTCTACAACACTGCAGAAAAATTCACGCTTGGCAAGAATGTTGGACTTCAACCCATTCCAGCTTGATCAATCGCATCATCAATCATACCATTCTTCCAAAAGGTGGTAACTATGATGCCATTCGAGGACATGTATGGAATATCCTAGACTATATTATGAAGGGGAGAAGTTTGATGTAGTGGATGTAATCATGAGGGAGATAGTTGCCTCCAAAAATGATCGCTTCAAGCGCATTAACTATGCACCCTATATCATGGCCTTGATTGACTCTAAGTTTCTCTATCGTGGAGGTCGCGGTGGTGTGCATAAGCCATACAAGCCAAGATCAGAGCCTCCCATTCCCACTACTTTTCGCGCTAGACAGACGACAGCTCCAGGCGCAGGCTCATCATCTGCAGCAGCAGCAGCAGGAGAAGCAGCCACTTAGTCTCAGGAGCCTGGCCACCCACCCTTCAGCAGTTCTACTCTTCTCTGATTGAGGGCTTCTCTACTCTCAACTCTAGGATGGATAGGGTGGATGAGCGTCTCGACTCCATTGACAGCAGTTTGACCTCGTTAGATGGTCGGGTTGCAGATCTTGAGCGCTCACCCTCGCCTCGTCGCTATGGTCGTCGCCAGAAACCGCTCATGATCCTCCGCACCCTCTCGCAATTGATCTCTTTTTTGGTACTTGATGCCAAAGGGGGAGATTATTTTATTTTGGGAGTTTACTTTACTTATGGTATTTGGACCTATGAGCTTATCTACTATGTTTTTAATTATCTATGGATGGTTGTAATGAACTTATGTTTGGTGCTTGGATGTAATGAACCTTATGATCATGGTTGTAATGAACTTATGTTTGGTGCTTGGATGTAATGAACCTTATGATCATGAGTTGATGATATTACTTAGTTGTCTATCTCTCATTGAATAACTTTGTCTTGTGCATCTTGTATAAAATGTCGTAATCTTTATCTATGCACATGTTTAGGGAGTCATATTCCTCTTGGACTCTAAAATGAAAATAGTTCTTTTTATCTAAATAAATCTTATTGCATAAGAACTACTCTCTCATTTAAAGTTCACATAGAATATACAATTTGTTGTCTAACAATTTGATATATTCAAATCTTTCATCTCTCAAATTTTGGGTTGTCATCAATTACCAAAAAGGGGGAGATTGAAAGCATCTAGACCCCTAAAAAGGATTTTGGTAATTAATGAAATTAAGAGAATATGGAATATGGGACTAACGTGTTTTAATGAGTATGCGAAAGGATAGTCCACACACATGAGCGACAAGATGCAAGCCAAAGGACACGCGTGAAAATCAAATTGGCTCAAGACAAAGGTATACTTAGAATAGGACCCCTTTTGAATTTTACCGGTCTTAGGTGAATGGTGGAAGACCGGATTATAGGATAGATGATCGTACCATCAAGAGGGATCTTGGCTAAGTAGCTTGAATACTTATCTCATGTGCCAAATGGTTTTGTCTTAAAAGTTGCATCCTTTAAAGAAATCTAGTTTTCAAAAGAAATCTGTGCTATGTCTGGAAGAGCGGTAGTACCGCAGTTTTGAACGTCGGAACTACCGGAAAGCGGAAGTTCCGCAACCAAAATGCAGTAGTACCGGCCAGCGGAAGATCCGGTTTAGGAGCGGATCAATATTTCCAGAGAGCACCCTTGGCTCATTCCAAAGTCTTGCGGGAACGGAAGTACCGGCTGCTTGAACGCCGGTACTACCGCTGCGAGCGGTAGTACCGCATCCTAAAGCGGTACTTCCGGACCCCGGAAGATCCGGAGGGAGAGCGGATCAATTTTTCCAGAGAGCGCCCTCCGGATGAAGCTCGATTTTCTCGGAGCGAAGTACCGGCTATTTAACGCCGGAACTACCGCTGCATGCGGTAGTTCCGCCACTCAGAGCGGTACTTCCGGAGTCCGGAAGATCCGACTTCAAAGCGGATGCATTTTTCCAGAGAGCGCCAAGTCTGGGACCCTTTGGAGTTTGGCTGGAGCGGTAGTACCGCGCCGACTTTGCGGAACTACCGGGTAGCGGTAGTACCGCAAATATCAACGCGGTAGTACCGCCGCCGAATCCAATGGTCACTGCAGACGTCTGACATAGCCGTTCTGGCGCGAAGATTTGGTAGCGGTAGTACCGGTCTTTGGGAGCGGTAGTTCCGCTCGACCAGAAAATTTTCTGGAAACTGGGTCAAACGGCTAGTTTTGGTTGGTGGAGGCTATAAATACCCCCACCACTGCTCAAGGGCTAAGGTTAGAGACTCATTGCATATTTCTCAAGCCCAAGTGCATTCATTTCACCTCAATTCTCTCTTTGCACATCAAAGTGAGGTGGTTGAGCATTTAGTGCTAGATTTCATTTGCAAATCCATTTGGCACTAGAGTTGCATTCAAGTGAACACCGGATTTATTATTCTTAGTGCTTGCGGCACTTGGACGATCCGGTGGAAGTTGCCTCGGTGATCTTCTCAAGAAGATTGTGAGAAGACCCGCAAATTGTGAAGGTTGGAGCTCGCCTACCGGAGTGGGGAAGAGCTACACTAGTGATCGAGGTGCTTGGCTCAATTCGTGGAGCCGGTCCGATACGTCCGGGCTTACCTCAACGTGGACTAGGGGAAACCGGCAAGTTTTCGAATACCACGGTAAAAACATCGGTTGTGTCCTTTGTCTCTTTAGCTCTTGTTCTTTTGCTTCATTGAGATCACTTATTTGTTTAGAGCTAAATTGTTGACTAGAATTGCATAGGATTAATTGCTTTACATCATTGTCATTTAAATTGTGGAGAATTAATCAAGTAAACAAGAAAAGTTTAAAAACCTCCTATTCACCCCCTGGCCTCTAGTCGGTATCCTTGATCCTACACCATGCCGTGTTGGTCTACATGCCTGCCCTCTGACCCAGACACGGCACGAAGAAGGATCGGGTCTTATTGGGATGGCTCGGGTACGTTTGGTCAAGCGAGCCATCAATGGCCTGTTGATTTTAATACCAGTCATAAATAATTTTAATGTCAGTCACAAACAATTTTACTGCTGGTCGTTATGAAGAGTTTTGCACAACACTCTCTCGTATATTTCATATAAGATGTACATATATAGAGAGAGTTACAGTAGTGAGAGAGAGCGAGCGTACATAAGTACAAAAGAGGTTACAAGCAGCGCATGTATTGCAAAGTAGTTGCAGTTAAGGCTGCGTGAGAACCGGTCACAGAACGTTAGTTCTGTTGTAATCCAAGCACTACGCATGCACAAGACCAGGAGGCATAGACGCATTCCAACACCCCGCGCGCAGTCACAACGTCAGAGGGAAGAACGTTGAGACTGTGTCTGAACTCATGAAAGACAGATGATGGCAAGCCCTTGGTGAACACATCCGCATACTATGAGCTAGAAGGAACGTGAAGAACACGAGCTTCTCAAAGAGCAACACGATCACAGACAAAAATGCAAATCAATCTCCACATGCTTTGTTCGCTGGTGCTGCACTGGATTGTTAGAGAGATACATAGCACTGATGTTATCACAATAAACCAAGGTAGCTCTTATGGGAGGATGATATAACTCTGTCAAGAGCTGGCGGAGGCAACAAGATTTTGCGACGCATTTGCAACAAATGCGATATTCCGCCTCAGCGTTTGATCGGGAGACTGTGTGTTGTTGTTTGGATGACCATGAAACAAGATTGTCACAAAGATAAACACAAAAAGCTGGACATGGATTTCTTGGAATTTGGGCAGCCAGCCCAGTCGGCATCGGAATATGCAACAAGGTCAGAAGAAGATGATTTGTGAATGTCGAGGTCGAAGTGAGATGTACCCTTAATGTAACGAAGGATACGCTTGATGAGTTGGAAATGTGGTTCTCTTGGATCATGCATTAACAAGCAAATTTGTTGGACCGCATAGGAGTTATTTGGGCGAGTTAAGGTTAAGTATTGCAACACACCAGCAATGCTGCGATAAAGAGTGGGATCTTGGACGGCCTGTCCGGATTGAGCGGACATTTTGCTTGTGTGTTGTTGTTTGGATGACCATGAAACAAGATTGTCACAAAGATAAACACAAAAAGCTGGACATGGATTTCTTGGAATTTGGGCAGCCAGCCCAGTCGGCATCGGAATATGCAACAAGGTCAGAAGAAGATGATTTGTGAATGTCGAGGTCGAAGTGAGATGTACCCTTAATGTAACGAAGGATACGCTTGATGAGTTGGAAATGTGGTTCTCTTGGATCATGCATTAACAAGCAAATTTGTTGGACCGCATAGGAGTTATTTGGGCGAGTTAAGGTTAAGTATTGCAACACACCAGCAATGCTAAACCAAGTCCGAGGGGCTTGTTTCAAACCATAAAGTGATTTGTTTAACCGGCAAACATGATGAGGATGGGAGGAATCTAGAAAACCAGATGGTTGATGACAAAAGACTGTTTCTTGGAGGTTACCGTGAAGAAATGCATTCTTGACATCGAGTTGATGAATCGGCTAGGAATTGGAGACAGTAAGGCTGAGTACCACACGAATAGTTGCATGTTTCACCACAGGACTAAAGGTTTCTGTGTAATCAACGCCAACTTGCTGTGTAAAGCCCCGGACCACCCACCGAGCCTTATAACGAGCAAGAGTGCCATCTGGGTGTAGTTTGTTGCACAAAAAAAAATCCATTTCCCTGTGACAATGTTAACACCTGTGGGATGAAGAACCAAAGACCACATATTATTCTGAATCAAAGCATAATATTCATCTAACATGGCGTTGTACCAATTTGGGTCTTGGAGTGCAGCACGGTAGAAGATGGAATAGGAGAAATGATGTGTTAGTAGTGGATAAACTATATTTTGGATTAGGAACATCGAACTCTTTCTTAGCTCGAGTAATCATGGGATGTTGATTTGCTGGAGGTAAAATAGGCTGAGCGTGTAGTGGAAGAGAGGAAGGAGCTGTCGGTTGGATAAAAACAAGAGGAGCAATGATCGCAAAGGATTGGGAGATGGAGGCTTGGTTTTGTGAGGGGAAATGGGAGCTAGGGTATGGTTGCGCGCTGGATCTGAGGAAGATTGCGCGGCTAGGGATGGTGGTATACTTGGTGCAAGAGGGATCACCACAGGAGCTGGCGCTGGATGTTCAGTAGTGAGTGATCTGGGAGTGGAGGAAGAGACATTAGACTCGGCAAAACGAAAATGAGATTCATCAAAAATTACATGGCGGGAGATAATGATCTTACAGGTGGAAAGATCCATAAACCTGTAACCTTTGTGTTCCTGTGGGTAACCAAGGAAGATACAACGAATGGATCGTGCAAACAGTTTGTGGGGAGATGTAGCTTGGGCATTTGGATAACAGAGACGACCAAAAACCTTGAGGTGGTCATAGGTGGGGTTCTGTCCATAAAGAGCAAAATAGGGTGTAAAGAAAAGTAGTGGCCAATAGGGACGACGGTTAAGAAGATATGTTGCAGTGTGCAAGGCTTAATCCCAAAATTCTGGTGGCAAATTTGCTTGGAAAGGAGGGTGCGTAAAATGTCATTTGTGGTGTGAAGTAGGCGTTCAGCTTTACTATTTTGCTGAGAGGTGTGAGGGCAGGATAAATGATAGGAGATGCCATGGATGGAAAAGAGGTTGCGCAATTCAAAATTGAGAAACTCACCACCATTATCACATTGTACACACTAGGAAGAAAGAATTGAGTATGAATAAAAGCAAAAAATCGTTGAAGTGTAATGGCAACATCAGATTTATTTCTCAAGGGAAAGGACCAAGAATAATGAGTGAAACCATCAAGAACTATGTAGTAATATTTAAAACCTGAAAAGCTAACAATAGGTGATGTCCATACATCGCAATGAATTATTTGAAATGGCATGAAAGTTGTAGAGTTTGAGAGAGAGAAAGATAGACGAGGTTGTTTCCCGAGTTGACATGCCTCACACACTGTTGATGTCCATTGGATGTTCTTAACCCACGAGCAAGTTATATCTTAAGTTTTTTATATGTCTGGTTTTGGTGTAACTAGTTTGTTTTGAAGAAAGGTTAGAACTGTGGCTAAGATCTATGCGATTCTTGGATGGAATAGATTCTTAAGACCCCCAACAATGTGTGTGCAAAGTTTCATATCTTTTAGACATGGATTTTGAAGTTTGTATTAAATTTGGTTGTAGTCAAATTAATTTTCTGTTCTAAGAATAGATGAATGGTCGGACTGCTCTTAGGCTCGATCAGACCGAACGCCTATGAGACCGGTGGTTGTGGCGGTTAGACCGACCACCGGCCGATCGCATACCTCGATGACGGTCAAACCGGTTAGATGCTAAATCTGTTAGACCTTACTGTTTTGGATTATTGTTTGGTTTTAGACTGTTAAACTTGATTTTCTTATCTCTTTAACTACTAGAGTGAAATATTTCTAAATGATTAGAAAAGTTTTTACGAAGATATCATTCACTTCTTTGTTACTGCGGAGTTGCAAAAGCCGTGGCTTCTGTGGCAACGCAGGCGAAGAAGACCCACGCTAGCACATGTCGAGCTATTGATCGCGCAGTCTAGCATGGCAGGGAGCGCCCTTGGGGCATCGTGCAGCGGGTAAAAACTGAAGTCCGCACAGTGAAGGTTTGTGAAACGTTAAGCCGCACAAGCCGGAATTTGTAGGAAGTGTGACCTACAAGGGTGGCTGCCTTGCAACACCGATGCGAGCGCGATCTTGGTGGCAAACCGTCTGAGCCATCCGGGTGGAATATGGGCGTAAAGCATAGGTGCTGACAACGTTGGTGCGCCCGTCCTCTCCTCGGAGGAGAACCTGGACGTCGCACGCCGCCGCCACTAGCCTGTTCCTCCGGTACTCCCCACAATAGGAGGTATGGGCCGCCATCTCTAAGGGCGCCGCTCCATATGTTTTAAGCGACTTTGGGGACCGGCAGCCGCTGTGGTTGGTGCAGTTTAACAATTTTGTTTGCGAAAAAAATTCGGAGGGTAGCGAAATAACTGAAATCATCAAAATTCCAGTAATTTCTGTTTGGAATTTGTTCAAATTTTGGTACTTATGTGAGCAAGCGCGTCTGGCCGCAACGAATTATGGTTTACTTACCTTTTGGGTTGGGGGGCCACAAGTCGGGAGATGTGCGTGTTTGTGGCATGGTTCGGGAAACCGGCCAGTTTTATGTACATATCCAACTTCCCTTATCCCACTTCGGTCTCATTCGAAATGATGTCAATTATGAGAAATATTTCTATATCTTTTTTAATAGTAATTTATATAATTTTTAAAATATAATGAATAGTTGATAGATATTATTACGTCTCTATTTACTTTAAAATTAGTACTATTTTTATTAGAGAGAAAAATATTAAAATACTGCTTGTCAATTATTTATATTCCGCTCATCATAATTTGAAAACAACAAATCCAAAACCGCACAGCTTGTTCCTGGCCCATGGGCTACGTGCTGTCAAGAACGGCCCAACTTTAAAGCAAACAATAAGATATACATGGGCCTTGCGCTCGGAAAAAAGATATTGGGCAGCATATGCCAACGAGACCCCAAAATCCTAGAGGCGCAAATGGGCCTTGTGCCTAGCATCTATGTATGGCTTCGATCCATGCGATTACAATGGTGCAGTTTATGTCTTTTAACTATAATTTATTAGTATGATAAATAGTAATTATTTTATTAGTTTAATAAATAATAATTACTAAAAGATTGAAGCTAAAAATCTACTGAAAAATAGAAAAGAACAGACCAATCTTTGCATCCACTATTCTTGCAACGTAGTATATGCTTTCCTTGTGATTTTAGGATTTGCAATGTCTTGCTACATTTTGATTTCACGTCTTCCTCGCTCGATTTTGAGAATGGAGGGAAATAAGAAGGCACGTTGCCACATAAGGTCAAGCAAGTGACTTTCTGGCATCTAGAATAATGTTTGGTTTGCAGCTACAGCTGTGACGTGCCATATTTCTGCCATCTTGGTCCACCTGTCGTATACACATTCTCATGCAGAGATTTGCTAAAGCTTAGGCGGCCGATTTGGGCATATTAGTGTGCATGGGTTCGACATGGGGAAAAATGTGCTATACTCCAGCAAAAATCAATGGCATTATCTCTAGAGTCTGACACTCGAATCAGTAATTGTAGTACCTTACAAGGTTCTGGGATTCAAAAGGCTAAAAATTTCAGTGGCCACCGAATTTGACGAATTTTGGAAATTTCGGACCGGTTTTCAGCTACGTTGACCAGTCAAACATTTCATATTTAACCGAATTTTGACAAATTTAGTCCAAAATTTTGATAAAAACAGAACAGCAGAGAACAGGAGGAGGAAAAATGAAACCCTAGGGTTTCCAGAGTTGTGCTTGTGTTTTTATAGCTGTAGAAGGCATTTGTGGGCTGGTTTAGACCTCGGGCTGGGCTGAAAATTCAAATTGGGCCGAAATAATTTGTCCGGTTCAATTCTTTCTTGGGCCTGTCCGAAATGGACGAATCCCACCAAATTTCGGCCCTTTCGGGTCGAATCCCAGAACCCTGGTACCTTACAGCAAACTGGATAGTGAGCAAGGGAAAGAACTCTCCACATTCAATCAACAGAAATGAAAGTACATGCACTGCCCCATTTCGGTTTTTTAGACAAGAAAATATACGAAATCAACTGACTTAAACAAATGTGGCTACCAAACGATTCATAGAATTATTTAGTAAGAGAACAAAAACAACATAATTACCTTTCAAAAAATAAGAAAGCAAGCAAGAACATTTGCTCTAATTTGACATGCATGACTATATATAATAGCATTCTTGTTGAGGCCAAAACAAACATCATCGAGGATACCTTGCCGATAACTGGATTTCCTCCTCCATAGTATATTGTCTGCTTTCCCCAGTAACCCTTTCAATTGACATGTAATGATCAGCAATTTGATGCCCATCATCTCCCCTTGACGTTGCTGTATTGCTCTGAGCATGCTGCTTCTTAACTCGCAGGTTTTCTAGTGTCATCTCCACTTCTTTCATTGTAGGCCGTTCTTCTCCCTTCAATTTAGTACACATTGCCGCTAGTTCAGCTACTTCTTGGGCTTCTCCATGTTCCTCTTCCATGACTTGCGGATCGAGTATGTCAACCAAATTGCCTTCTGTGAATAGAGAGACAAAGTGTAAAACAAGACTCTCACCACTATCGGAGTAATATATGACAGGCTTCTTTCTAGTAAGTAGTTCTACAAGAAGAACACCAAAACTAAAAACATCACTCCTATCTGTTAGTCGACCGGTGTAATAGTACATGGGATCTAAATAACCAAATGTTCCCTGAACAGCTGTAGTCACTCCTGTTTGGTCAATTGGAATGTACTTCGAAGCTCCAAAATCTGACACCTTGGCTGTCAAACTATCATCAAGAAGTACGTTAGAAGACTTGATATCTCTATGGAATATTGGCATAGAACTAGCTGAATGTAGATAGGCTACAGCTCTAGCAATTTCAAGTGCAATTCTTAGTCTGTGGTCCCATGGTAGTGATATTGGCCCTTCAACATGAAGATGATGATAAAGCGTTCCATTTGAAATGAACTCGTAAACCAACAACGGAACTTCTGTTTCAAGGCAGCATCCCAGGAGCTTCACCACATTTCTATGGTTGATTTGAGAAAGAATTGCAACCTCATTTATGAATTGGCCGATTTCTCGCTGTACTACTATCTTTGATTTCTTGATGGCCACAACATGTAGGTCTAGTATACCTTTGTACACAATGCCATGTCCTCCACCACCAACCTCACGAGTTCTGTCAAAATTGTTTGTGCCCTTCTCTAGCTCTGCCAAGGTAATGATCATCCTTCCTCCAATATCCGCCTTCTGTGATATCAACTGCTGCAATAGCAACCCATGATTTTGTTTGAAAAAATTTTCTTTCGTTTTTGCCATCTTCCGTAACCTGATCTTACGTGTTACGAACGGAGCACCAAAAGCTAGAAGCAATAGAATTGAACCACCGCTGACTAGCACGCCTATGCCTAAACCTGAAAAATTATCAAAATAAAATTACATATCTCATCTAAAATTCTTATCTAACTAAAAGGAAAGACTGTGTACTAACCATGTGTACTAAGTACTAACAATTCTTTTCTATCTCTTTATTTTTTACAAAAACTTATCCAAACCCTCCATACACCTTACATCCAAACCAACTCTTGATTTCTACACCGCTGTTGATCTGCATTATGCAATAAGATTTTGTATATAGTTTTAGTATGATGTGTAGCATTGGTCTTAAGCAAATTACTTAGTTTAGCTTTGTTGGTTCGAGACCGTAGAGTTCATCAATTATATTTGGTTATATAGGAAACTTGACGCAATTAATATGTTGGAGTATACCAGCAAGTCCATGCAGGAGGAGGCGTGTATCTGTAGACCATAGGAAGTGGTGCGTGACGAGAGTCATGTGACAATCGCATGGATGATGTATATGAAGGCAAACCTGTTGCACTGCATAGGCAATATCAGGACACATCATGGTGAGATATTGGAGGGCACCTACCAAGCTGCGGTATGCCAAGCCATCAGAGAGAGAGAGAGAGAGGGGTACCGGTTGAGGAGGAGAGTTTGGGACTAGCTAGTGTCAATAGGTGTGGTGGCGGGTTTACACGAAGTCATGCCAGCTTGTTCAAGAACATCCTCGGTGTATTTTTTGGGCGAGAAAGAAGTGGTAGATGAGCGGTGTGAGAGATGCCAAGGAAGAAATGAAGGGGACCAAAATCCTTCATAGAGAATTCGCGATGAAGGTGTAGAATGAAGAACGGAGGAGTGTGTTTGAGGAAGCGGTCAAGACAATATCGTCAACATATAGAAGAAGATATGTGAGGTTGTGACCATGGCGAAACACAAAAGGGTTGCATCGAAGCGGTGGGATCGTGCGGATAAAGGTGGCAAACCGAGTATACCACGCATGAGGTGCTGTTTTAGTCCATATAGCGACATAGACAAAAGCAAACATGATCGATCGGTCGGGATCAATGAAACGATGAGGTTGTTGACAATAAACTGTCTCATTAAGAATTCCATGAAGGAATGCATTCTTAACATCAAGCGATGGGCAGACCCGCGATGAGAGCAGCAAGATTGAGGACAGTCACGAATCATGGTGGCTTGACGATCGGGTTGAAGGTTTCATCAAAGTCTACACCGGGTTGTTAGGACAAGCTATGAACAACCCAACGAGCCTTATAGCTATCAAGAGAGCCATCGGAATGAATCTTATGCTGAAAGATCCACTTGCCTGTGACAATGTTCACACCACGAGGGCGAGGAACAAGGGCCCAAGTCTCATTGGCCTACAGGGCACGGTACTCCTTGTGCATTGCCTGAAGCCAGTTGGGATCATGGAGAGCAGAGCGCACTGACTTGGGTACGGGCAAGATAGCAATGGTGGAAACGATGTTGGCATATTGGGATTAGGCATGACCTTCCCGAGTTTGCCACGGGTAATCATGGGATGGCAAGCCGAAATAGGATGTGGCAACAAAGGAAGGTCGCCATGGCGAGCGAAGTGGACACCGCGGCGGCGAAGCAAGTTTGTGGTGGGGAGTCGGTTCTCGTGGCAACGACAAGAAAGGAGGCTATTATGGCTGATGTCTCGGGATGTGAAGGTCTTGCCGTAGTGCATGAATGTTGTGTTATGACAGAACAAGAACATGTAAGTTTGGCTCAAGAAAGTCAAGATTATCTGGAGGAGTGGAATCTTGTTTGAAGGGAAATGAAGATTCATCAAAGAAGACATGACGAGAGTTGATGATATGATGAGTGGCAAGATCGTAGCATCGATAGCCTTTGTGATCTGGTAGGTAGCCAAGGAACATACATGCGAAGAACGAGGAGCAAGCTTGTTAGGTGTGGTGGCTGCAAGGTTAGGATAGCAAAGACACCCAAAAACACAGAGATGGGTGTAGTCTGGAGGTGTACCAAAGAGAAGCTCATGGGGAGAAATAAGATGGCGAGGTTTGCTTGGCCGACGGTTTAGTAGGTAGGTGGCCGTGCTAAAGGCTTCAGCCCAAAAATGGGAAGGAAAGTGGGAACGAACAGAAGAGTGAGAATAGAATCATTGAGTGCTCGGATGATGTGTTCAGTTTTCTTGTTTTGTTGTGAAATGTATGGGCAAGAAAGACAAAGAGCGACACCATGCATGGAGAAGAAACGTCAAGAGGCATGGTTATCAAATTTGCTTCTGTTGTCTGTTTGAACTGCAAGAAGAGGAAGGTTGAACTGTGTCCGCACATACGCATGGAATGAGGTAATGAGTGGAAACACATCAGATTTTTGACACAAAGGAAAGGTCCAAGCATAATGGCTGAAGTCATCAAGAATGACAAGATAGTATTGATAGCTTGAAATGCTAGTAATTGGGGAAGTCCAAACATCACAATGAATTAGTTCGAACGATGTGGAGTTATTGAAAGGCAACTGGATATGATTTCCAAGTTGACAGGCGTGACAAGTAGTTAAGCCTATTTTATTACAACTAGAATGAAAAGATCCTAGTGCATGAAAAAGAGCTTCACGTCCAGGATGGCCGAGTCACTTATGCCAAAGGTTGACGGAAGTGGTAGTTGTGTGAAGACTCTGTAGGTGAGCTGCAGAGTTGTAGGAGAACAGCGGATAGAGATTACTAGGTCTGTCACAGCGAAGAATCTCCGTCCTTGTGCGCAGATCCTTTACAGAGAAACCACAAGGGTCAAATTCGATAGAAATAGAATTATCACGAGTATAGATGAGGAGCAACAAGAATGTTGTTAAGGTGCAAAGGAGAAGAGGTGTTGGGAATGGAAAGATGGCCGATGTGAGTGATCAGAAAGGTGTTGCCATTGCCGACGATAATGCTAGAAGTAGAAGAGTAGGGAGTAGGTGAGGAAACGTTACCCGGGCTGGATGCCATGTGCGAGTCGCACCAATATCCATGAACCACACCCTACCAGGCGTAGGTGACTAAACAGTCATGTTGTTGAGGGCAGTGATCAGAGCCGACTAATCCCAAGCAGGGGTCAGGCCCTGGAGAGCCGCCATCTGCATTGATGTCAGAGTGTGAGCAGCAGCGTAGGCGTGCGTTTGTGCCACGTTTGGCCGTGGACCAAGAAGACCAATAGAAGTTGGAGCACTCCATTGACCGACAGGCATAGGTCAGGCCTGAATCATAACGGTCCAGGGATTGAAGCATGAAACCCAAGAGGAAGATGGCGTGGCCGGAGTGGGGCGACTGGTGTTGCTGATGTTTTCATTGTTGCGCCGGTCGCCTTTCTTGTGGTAGCCACGATTCTTTTTGTCGGAACGATCACCACAATTGTAGGAGGAGCCGTTGGTTCTATTGATGTTGCCCCCGTATGACGAGCCGGTCGGGCAACGGAGTACAGGGTAGTAGCCACAACCATCTTGGCGGTCTACTTAGTTCGGTGCTCCTCAAGGAGAAGGAACGAGCGAGCATGAAGGAAGGTTGGAAACGGCACCTGCATGGTGAGGATGGATGTTGCGTTGTGAAAGTTGGGGTTGAGGCCGCACAGCATGTTGAGAACGAGCGTCTCATCAGAGACAAGTTGATCCACATCACGAAGACTATCGCAAGAGTCTTGAGCCAGTGGCAATATGCCGAGATCGACATATCTCCTTGGTAGATGGTGTAGAATTCAGATTCGATGTAGATAGCATGGGTGTGCTTGTTGTCCTAGAAGAGACCAAAGATGCTAGACCAGATGTGGTCAGGGTCAAAGCCGTCAATATGACGGAGAAGCCCAAATTTACTGAGGACGACCTTGAAGAAAGCGCGCCATGTTGAGTAATTGGATTCCTTGAGATCCAATATCACTGAAACATAGGTGCAAACAAGGAATACTTTTTTGGGCCAAATTTCCTGAAATTTAACAAAATTCAGTTTTCTTGGCCCACTACGAAAAAGCCGAGTTCGATCTAAAATTTCGGCTCATTTTGAAATTTTCGGTCAGCCCAGCCCATCCTATCTTCCTTACTCCGTTGGCCGACTCGCCCGTCCTCTCTCTCTCCCCCAATCGATCTCTCATCTCCTCAATCAATCTCCTCCCCCCTCTCTCTCTCTCGATCTCCTCTCTCTCGGCCGACTCTTCTATTCATCGTCGATCTCCTCTCTCGATCGGCGCCAGCTAGGGAGGAGGAGGCGGCACTGGCCACCGGCAGGGGACGGAAGGGATGCGGCGCTAGCATGGGACGGAAGGAGGCGGCGCTGGTAGGGGACGGGAAGGTGACGGCAAGGGAGGGGGAGGCGGCACCGGTAGGGAAAGGGGGGAGGCGGCTCATGGAAGGTGACGGCGGCCGGCGATTGGGGAATCGGCGATGGGGAATCCATATCGGCGTGATTGGGGAATCGGGGATTGGGAAAGCAACAAATCAAGCTCCACTGAAAATGTAGTAAAAAGTTAGCTTTAAACTTCCTCTTCTGTAGAGGTGATCCTAAAATAATCACTACCAAAATAGAGGTGGTAATGGCCAAATGGTTAATGAACAACCATCAGTTTTGAACTACGAAGATTACTAGATTGGGAATTTATTTTCTTGACATAATGGGAGTTCTGTGATGTAAGTAACAAAACAACAAGAGCAAAACATAACAAAAATATAATAGAAGGGATTATGTAAATTTTCTCATGTATAAACCGGTTTCTTGAAAAAAAAAAAGGGCCCAATTGAACTTCCCAGCTTAGCAGTGGTATCATGGAGTTAGTGCAGACAAGTTTAAATGGCATAGAATTAATTAGTGAATTATTATTCAACTACCTACAGGGTGTTACTACTATGGGCCTGTTTGGATCCACCCAGATTTTAAGAATCTGGCTTTTGGAAACTGGGTGGGATCCAAACAGACCAGTTTTTGGGGCAGTTTTTAAAATCTACCTACCCAGATTCTTAAAAATCAAGAAGCTGTGGATACCCAGCTTTTGCCAGTTTTTTTGGCACAAATACCCATTTACCCTCATTAAAGACCACGCATGGCTGTTTAATGTGCTGTTCAAGAGCAATAAATGTAAGGGTATAATAGTCTATTAGCACCAATCATAAATGAAATCAGCTTTTAAAAACTAGGGATCCAAACACCTTATCGGTTTTGCTTAGAAACCATTTTAAAAACTAGAAGTAATATTGGTTTTTAAGAATCAAATCGATCCAAACTGATCCAAACTGATCCAATGAGGGTAAATGGGTATTTATGCCAAAAAATCGGCAAAAGCTGGGTATCCACAGCTTCTTGGTTTTAAGAATCAGGTAGGTAGATTTTAAAACTGCCCTAAGCTGGTCTGTTTGGATCCCACCGGTTTCAAAAGTCGATTCTTAAAATCTGGTGGATCCAAACAGGCCCATAGAGAGCTGTGATGAACTGATGATATGAAAACATAGTTTAGGTAATCGGTGCTGCGTAGTGATTGCCACCTCGATAAGACTTCGTCTTTTGCTTGGGCATGACAGCACATCCCCCTTCCTTGAAGGGATTCCCATTGCTCCAATAAGGGCATCGGCATTGAAATGTTCCAGGCACATTTATGCAGGTTCCATAGCATTTGTGGAGTTCCCAGTGTGCACACTCGTCGATATCTAATCAAATAATAAAGCATCACCGTAAAATAAACAAGACTGATAAAATAGCCATATTTGTGGCGGATATAGATATATCTAAGACTAAGCTTTCATCAGGATATCATATCAACATAATTTGCAATTTAACTTCGTAACATTGAGGAAATAAAACCAGGTTGATTTAACTTGTATACCTTGGCATCCGTTCGGAACGTAAGGGTTGCCTTCATAGCCAGCAGAGCAGCAACACCGGTACCCGTTGTAAGCATAGCTTGTATAGTTTTGACAGGAGCTGTTGCTGCTGCGGCATGCAGATGCAGGTGTGGTAGATGGCTCTGTACCACATGTTGAATTGCTGATCACCCAGTCCAGCAATGCTGGGAGAGTACTTACAGATTCGAAGATCGGGCTTGTGACATTATAGGACCCCTCCTCAGCTATGTACACTGAGGATTCCGCATCAAAATCGGAAATGTTATTAGGGGGCTGGACCTGGATGCTGTAGGAAACGTAGCCTTTTGGGATGGCTGCACTGCAGCAGCCAATGCCGGAGCACTCGTTGTGCATGGGGTACTGAAATGGCTGGCCTTTTTCTGGGGCCGGTGGGCGGTAAGTGGCACAGGCACTGACAGTGCTGTTGTCCTCTCCAAGGAGGAGGACTTGGACGTTGCTGCCCGACAGCACCAGGAACTTGTTCTTGTCCGGCGAGACGAAGAACGGGCCGCCCCCTCTGAGGCCACCCCATGTGTGATACTTGCCTGTCCTGTTGACCTTGCCGGGTGCACCATCAGTAGTAGTATTAGGAGCCGATAACGGCACGATGCTACTGCTGTTGATGCGCACCGTGCCACTGGGAATGGAGATCTCAAGCACTTCGACAGTGCCATCGCCCAGGAACAGCTTGGGCGGTTGGTGCGAGTGATCGCAGGTGAGGTTGAAGCCGTCGTGGTAGCAGCCGGGCTCAATCCCAAATGGATAGGAGATGCCGATGCTGCCGCAGCCGGTGCTGCAGTTAGCTGTTGCTTGTGCCGCTGCCACCGCACCCAACAGCTGCAGCAGCACCGCTGCAACTACAGCCGCCGTGATTACTACTCTCCTACTTGCTAACCTCTCCATAGATACAACTGTAGCTATCTTAATCTCCACGAACAGCTGGTGATGATCATAGATATCAACCTTTCATGGTTCACTAGAGGGGTTCCTTGATACCCGGTATCTTAACATCCTTGAGAGCAACTCTTTTTCTAGAGAGGCCGGTCCTTGATAGCAACTCTCTTGACCAAAAGAAGAATATATACTGTAATCTAAACATGTGAGGTACGCCGTCCACCTTAGATTTCAAACCTTTGAATAATACTAAATGAGCTTCTGAACCATCTGGCTAAGCAAATGTACACCAAGAGTGAGATGCTGAATTCCATGTTTGCCTAACTCGGCCGTATCATCCACTATGCGGCTGCAAATATCTCAACGTCAACTGTTTGTTTCCAAAAGGGAAATTGTTTTCTGGAACCTAGCTAGGTAGGCTGCTCAGAGTCTCCGCCGCACTTTGCAGTGTAAAAGGGTGTACCTGATCGAAGACACGTGAATGAAGGCAGAACAGAGGACGGACTAGATGTATCAATTTGATGGTACCTTGTTTGACCTGCTTAGCCACCAATCGTGAAGGGATGAGAAGGCCATTAGCTGTGTTACCAGATGGATGTCACGTGTAGGCATGGCAAGAAGAGGTGATGGACTGCCTAAGGCCAAATGGGTCATCCGGCATGACACAGTACGGATTTAGATGAAGCATAGGGGTGATCGGCTGGGCTTCAGCTTTTAACTTCCGACTTATTTTTCACTATTCATAAATTTCTTCTTTTTCTGAACTTTTGACTTTTTGTTGAGCTTTTTTGCCGGTTCTTTTTTTCCCGTATTTGTTTGTATTATATGTAATGGGCTAACATATTTTTTTATATTTTTTAATTTTTTAAAATTTAATTATGCTAGACAGACGACAGCTCCAGGCGCAGGCTCATCATCTGCAGCAGCAGCAGCAGGAGAAGCAGCCACTCAGTCTCAGGAGCCTGGCCAGCCCACCCTTCAGCAGTTCTACTCTTCTCTGATTGAGGGCTTCTCTACTCTCAACTCTAGGATGGATAGGGTGGATGAGCGTCTCGACTCCATTGACAGCAGTTTGACCTCGTTAGATGGTCGGGTTGCAGATCTTGAGCGCTCACCCTCGCCTCGTCGCTATGGTCGTCGCCGTAAAACTGCTCATGATCCTCCGCAGCCCTCTCAGAATTGATCTCTTTTTTTTGGTACTTGATGCCAAAGGGGGAGATTATTTTATTTTGGGAGTTTACTTTACTTATGGTATTTGGACCTATGAGCTTATCTACTATGTTTTTAATTATCTATGGATGGTTGTAATGAACTTATGTTTGGTGCTTGGATGTAATGAACCTTATGATCATGGTTGTAATGAACTTATGTTTGGTGCTTGGATGTAATGAACCTTATGATCATGAGTTGATGATATTACTTAGTTGTCTATCTCTCATTGAATAACTTTGTCTTGTGCATCTTGTATAAAATGTCGTAATCTTTATCTATGCACATGTTTAGGGGGAGTCATATTCCCTCTTGGACTCTAAAATGAAAATAGTTCTTTTTATCTAAATAAATCTTATTGCATAAGAACTACTCTCTCATTTAAAGTTCACACAGAATATACAATTTGTTGTCTAACAATTTGATATATTCAAATCTTTCATCTCTCAAATTTTGGGTTGTCATCAATTACCAAAAAGGGGGAGATTGAAAGCATCTAGACCCCTAAAAGGATTTTGGTAATTAATGAAATTAAGAGAATATGGAATATGGGACTAACGTGTTTTAATGAGTATGCGAAAGGATAGTCCACACACATGAGCGACAAGATGCAAGCCAAAGGACACGCGTGAAAATCAAATTGGCTCAAGACAAAGGTATACTTAGAATAGGACCCCTTTTGAATTTTACCGGTCTTAGGTGAATGGTGGAAGACCGGATTATAGGATAGATGATCGTACCATCAAGAGGGATCTTGGCTAAGTAGCTTGAATACTTATCTCATGTGCCAAATGGTTTTGTCTTAAAAGTTGCATCCTTTAAAGAAATCTAGTTTTCAAAAGAAATCTGTGCTCTGTCTGGAAGAGCGGTAGTACCGCAGTTTTGAACGTCGGAACTACCGGAAAGCGGAAGTTCCGCAACCAAAATGCGGTAGTACCGGCCAGCGGAAGATCCGGTTTAGGAGCGGATCAATATTTCCAGAGAGCACCCTTGGCTCATTCCAAAGTCTTGCGGGAACGGAAGTACCGGCTGCTTGAACGCCGGTACTACCGCTGCGAGCGGTAGTACCGCATCCTAAAGCGGTACTTCCGGACCCCGGAAGATCCGGAGGGAGAGCGGATCAATTTTTCCAGAGAGCGCCCTCCGGATGAAGCCTGGATTTCTCTGGAGCGGAAGTACCGGCTATTTCAACGCCGGAACTACCGCGCATGCGTAGTTCCGCCACTCGAGCGGTACTCCGAGTCCGGAAGATCCGACTTCAAAGCGGATGCATTTTTTCGAGCGCCAAGTCCGGGACCCTTTGGAGTTTGGTGGAGCGGTAGTACGCGCCGACTTTGCGGAACTACGGGTAGCGGTAGTACCGCAAATATCAACAGCGTAGTACCGCGCGAATCAACGGTCCACTGCAGACGCCCGACATAGCCGTTCGCGCGAAGATTTGTAGCGGTAGTACCGGTCTTTGGGAGCGGTAGTTCCGCTCGACCAGAAAATTTTCTGGAAACTGGGTCAAACGGCTAGTTTTGGTTGGTGGAGGCTATAAATACCCCCACCACTGCTCAAGGGCTAAGGTTAGAGACTCATTGCATATTTCTCAAGCCCAAGTGCATTCATTTCACCTCAATTCTCTCTTTGCACATCAAAGTGAGGTGGTTGAGCATTTAGTGCTAGATTTCATTTGCAAATCCATTTGGCACTAGAGTTGCATTCAAGTGAACACCGGGATTTATTATTCTTAGTGCTTGCCGGCACTTGGACGATCCGGTGGAAGTTGCCTCGGTGATCTTCTCAAGAAGATTGTGAGAAGACCCGGCAAATTGTGAAGGTTGGAGCTCGCCTACCCGGAGTGGGGAAGAGCTACACTAGTGATCGAGGTGCTTGGCTCAATTCGTGGAGCCGGTCCGATACGTCCGGGCTTACCTCAACGTGGACTAGGGGAAACCGGCAAGTTTCCGAATACCACGGTAAAAACATCGGTTGTGTCCTTTGTCTCTTTAGCTCTTGTTCTTTTGCTTCATTGAGATCACTTATTTGTTTAGAGCTAAATTATTGACTAGAATTGCATAGGATTAATTGCTTTACATCATTGTCATTTAAATTGTGGAGAATTAATCAAGTAAACAAGAAAAGTTTAAAAACCTCCTATTCACCCCCCTCTAGTCGGTATCCTTGATCCTACAAGTGGTATCAGAGCTTGGTCTCTCACTTTTAGACTTAACCGTCTAGAGAGAAAAGGATGGCTAGCGAGGGGATTTCGGTAGGAAAGGCACCTCTATTTGATGGCTCAAATTATGCTTATTGGAAGATTAGAATGTCAATTTATTTAAAGGCCATGAGTCCTAATATTTGGAAAATCGTAAATGATGGTTACGTCATGCCACTTGATCCCGACAACCCAACGGAACAAGATGGGCGTAACACTCATTTAGATGCCCAAGCCATGAATGCTCTTTTTGGGGCCTTAAACGCGGATGAATTCAATAGAGTGAGCAATCTTGAGACGGCTCACGCTATTTGGAATACCCTTTCGGAAATACACGAAGGGACATCCACGGTTAAGGAGGCAAAATTGCATCGGCTTAGGATTAAATATGAGACATTCATAATGTTGCCCCATGAGGACATCAATGAGATGTACACACAGCTCAACAACATTGTGAATGAGCTCAAAGGCCTTGGCACTAACCTCTCGGATCTTGATGTTGTGAGAAAGATGCTTAGGGCTCTCTAGGAGAAGTGCGAGATGTTGGTAACTCTCTTCCTCAACTCACGGAATTGGCAAGAATGACGCCAACACAACTCTTGGGTAATCTAATTACCAATGAGTTGTACAAGAAGGACAAGGAGGAACTTTTGGAGCAATCCACCTCCAAAGGGAAGAAGATCACCGCCTTCAAGGCAAAGCGGTGGCAAGTGAAGAGTCCGAAGATGAAGAAGAAGACTCCGAAGAAGAACTTGCCCTCCTTGTGAGAAGGATGAACAAGTTCATGAGAAGACGCTCAAATCGAGGAGGAGGCTATGATAAAGGAAAGAAGTGGCAATCATCCTCCAACAAAAACAAGTATAGCAACATCCGTTGCTATGAGTGCGATGAGAAGGGGCATATAGCTTCACAATGTCCCACAAAGAAGGATGACAAGGAGAAGTCATCCAAGAAGAAAGGCTATCATGGCAAGGAGAAGCTTTTCAAGAAGCTCCACAAAGACGGCAAAAATGAAGCCCACATTGGTGAGTGGGATTCGATGAGGAATACTCCGACTCAGACTCTAGTGAGGATGAGTCTCCCAAGAAGAAGGGACTTGTCGGCATCGCCATCAAGGAAGCTCCATCGCTATTCTCCACTCCCACATGTCTTATGGCAAAGGGAGAAGGTAAAAACTCTAGATGACGATGAACCCTCCTATGATGATTTGATGGACATGTTAGTAGAACTAAATGAATTTCTTGGAAAAGAAAAGTCAAAATTCAAGGTTTTGAAAAGGAGCACATAGCTCTTCAAAAACCTATGAGGAGCTAAAGGAAGCTCATGACTTGCATACAAATAAGTCTAGTATGAGTATTGGCATATCTTGCAATATTTTGAATGAGATGCCTAGTGTAGAGAAAGTAACATCTAGCATGTCTACCTCTTGTGATGACTTACTTTCTATGCCATGTTCTTCTAAGATTGATTCATCTAATGCTTTGTCTCATGTTCATGATGATATGCTAGTAGATGAAAACCAAAATTTAAAAGAACAAGTCCTAAAATTGAATAAAAGTTTGGAAAGAGCATACAAGGAAAAGACACCCTTGATAAATTGTTAAATACCCAAAGATGCTCTTTCAATAAGGAAGGACTTGGATACATTCCCAAGAAAGGTAAGAAACCGATATCCAAACCTCCAAGGTTTGTAAATGAGAATGGTAAGTATTGTACAAAATGCCGGAATGTAGGACATATGGTAAATGATTGTTCTAGAAATAGTGTGCATTCCATTGGCTTGTATAATTCTTGTTACATGCTTAAAAAATTTAAAAATGGAAATGTAATTGCTCATTTTATTGGCACCTCGATTTTGGGTGCTAAAAGGAAATCCATTTGGGTGCCCAAAACCTTGGTTACTAACCTCCAAGGACCCAAACAAATTTGGGTACCTAAAAGAACTTGATTTTCTTTTGTAGGTGAACTATAAAACCGGCGGAAGGCATTGGGTGTTGGATAGTGGTTGCACTCAACACATGACCGGAGACCGGAAGATGTTCACCACCTTTGAGAGTGGAAGCAATGACAAAATCACCTTTGGAGAGAATAGCAAAGGAAAGGCATTGGGATTGGGTAAAATCGCTATCTCTAACGACCTTTCAATTTCTAATGTATCACTAGTCGAAACATTAAATTTTAACTTGCTATCTGTTGCTCAATTATGTGATCTAGGCTTAACATCCTCATTCTCAAAAGAAAATGTTGTAATCTCAAAAGACAATAATAATGAACTAGTCTTTAAAGGCTTTAGATTTGGGAATCTCTATTTGGTAGATTTCACTTCAAATGATGCATGCTTAAAAACTTGTTTAATTGCAAAAACTTCTTTGGGTTGGCTTTGGCATAGGAGACTAGGTCATGTGGGTATGGTTCAACTTAAAAAGCTTTTCAAACATGATCTAGTGATTGGCTTGAAAGATGTGAAGTTTGAGAAAAATCGACTTTGTAGTGCTTGTCAAGCCGGAAAACAAGTCGCTAGTTCTCACCCTTCCAAAAGTATCATGTCAACCTCTAGACCATTGGAGCTCTTACACATGGATTTGTTTGGGCCAACAACCTATAAGAGCATCGGAGGAAATAGCTATTGTTTAGTCATTGTGGATGATCACTCTAGATACACATGGGTCTTCTTCCTAAATGACAAAAGTGAAACCTCCGGGATTTTCAAAAGTTTTTCAAAAAGAGCCCAAAATGAATTTGATTTTAAAATAAAGAAAATTAGGAGTGACAATGGTTCCGAGTTCAAAAATACAAAAGTTGAAGACTTTTGTGATGATCTTGGAATAAAGCACGAACTTTCCACAACCTACACTCCGGAGCAAAATGGAGTTGTAGAGAGGAAAAATCGAACATTGATTGAAATGGCTAGGACAATGCTTGATGAGTATAATACTTCCGACAAGTTTTGGGCGGAAGCTATTAACACCGCTTGTCATGCCATAAATCGCCTTTACTTACATCGACTTCTGAAAAAGACTTCCTATGAACTACTTATTGGAAGGAGACCGAACATCTCTTACTTTAGAGTATTTGGTTGCAAATGCTATATTCTAAGAAAAGGTGTTCGGCTCTCAAAATTTCAAAGTCGTTGTGATGAAGGCTTCCTTTTAGGGTATTCCTCAAATAGTAAAGCCTATAGGATCTTTAATAAAAATTCGGGATTAGTTGAAGAATCATGTGATGTACAATTCGATGAAACTAATGGCTCTCAAGAGGAGCAAGAAAATTTGGATGATGTAGGTGATGAAGGATTACGAAAACTATGGAAAACATGCAAATTGGAGACATCAAGCCAAAGGAAGATCCATCTTCACCAAGCTCATCAAGACAAGTAGAGCCACCTACTTCATATACCCCAAGCAATGTTCAAGTTGTTGAAGACGAGCAAAAAGATCAACAACAAAACAATTTCAAGATTCACAATGCGATTGCCAAGGATCATCCAATAGATCAAATATTGGGTGATGTGAGTAAGGGTGTTCAAACTCGCTCTAGAGTAGCTTCATTTTGTGAACATTACTCTTTTGTTTCTTCTCTTGAGCCTAAACTTGTAGATGAGGCTCTAGATGATCCGGATTGGGTAAATGCCATGCATGAAGAATTAAACAACTTCGCTCAAAATGAAGTATGGACCTTGGTGGAAAGACCCGAAGAGCACAATGTGATTGGCACCAAATAGGTCTTCCGAAACAAACAAGATGAAAATGGCATTGTGGTAAGAAACAAGGCAAGGTTAGTAGCTCAAGGCTATACTCAAGTCGAAGGTTTAGACTATGATGAAACATTTGCACCCGTTGCTAGACTTGAGTCAATTAGAATCTTGCTTGCTTTTGCATCTAGCTTTGATATTAAATTATTTCAAATGGATGTTAAAAGTGTTTTCTTAAATGGAACAATCTCCGAACTTGTATTTGTTGAACAACCTCCGGGGTTCGAAGATCCTAAATGTCCTAATCATGTTTATAAACTTGCAAAGGCATTGTATGGTTTAAAACAATCTCCTAGAGCTTGGTATGAACGACTTAGAAATTTCCTTGTTTCAAAGGGATTTAAAATTGGTAAGGTAGATACAACGCTATTCACAAAAGTCATTGGTGGTGATTTCTTTGTATGCCAAATTTATGTTGATGACATTATATTTGGTTCTACTAACCAAGATTTTTGTGAAGAATCTGGTGATATGATGTCTAGGGAGTTTGAGATGTCCATGATAGGAGTATTAAGCTATTTTCTTGGACTTCAAATCAAGCAACGTAAAGATGGGACATTCATAAGCCAAACAAAGTACATTAAAGATCTTTTCGAAAAGTTTGGCATGAAAGATGCAAAGCCCATCAAGACACCAATGGCAACCAACGGGCATCTAGACCTTGACGAAGGAGGTAAGTCGGTAGATTCAAAGCTTTATAGATCCATGATTGGTAGTTTGCTTTATCTTACCGCATCTAGGCCCGATATCATGTTTAGTGTATGCATGTGTGCTCGCTTTCAAGCTTCACCAAAAGAGTGTCATTTAAAAGCCGTAAAAAGGATCTTGAGATATTTGAAACATTCCCCAAACATAGGACTTTGGTATCCTAAAGGTGCTAAATTCGATCTAATTGGATATTCGATTCGATTATGCGGGTTGCAAAGTGGATAGAAAAAGCACCTCGGAAGTTGTCAATTTCTAGGTAGATCCTTAGTGTCTTGGTCCTCAAAGAAACAAAACTCCGTAGCACTCTCAACCGCTGAAGCCGAATATATTTCCGCCGGGAGTTGTTGTGCTCAATTATTATGGGTGAGGCAAACATTGTTGGATTATGGAATAAGCTTCGATAAAGTGCCTTTATTGTGTGACAATGAAAGTGCCGTGAAAATATCCAATAACCCAGTCCAACACTCAAGAACTAAGCACATAGATGTACGCCACCACTTCTTGAGGGACCATGTTGGTAAGGGAGATATTTGCATTAGCCACATCCGGACCGAAGACCAATTAGCGGATATATTCACCAAGCCATTAGATGAGAATCATTTTTGCAAGCTTAGGAGTGAATTAAATGTCTTGGATTACTCAAATGTTGCATAAATTTATGGTAAATTTAAATGCATGCTCTTAGAGGAAGCTTGAAAGGTTGTTTGAAATTATGTCTTTATGCAAAAGTATTTGATTATATTATTTTGTTCTGTTTAATGCATAATGATCCTTAAAGACTTTAGTTGAATGCAAAATCTAGGGATCATTTGCATCTATAGTCCTAAAGTTCAAATTCTGTGAAGTCTCAGAAAATGCGGAACTACCGCTGCCTTCATGCAGTACTTTAGGGAACAGTACTTCCGTCAGGAAGCGGTACTACCGCTTGGCGGTACTACGGCCGCATCCGCGGTACTACGGACTTGCATTTAAGGGGAGCAACTGCCGCGCGCGAGGGTTCTCCTCTGTTGGCCCCACTCCACTCCGGTACTTCCTCCCTACTTCCGCCCGAGCAGCGCCTCTCCTCTCTCTCTCTCTCTCTCTCCACAAAGAACCACCCAAACCGCACCGCAAAATCGTCGGATCCAGTGGTGATTTCTTCGTTCCTCAACGCAAATCAATTTCCACAGGGTTCAACTCCTTCGATCCTCAAGGTATTTCGGATCAAAACCTCTTTTAATCTTCTTCTTTTTTGAACCCTAGGTCATGCTTAAGGTTAAATCGAAATATAGTTGATTTTGCCAACTATTTCTAGGGAAATTGAGTATATTTGGTGTTCAGGGGTATATACAAACCCATTCCATGGATTCACTCCAAGAAAACACCAAAGATTCATTCACATTTCCAAAAACCCTAGAATCAGCCAGAAAGCGGAACTACCGCTCGACGGTTGCGGTACTACCGCTGAGCGGTACTACTGCCCGAGCAGCGGTACTACCGTTTTAACTGACATTTTGGCAAATTCAATTTATTTCCTTTTGAATCTAATTTGGCCATATTCCCTCTATCTCATAATCCATTCTTCTTGTGCCTAAATGCCTAGAACAAGAGCGGCTTCCAAAAGTCCTATGCCTCGGGAGTTCCTCAAGCCCTCGTGCTCTTCCATCCCCGAGGTGACTCAAAAGGCAGCCCGGGACAGAGGAAGAGGCTGCGCGCCACCCCGAGTCGACTCGGATCAAAAGCAGTCCGAGCATCCTATTCCTCCAAGCTCTCCCATGGAATCATCGAAGAAGATATAGCTGGAAGGAGTGTCTTGAAATCAATCTGAAAAGATTTACTTTGATGAGTATGCTCGCTGCGTCATACCAACCAATATGATCTTCCATCAAACTCAATCAATCCACAATTCCATACCAAGTTCCGGAGAAGATATTTGATGAGATGTATGGACCGGATCGCGGTTTGCAGATCATAAATTCATCGATCGGGATCATATTGATGGTATTGACAAGTGCGATGACACTTTCGGTTATTCCGACGATCGGTCTCAATCACTTGTAGCACTAGGGCGTGACTACAATGAGACCTTCATCCGCGATTTTATGCTCGGTGCATATCTCTCCGACCTTGAACATGACTTGGATGACGGTATGTACGGATATGAGGCCACCAAGCATGACTTTGAGCTTGTCTTAAGGGCGAACTAAGTGCTTATGAGAAGGTATATGACAAACCGCTCTCAATCTCAATCTGGATGCCATATATCCTTTCTACAACACTGCAGAAAAATTCACGCTTGGCAAGAATGTTGGACTTCAACCCATTCCCAGCTTGATCAATCGCATCATCAATCATACCATTCTTCCAAAAGGTGGTAACTATGATGCCATTCGAGGACATGTATGGAATATCCTAGACTATATTATGAAGGGGGAGAAGTTTGATGTAGTGGATGTAATCATGAGGGAGATAGTTGCCTCCAAAATGATCGCTTCAAGCGCATTAACTATGCACCCTATATCATGGCCTTGATTGACTCTAAGTTTCTCTATCGTGGAGGTCGCGGTGGTGTGCATAAGCCATACAAGCCAAGATCGAGCCTCCCATTCCCACTACTTTTCGCTAGGCAGACAGCGGCTCAGCGCGGAGCTCATCATCTGCAGCAGCAGCGGAGAAGCGACCACTCGGTCTCGAGAGCTGGCCACCCACCCCCAGCCAGTTCTACTCTTCTCGATTGAGGGCTTCTCTACTCTCAACTCTAGGATGGATAGGGTGGATGGCGTCTCGACTCCATTGACAGCGATTTGACCTCGTTAGATGGTGGGTTGCAGATCTTGAGCGCTCACCTCGCCTCGTCGCTATGGTCGTCGCCGTAAAACTGCTCATGATCCTCCGACCCTCTCGAATTGATCTCTTTTTTGGTACTTGATGCCAAAGGGGAGATTATTTTATTTTGGGAGTTTACTTTACTTATGGTATTTGGACCTATGAGCTTATCTACTATGTTTTTAATTATCTATGGATGGTTGTAATGAACTTATGTTTGGTGCTTGGATGTAATGAACCTTATGATCATGGTTGTAATGAACTTATGTTTGGTGCTTGGATGTAATGAACCTTATGATCATGAGTTGATGATATTACTTAGTTGTCTATCTCTCATTGAATAACTTTGTCTTGTGCATCTTGTATAAAATGTCGTAATCTTTATCTATGCACATGTTTAGGGGAGTCATATTCCTCTTGGACTCTAAAATGAAAATAGTTCTTTTATCTAAATAAATCTTATTGCATAAGAACTACTCTCTCATTTAAAGTTCACATAGAATATACAATTTGTTGTCTAACAATTTGATATATTCAAATCTTTCATCTCTCAAATTTTGGGTTGTCATCAATTACCAAAAAGGGGGAGATTGAAAGCATCTAGACCCCTAAAAGGATTTTGGTAATTAATGAAATTAAGAGAATATGGAATATGGGACTAACGTGTTTTAATGAGTATGCGAAAGGATAGTCCACACACATGAGCGACAAGATGCAAGCCAAAGGACACGCGTGAAAATCAAATTGGCTCAAGACAAAGGTATACTTAGAATAGGACCCTTTTGAATTTTACGGTCTTAGGTGAATGGTGGAAGACCGGATTATAGGATAGATGATCGTACCATCAAGAGGATCTTGGCTAAGTAGCTTGAATACTTATCTCATGTGCCAAATGGTTTTGTCTTAAAAGTTGCATCCTTTAAAGAAATCTAGTTTTCAAAAGAAATCATGCTATATGCGGAAGAGCGGTAGTACCGCATGATTTTGAACGTCGGAACTACGGAAGCGGAAGTTCCGCAACCAAAATGCAGTAGTACCGGCCAGCGGAAGATCCGGTTTAGGAGCGGATCAATATTTCCAGAGAGCACCCTTGGCTCATTCCAAAGTCTTGCGGGAACGGAAGTACCGGCTGCTTGAACGCCGGTACTACCGCTGCGAGCGGTAGTACCGCATCCTAAAGCGGTACTTCCGGACCGGAAGATCCGGAGGAGAGCGGATCAATTTTTCCGAGCGCCCTCGGATGAAGCTGGATTTCTGGGAGCGGAAGTACGGCTATTTCAACGCCGGAACTACCGCTGCATGCGGTAGTTCCGCCACTCAGAGCGGTACTTCCGGAGTCCGGAAGATCCGACTTCAAAGCGGATGCATTTTTCCAGAGAGCGCCAAGTCTAGGACCCTTTGGAGTTTGGCTGGAGCGGTAGTACCGCGCCGACTTTGCGGAACTACCGGGTAGCGGTAGTACCGCAAATATCAACAGCGGTAGTACCGCGCCGCCGAATCCAACGGTCACTGCAGACGTCTGACATAGCCGTTCTGGCGCGAAGATTTGGTAGCGGTAGTACCGGTCTTTGGGAGCGGTAGTTCCGCTCGACCGAAAAATTTCTCGAAACGGGTCAAGCGGCTA
Source organism: Dendrocalamus sinicus (assembly GCA_036346575.1). Taxonomy (NCBI): domain Eukaryota; kingdom Viridiplantae; phylum Streptophyta; class Magnoliopsida; order Poales; family Poaceae; genus Dendrocalamus; species Dendrocalamus sinicus. The sequence continues at coordinate 32,876,878 of CM070662.1, forward strand.
GTTTTGGTTGGTGGAGGCTATAAATACCCCACCACCTGCTCAAGGGCTAAGGTTAGAGACTCATTGCATATTTCTCAAGCCCAAGTGCATTCATTTCACCTCAATTCTCTCTTTGCACATCAAAGTGAGGTGGTTGAGCATTTAGTGCTAGATTTCATTTGCAAATCCATTTGGCACTAGAGTTGCATTCAAGTGAACACCGGATTTATTATTCTTAGTGCTTGCGGCACTTGGACGATCCGGTGGAAGTTGCCTCGGTGATCTTCTCAAGAAGATTGTGAGAAGACCCGGCAAATTGTGAAGGTTGGAGCTCGCCTACCCGGAGTGGGGAAGAGCTACACTAGTGATCGAGGTGCTTGGCTCAATTCGTGGAGCCGGTCCGATACGTCCGGGCTTACCTCAACGTGGACTAGGGGAAACCGGCAAGTTTTCGAATACCACGGTAAAAACATCGGTTGTGTCCTTTGTCTCTTTAGCTCTTGTTCTTTTGCTTCATTGAGATCACTTATTTGTTTAGAGCTAAATTGTTGACTAGAATTGCATAGGATTAATTGCTTTACATCATTGTCATTTAAATTGTGGAGAATTAATCAAGTAAACAAGAAAAGTTTAAAAACCTCCTATTCACCCCCTGGCCTCTAGTCGGTATCCTTGATCCTACACCATGCCGTGTTGGTCTACATGCCGCCCTCTGACCCAGACACGGCACGAAGAAGGATCGGGTCTTATTGGGATGGCTCGGGTACGTTTGGTCAAGCGAGCCATCAATGGCCTGTTGATTTTAATACCAGTCATAAATAATTTTAATGTCAGTCACAAACAATTTTACTGCTGGTCGTTATGAAGAGTTTTGCACAACACTCTCGTATATTTCATATAAGATGTACATATATAGAGAGAGTTACAGAGTGAGAGAGAGCGGCGTACATAAGTACAAAAGAGGTTACAAGCGGCGCATGTATTGCAAAGTAGTTGCGATTAAGGCTGCGTGAGAACCGGTCACGAAGCGTTAGTTCTGTTGTAATCCAAGCACTACGCATGCACAAGACCGGGAGGCATAGACGCATTCCAACACCCTCGCGCGCGATCACAACGTCGGAGGAAGAACGTTGAGGCGTATGCGAACTCATGAAAGACAGATGATGGCAAGCCCTTGGTGAACACATCCGCATACTATGAGCTAGAAGGAACGTGAAGAACACGAGCTTCTCAAAGAGCAACACGATCACAGACAAAAATGCAAATCAATCTCCACATGCTTTGTTCGCTGGTGCTGCACTGGATTGTTAGAGAGATACATAGCACTGATGTTATCACAATAAACCAAGGTAGCTCTTATGGGAGGATGATATAACTCTGTCAAGAGCTGGCGGAGGCAACAAGATTTTGCGACCGCATTTGCAACAGCGCGATATTCCGCCTCAGCGTTTGATCGGGAGACTGTGTGTTGTTGTTTGGATGACCATGAAACAAGATTGTCACAAAGATAAACACAAAAAGCTGGACATGGATTTCTTGGAATTTGGGCGCTGACCCGATCGGCATCGGAATATGCAACAAGGTCAGAAGAAGATGATTTGTGAATGTCGAGGTCGAAGTGAGATGTACCCTTAATGTAACGAAGGATACGCTTGATGAGTTGGAAATGTGGTTCTCTTGGATCATGCATTAACAAGCAAATTTGTTGGACCGCATAGGAGTTATTTGGGCGAGTTAAGGTTAAGTATTGCAACACACCAGCAATGCTGCGATAAAGAGTGGGATCTTGGACGGCCTGTCCGGATTGAGCGGACATTTTGCTTGTGTGTTGTTGTTTGGATGACCATGAAACAAGATTGTCACAAAGATAAACACAAAAAGCTGGACATGGATTTCTTGGAATTTGGGCGTGACCCGATCGGCATCGGAATATGCAACAAGGTCAGAAGAAGATGATTTGTGAATGTCGAGGTCGAAGTGAGATGTACCCTTAATGTAACGAAGGATACGCTTGATGAGTTGGAAATGTGGTTCTCTTGGATCATGCATTAACAAGCAAATTTGTTGGACCGCATAGGAGTTATTTGGGCGAGTTAAGGTTAAGTATTGCAACACACCAGCAATGCTAAACCAAGTCCGAGGGGCTTGTTTCAAACCATAAAGTGATTTGTTTAACCGGCAAACATGATGAGGATGGGAGGAATCTAGAAAACCAGATGGTTGATGACAAAAGACTGTTTCTTGGAGGTTACCGTGAAGAAATGCATTCTTGACATCGAGTTGATGAATCGGCTAGGAATTGGAGACAGTAAGGCTGAGTACCACACGAATAGTTGCATGTTTCACCACAGGACTAAAGGTTTCTGTGTAATCAACGCCAACTTTGTGTAAAGCCCCGGACCACCCACCGAGCCTTATAACGAGCAAGAGTGCCATCTGGGTGTAGTTTGTTGCACAAAAAAAAATCCATTTCCCTGTGACAATGTTAACACCTGTGGGATGAAGAACCAAAGACCACATATTATTCTGAATCAAAGCATAATATTCATCTAACATGGCGTTGTACCAATTTGGGTCTTGGAGTGCAGCACGGTAGAAGATGGAATAGGAGAAATGATGTGTTAGTAGTGGATAAACTATATTTTGGATTAGGAACATCGAACTCTTTCTTAGCTCGAGTAATCATGGGATGTTGATTTGCTGGAGGTAAAATAGGCTGAGCGTGTAGTGGAAGAGAGGAAGGAGCTGTCGGTTGGATAAAAACAAGAGGAACAGCAGACTGCAAAGGATTGGGAGATGGAGGCTTGGTTTTGTGAGGGGAAATGGGAGCTAGGGTATGGTTGCGCGCTGGATCTGAGGAAGATTGCGCGGCTAGGGATGGTGGTATACTTGGTGCAAGAGGGATCACCACAGGAGCTGGCGCTGGATGTTCAGTAGTGAGTGATCTGGGAGTGGAGGAAGAGACATTAGACTCGGCAAAACGAAAATGAGATTCATCAAAAATTACATGGCGGGAGATAATGATCTTACAGGTGGAAAGATCCATAAACCTGTAACCTTTGTGTTCCTGTGGGTAACCAAGGAAGATACAACGAATGGATCGTGCAAGCAGTTTGTGGGGAGATGTAGCTTGGGCATTTGGATAATGAGACGACCAAAAACCTTGAGGTGGTCATAGGTGGGGTTCTGTCCATAAAGAGCAAAATAGGGTGTAAAGAAAAGTAGTGGCCAATAGGGACGACGGTTAAGAAGATATGTTGCGATGTGCAAGGCTTAATCCCAAAATTCAGTGGCAAATTTGCTTGGAAAGGAGGGTGCGTAAAATGTCATTTGTGGTGTGAAGTAGGCGTTCAGCTTTACTATTTTGCTGAGAGGTGTGAGGGCAGGATAAATGATAGGAGATGCCATGGATGGAAAAGAGGTTGCGCAATTCAAAATTGAGAAACTCACCACCATTATCACATTGTACACACTAGGAAGAAAGAATTGAGTATGAATAAAAGCAAAAAATCGTTGAAGTGTAATGGCAACATCAGATTTATTTCTCAAGGGAAAGGACCAAGAATAATGAGTGAAACCATCAAGAACTATGTAGTAATATTTAAAACCTGAAAAGCTAACAATAGGTGATGTCCATACATCGCAATGAATTATTTGAAATGGCATGAAAGTTGTAGAGTTTGAGAGAGAGAAAGATAGACGAGGTTGTTTCCGAGTTGACATGCCTCACTGCTGTTGATGTCCATTGGATGTTCTTAACCCACGAGCAAGTTATATCTTAAGTTTTTTATATGTCTGGTTTTGGTGTAACTTGTTTGTTTTGAAGAAAGGTTAGAACTGTGGCTAAGATCTATGCGATTCTTGGATGGAATAGATTCTTAAGACCCCCAACAATGTGTGTGCAAAGTTTCATATCTTTTAGACATGGATTTTGAAGTTTGTATTAAATTTGGTTGTAGTCAAACTAATTTTCTGTTCTAAGAATAGATGAATGGTCGGACTGCTCTTAGGCTCGATCAGACCGAACGCCTATGAGACCGGTGGTTGTGGCCGGTTAGACCGACCACCGGTCAGACTGTACCTCCAGTGACGGTCAAACCGGTTAGATGCTAAATCTGTTAGACCTTACTGTTTTGGATTATTGTTTGGTTTTAGACTGTTAAACTTGATTTTCTTATCTCTTTAACTACTAGAGTGAAATATTTCTAAATGATTAGAAAAGTTTTTACGAAGATATCATTCACTTCTTTGTTACTGCGGAGTTGCAAAAGCCGTGGCTTCTGTGGCAACGCAGGCGAAGAAGACCCACGCTAGCACATGTCGAGCTATTGATCGCGCAGTCTAGCATGGCAGGGAGCGCCCTTGGGGCATCGTGCGTGAGTAAAACGAAGTCCGCACAGTGAAGGTTTGTGAAACGTTAAGCCGCACAAGCACATGGCGGAATTTGTAGGAAGTGTGACCTACAAGGGTGGCTGCCTTGCAACAGCCGATGCCAGAGCCGCAGTCTTCGGTGGCAAACCGATACGAGCCATCTGGGCTGGAATATGGGCAGAAAGCAGCATAGGTGCTGACAACGTTGGTGCGCCCGTCCTCTCCTCGGAGGAGAACCTGGACGTCGCACGCCGCCGCCACTAGCCTGTTCCTCCGGTACTCCCCACAATAGGAGGTATGGGCCGCCATCTCTAAGGGCGCCGCTCCATATGTTTTAAGCGACTTTGGGGACCGGCAGCCGCTGTGGTTGGTGCAGTTTAACAATTTTGTTTGCGAAAAAAATTCGGAGGGTAGCGAAATAACTGAAATCATCAAAATTCCAGTAATTTCTGTTTGGAATTTGTTCAAATTTTGGTACTTATGTGAGCAACGCGCGTGCGACCGTGCGAATTATGGTTTACTTACCTTTTGGGTTGGGGGGCCACAAGTCGGGAGATGTGCGTGTTTGTGGCATGGTTCGGGAAACCGGCCAGTTTTATGTACATATCCAACTTCCCTTATCCCACTTCGGTCTCATTCGAAATGATGTCAATTATGAGAAATATTTCTATATCTTTTTTAATAGTAATTTATATAATTTTTAAAATATAATGAATAGTTGATAGATATTATTACGTCTCTATTTACTTTAAAATTAGTACTATTTTTATTAGAGAAAAATATTAAAATACTGCTTGTCAATTATTTATATTCCGCTCATCATAATTTGAAAACAACAAATCCAAAACCGCACAGCTTGTTCCTGGCCCATGGGCTACGTGCTGTCAAGAACGGCCCAACTTTAAAGCAAACAATAAGATATACATGGGCCTTGCGCTCGGAAAAAAGATATTGGGCAGCATATGCCAACGAGACCCCAAAATCCTAGAGGCGCAAATGGGCCTTGTGCCTAGCATCTATGTATGGCTTCGATCCATGCGATTACAATGGTGCAGTTTATGTCTTTTAACTATAATTTATTAGTATGATAAATAGTAATTATTTTATTAGTTTAATAAATAATAATTACTAAAAAGATTGAAGCTAAAAATCTACTGAAAAATAGAAAAGAACAGACCAATCTTTGCATCCACTATTCTTGCAACGTAGTATATGCTTTCCTTGTGATTTTAGGATTTGCAATGTCTTGCTACATTTTGATTTCACGTCTTCCTCGCTCGATTTTGAGAATGGAGGGAAATAAGAAGGCACGTTGCCACATAAGGTCAAGCAAGTGACTTTCTGGCATCTAGAATAATGTTTGGTTTGCAGCTACAGCTGTGACGTGCCATATTTCTGCCATCTTGGTCCACCTGTCGTATACACATTCTCATGCAGAGATTTGCTAAAGCTTAGGCGGCCGATTTGGGCATATTAGTGTGCATGGGTTCGACATGGGAAAAATGTGCTATACTCCAGCAAAAATCAATGGCATTATCTCTAGAGTCTGACACTCGAATCAGTAATTGTAGTACCTTACAAGGTTCTGGGATTCAAAAGGCTAAAAATTTCAGTGGCCACCGAATTTGACGAATTTTGGAAATTTCGGACCGGTTTTCAGCTACGTTGACCAGTCAAACATTTCACATTTAACCGAATTTTGACAAATTTAGTCCAAAATTTTGATAAAAACAGAACAGCAGAGAACAGGAGGAGGAAAAATGAAACCCTAGGGTTTCCAGAGTTGTGCTTGTGTTTTTATAGCTGTAGAAGGCATTTGTGGGCTGGTTTAGACCTCGGGCTGGGCTGAAAATTCAAATTGGGCTGAAATAATTTGTCCGGTTCAATTCTTTCTTGGGCCTGTCCGAAATGGACGAATCCCACCAAATTTCGGCCCTTTCGGGTCGAATCCCAGAACCCTGGTACCTTACAGCAAACTGGATAGTGAGCAAGGGAAAGAACTCTCCACATTCAATCAACAGAAATGAAAGTACATGCACTGCCCCATTTCGGTTTTTTAGACAAGAAAATATACGAAATCAACTGACTTAAACAAATGTGGCTACCAAACGATTCATAGAATTATTTAGTAAGAGAACAAAAACAACATAATTACCTTTCAAAAAATAAGAAAGCAAGCAAGAACATTTGCTCTAATTTGACATGCATGACTATATATAATAGCATTCTTGTTGAGGCCAAAACAAACATCATCGAGGATACCTTGCCGATAACTGGATTTCCTCCTCCATAGTATATTGTCTGCTTTCCCAGTAACCCTTTCAATTGACATGTAATGATCAGCAATTTGATGCCCATCATCTCCCCTTGACGTTGCTGTATTGCTCTGAGCATGCTGCTTCTTAACTCGCAGGTTTTCTAGTGTCATCTCCACTTCTTTCATTGTAGGCCGTTCTTCTCCCTTCAATTTAGTACACATTGCCGCTAGTTCAGCTACTTCTTGGGCTTCTCCATGTTCCTCTTCCATGACTTGCGGATCGAGTATGTCAACCAAATTGCCTTCTGTGAATAGAGAGACAAAGTGTAAAACAAGACTCTCACCACTATCGGAGTAATATATGACAGGCTTCTTTCTAGTAAGTAGTTCTACAAGAAGAACACCAAAACTAAAAACATCACTCCTATCTGTTAGTCGACCGGTGTAATAGTACATGGGATCTAAATAACCAAATGTTCCCTGAACAGCTGTAGTCACTCCTGTTTGGTCAATTGGAATGTACTTCGAAGCTTCAAAATCTGACACCTTGGCTGTCAAACTATCATCAAGAAGTACGTTAGAAGACTTGATATCTCTATGGAATATTGGCATAGAACTAGCTGAATGTAGATAGGCTACAGCTCTAGCAATTTCAAGTGCAATTCTTAGTCTGTGGTCCCATGGTAGTGATATTGGCCCTTCAACATGAAGATGATGATAAAGCGTTCCATTTGAAATGAACTCGTAAACCAACAACGGAACTTCTGTTTCAAGGCAGCATCCCAGGAGCTTCACCACATTTCTATGGTTGATTTGAGAAAGAATTGCAACCTCATTTATGAATTGGCCGATTTCTCGCTGTACTACTATCTTTGATTTCTTGATGGCCACAACATGTAGGTCTAGTATTCCTTTGTACACAATGCCATGTCCTCCACCACCAACCTCACGAGTTCTGTCAAAATTGTTTGTGCCCTTCTCTAGCTCTGCCAAGGTAATGATCATCCTTCCTCCAATATCCGCCTTCTGTGATATCAACTGCTGCAATAGCAACCCATGATTTTGTTTGAAAAATTTTCTTTCGTTTTTGCCATCTTCCGTAACCTGATCTTACGTGTTACGAACGGAGCACCAAAAGCTAGAAGCAATAGAATTGAACCACCGCTGACTAGCACGCCTATGCCTAAACCTGAAAAATTATCAAAATAAAATTACATATCTCATCTAAAATTCTTATCTAACTAAAAGGAAAGACTGTGTACTAACCATGTGTACTAAGTACTAACAATTCTTTTCTATCTCTTTATTTTTTACAAAAACTTATCCAAACCCTCCATACACCTTACATCCAAACCAACTCTTGATTTCTACACCCGCTGTTGATCTGCATTATGCAATAAGATTTTGTATATAGTTTTAGTATGATGTGTAGCATTGGTCTTAAGCAAATTACTTAGTTTAGCTTTGTTGGTTCGAGACCGTAGAGTTCATCAATTATATTTGGTTATATAGGAAACTTGACGCAATTAATATGTTGGAGTATACCAGCAAGTCCATGCAGGAGGAGGCGTGTATCTGTAGACCATAGGAAGTAGTGCGTGACGAGAGTCATGTGACAATCGCATGGATGATGTATATGAAGGCAAACCTGTTGCACTGCATAGGCAATATCAGGACACATCATGGTGAGATATTGGAGGGCACCTACCAAGCTGCGGTATGCCAAGCCATCAGAGAGAGAGAGAGAGAGAGGGGTACCGGTTGAGGAGGAGAGTTTGGGACTAGCTAGTGTCAATAGGTGTGGTGGCGGGTTTACACGAAGTCATGCCAGCTTGTTCAAGAACATCCTCGGTGTATTTTTTTGGGCAGAGAAAGAAGCTGGTAGATGAACGGGTGACAGAGATGCCAAGGAAGAAATGAAGGGGACCAAAATCCTTCATAGAGAATTCGCGATGAAGGTGTAGAATGAAGAACTGGAGGAGTGTGTTTGAGGAAGCGGTCAAGACAATATCGTCAACATATAGAAGAAGATATGTGAGGTTGTGACCATGGAGAAACACAAAAAGGGTTGCATCAGAAGCGGTGGGATCGTGCAGATAAAGGTGGCAAACCGAGTATACCACGCATGAGGTGCCTGTTTTAGTCCATATAGCGACATAGACAAAAAGCAAACATGATCTGATCGGTCAGGATCAATGAAACCAGTAGGTTGTTGACAATAAACTGTCTCATTAAGAATTCCATGAAGGAATGCATTCTTAACATCAAACTGATGGACGGGCCACTGATGAGAGGCAGCAAGATTGAGGACAGTGCGAATCATGGTCGGCTTGACGACTGGGTTGAAGGTTTCATCAAAGTCTACACCGGGTTGTTAGGACAAGCTATGAACAACCCAACGAGCCTTATAGCTATCAAGAGAGCCATCGGAATGAATCTTATGCTGAAAGATCCACTTGCCTGTGACAATGTTCACACCACGAGGGCGAGGAACAAGGGCCCAAGTCTCATTGGCCTACAGGGCACGGTACTCCTTGTGCATTGCCTGAAGCCAGTTGGGATCATGGAGAGCAGAGCGCACTGACTTGGGTACGGGCAAGATAGCAATGGTGGAAACGATGTTGGCATATTGGGATTAGGCATGACCTTCCCGAGTTTGCCACGGGTAATCATGGGATGGCAAGCCGAAATAGGATGTGGCAACAAAGGAAGGTCTGCCATGGCAGACGAAGTGGACACCGCGGCAGGCGAAGCAAGTGCTGTGGTGGGGGAGTCGGTTGCTGTGGCAACGACAAGAAAGGAGGCTATTATGGCTGATGTCTCAGGATGTGAAGGTGCTGCCGTAGTGCCTGAATGTTGTGTTATGACAGGAACAAGAACATGTAAGTTTGGCTCAAGAAAGTCAAGATTATCTGGAGGAGTGGAATCTTGTTTGAAGGGAAATGAAGATTCATCAAAGAAGACATGACGAGAGTTGATGATATGATGAGTGGCAAGATCGTAGCATCGATAGCCTTTGTGATCTGGTAGGTAGCCAAGGAACATACATGTGAAGAACGAGGAGCAAGCTTGTTAGGTGTGGTGGCTGCAAGGTTAGGATAGCAAAGACACCCAAAAACACAGAGATGGGTGTAGTCTGGAGGTGTACCAAAGAGAAGCTCATGGGGAGAAATAAGATGGCGAGGTTTGCTTGGCCGACGGTTTAGTAGGTAGGTGGCCGTGCTAAAGGCTTCAGCCCAAAAATGGGAAGGAAAGTGGGAACGAACAGAAGAGTGAGAATAGAATCATTGAGTGCTCGGATGATGTGTTCAGTTTTCTTGTTTTGTTGTGAAATGTATGGGCAAGAAAGACAAAGAGCGACACCATGCATGGAGAAGAAACGTCAAGAGGCATGGTTATCAAATTTGCTTCTGTTGTCTGTTTGAACTGCAAGAAGAGGAAGGTTGAACTGTGTCCGCACATACGCATGGAATGAGGTAATGAGTGGAAACACATCAGATTTTGACACAAAGGAAAGGTCCAAGCATAATGGTGAAGTCATCAAGAATGACAAGATAGTATTGATAGCTGAAATGCTAGTAATTGGGAAGTCCAAACATCACAATGAATTAGTTCGAACGATGTGGAGTTATTGAAAGGCAACTGGATATGATTTCCAAGTTGACAGGCGTGACAAGTAGTTAAGCCTATTTTATTACAACTAGAATGAAAAGATCCTAGTGCATGAAAAAGAGCTTCACGTCCAGGATGGCCGAGTCACTTATGCCAAAGGTTGACGGAAGTGGTAGTTGTGTGAAGACTCTGTAGGTGAGCTGCAGAGTTGTAGGAGAACAGCGGATAGAGATTACTAGGGCTGTCACAGCGAAGAATCTCCGTCCTTGTGCGCAGATCCTTTACAGAGAAACCACAAGGGTCAAATTCGATAGAAATAGAATTATCACGAGTATAGATGAGGAGAAACAAGAATGTTGTTAAGGTGCAAAGGAGAAGAGGTGTTGGGAATGGAAAGATGGCCGATGTGAGTGATCAGAAAGGTGTTGCCATTGCCGACGATAATGCTAGAAGTAGAAGAGTAGGGAGTAGGTGAGGAAACGTTACCCGGGCTGGATGCCATGTGCGAGTCGCACCAATATCCATGAACCACACCCTACCAGGCGTAGGTGACTAAACAGTCATGTTGTTGAGGGCAGTGATCAGAGCCAACTAATCCCAAGCAGGGGTCAGGCCCTGGAGAGCCGCCATCTGCATTGATGTCAGAGTGTGAGCAGCAGCGTAGGCGTGCGTTTGTGCCACGTTTGGCCGTGGACCAAGAAGACCAATAGAAGTTGGAGCACTCCATTGACCGACAGGCATAGGTCAGGCCTGAATCATAACGGTCCAGGGATTGAAGCATGAAACCCAAGAGGAAGATGGCGTGGCCGGAGTGGGGCGACTGGTGTTGCTGATGTTTTCATTGTTGCGCCGGTCGCCTTTCTTGTGGTAGCCACGATTCTTTTTGTCGGAACGATCACCACAATTGTAGGAGGAGCCGTTGGTGCTATTGATGTTGCCCCCGTATGACGAGCCGGTCGGGCAACGGAGTACAGGGTAGTAGCCACAACCATCTTGGCGGTCTACTTAGTTCGGTGCTCCTCAAGGAGAAGGAACGAGCGAGCATGAAGGAAGGTTGGAAACGGCACCTACATGGTGAGGATGGATGTTGCGTTGTGAAAGTTGGGGTTGAGGCCGCACAGCATGTTGAGAACGAGCGTCTCATCAGAGACAAGTTGATCCACATCACGAAGACTATCGCAAGAGTCTTGAGCCAGTGGCAATATGCCGAGATCGACATATCTCCTTGGTAGATGGTGTAGAATTCAGATTCGATGTAGATAGCATGGGTGTGCTTGTTGTCCTAGAAGAGACCAAAGATGCTAGACCAGATGTGGTCAGGGTCAAAGCCGTCAATATGACGGAGAAGCCCAAATTTACTGAGGACGACCTTGAAGAAAGCGCGCCATGTTGAGTAATTGGATTCCTTGAGATCCAATATCACTGAAACATAGGTGCAAACAAGGAATACTTTTTTGGGCCAAATTTCCTGAAATTTAACAAAATTCAGTTTTCTTGGCCCACTACTGAAAAAGCCGAGTTCGATCTAAAATTTCGGCTCATTTTGAAATTTTCGGTCATTGACCCATCCTATCTTCCTTACTCGTTGGTCGACTCGCCGTCCTCTCTCTCTCCCCAATCGATCTCTCATCTCCTCAATCAATCTCCTCCCCCCTCTCTCTCTCTCGATCTCCTCTCTCTCGGCCGACTCTTCTATTCATCGTCGATCTCCTCTCTCGATCGGCGCCAGCTAGGGAGGAGGAGGCGGCACTCGCCACCGGCAGGGGACGGAAGGGATGCGGCGCTAGCATGGGACGGAAGGAGGCGGCGCTGGTAGGGGACGGGAAGGTGACGGCAAGGGAGGGGGAGGCGGCACCGGTAGGGAAAGGGGAGGCGGCTCATGGAAGGTGACGCGGCGGCGATTGGGGAATCGGCGATGGGAATCCATATCAGCGTGATTGGGAATCGGGATTGGGAAAGCAACAAATCAAGCTCCACTGAAAATGTAGTAAAAGTTAGCTTTAAACTTCCTCTTCTGTAGAGGTGATCCTAAAATAATCACTACCAAAATAGAGGTGGTAATGGCCAAATGGTTAATGAACAACCATCAGTTTTGAACTACGAAGATTACTAGATTGGGAATTTATTTTCTTGACATAATGGGAGTTCTGTGATGTAAGTAACAAAACAACAAGAGCAAAACATAACAAAAATATAATAGAAGGGATTATGTAAATTTTCTCATGTATAAACCGGTTTCTTGAAAAAAAAAAAGGGCCCAATTGAACGTCCCAGCTTAGCAGTGGTATCATGGAGTTAGTGCAGACAAGTTTAAATGGCATAGAATTAATTAGTGAATTATTATTCAACTACCTACAGGTGTTACTACTATGGGCTGTTTGGATCCACTGATTTTAAGAATCGCTTTTGAAACAGGTGGGATCCAAAGCAGACCGCTTTTAAGCGATTTTAAAATCTACCTACCAGATTCTTAAAAATCAAGAAGTTGTGGATACCCAGCTTTTGCGCTTTTTGGCACAAATACCCATTTACCCTCATTAAAGACCACGCATGGCTGTTTAATGTGCTGTTCAAGAGCAATAAATGTAAGGGTATAATAGTCTATTAGCACCAATCATAAATGAAATCAGCTTTTAAAAACTAGGGGATCCAAACACCTTATCAGTTTTTGCTTAGAAACCAGTTTTTAAAAACTAGAAGTAATAGCTGGTTTTTAAGAATCTGAAACTGATCCAAACTGATCCAAACTGATCCAATGAGGGTAAATGGGTATTTATGCCAAAAAAAACTGGCAAAAGCTGGGTATCCACAGCTTCTTGGTTTTTAAGAATCTGGGTAGGTAGATTTTAAAAACTGCCCTAAAAACTGGTCTGTTTGGATCCCACCCAGTTTCCAAAAGTCAGATTCTTAAAATCTGGGTGGATCCAAACAGGCCCATAGAGAGCTGTGATGAACTGATGATATGAAAACATAGTTTAGGTAATCGGTGCTGCGTAGTGATTGCCACCTCGATAAGACTTCGTCTTTTGCTTGGGCATGACAGCACATCCCCCTTCCTTGAAGGGATTCCCATTGCTCCAATAAGGGCATCGGCATTGAAATGTTCCAGGCACATTTATGCAGGTTCCATAGCATTTGTGGAGTTCCCAGTGTGCACACTCGTCGATATCTAATCAAATAATAAAGCATCACCGTAAAATAAACAAGACTGATAAAATAGCCATATTTGTGGCGGATATAGATATATCTAAGACTAAGCTTTCATCAGGATATCATATCAACATAATTTGCAATTTAACTTCGTAACATTGAGGAAATAAAACCAGGTTGATTTAACTTGTATACCTTGGCATCCGTTCGGAACGTAAGGGTTGCCTTCATAGCCAACAGAGCAGCAACACCGGTACCCGTTGTAAGCATAGCTTGTATAGTTTTGACAGGAGCTGTTGCTGCTGCGGCATGCAGATGCAGGTGTGGTAGATGGCTCTGTACCACATGTTGAATTGCTGATCACCCAGTCCAGCAATGCTGGGAGAGTACTTACAGATTCGAAGATCGGGCTTGTGACATTATAGGACCCTCCTCAGCTATGTACACTGAGGATTCCGCATCAAAATCGGAAATGTTATTAGGGGGCTGGACCTGGATGCTGTAGGAAACGTAGCCTTTTGGGATGGCTGCACTGCAGCAGCCAATGCCGGAGCACTCGTTGTGCATGGGGTACTGAAATGGCTGGCCTTTTTCTGGGGCCGGTGGGCGGTAAGTGGCACAGGCACTGACAGTGCTGTTGTCCTCTCCAAGGAGGAGGACTTGGACGTTGCTGCCCGACAGCACCAGGAACTTGTTCTTGTCCGGCGAGACGAAGAACGGGCCGCCCCCTCTGAGGCCACCCCATGTGTGATACTTGCCTGTCCTATTGACCTTGCCAGGTGCACCATCAGTAGTAGTATTAGGAGCCGGTAACGGCACGATGCTACTGCTGTTGATGCGCACCGTGCCACTGGAAATGGAGATCTCAAGCACTTCGACAGTGCCATCGCCCAGGAACAGCTTGGGCGGTCGGTGCGAGTAATCGCAGGTGAGGTTGAAGCCGTCGTGGTAGCAGCCGGGCTCAATCCCAAATGGGTAGGAGATGCCGATGCTGCCGCAGCCGGTGCTGCAGTTAGCTGTTGCTTCTGCCGCTGCCACCGCACCCAACAATTGCAGCAGCACCGCTGCGACTACAGCCGCCGTGATTACAACTCTCCTACTAGATAACCTCTCCATCGATACAACTCTCTTTATTTAGAGAGAGAATAATAAATGAGCTTCTGAACATCCTTGAGAACAACTCTCTTTATTTAGAGAGAGAGGTCCTTGAGAGCAACTCTCTTGACCAAAAGAATATATACTGTAGTCTAAACTTGTTAGGTACGCCGTCCACCTTAGATTTCAAACCTTTAGCCAGAATAATAATAAATGAGCTTCTGAACCATCTGGCTAAGCAAATGTACACCAAGAGTGAGATGCCGAATTCCATGTTTGCCTAGCTCGGCCGTATCGTCCACTATACCGCTGCAAATATCTCAACCTCAACTGTTTGTTTCTTGAACCTAGCTAGGTTGGCTGCTCAGAGTCTTCGCCGCACTTTGCGGTGTAAAAGGGTGTACCTGATCGAAGACGCGTGAATGAAGGCAGACCAGAGCACGGGAAGACGCGTGAATGAAGGCACACCAGAGCACGGGCCGCCCCCTCTGAGGCCACCCCATGTGTGATACTGGCCTGTCCTGTTGACCTTGCCGGGTGCACCATCAGTAGTTGTATTAGGAGCCGATAACGGCACGATGCTACTGCTGCTGATGCGCACCGTGCCACTGGGAATGGAGATCTCAAGCACTTTGACAGTGCCATCGCCCGGGAACAGCTTGGGCGGTCGGTGCGAGTAATGGCAGGTGAGGTTGAAGCCGTCGTGGTAGCAGCCGGGCTCAATCCCAAATGGGTAGGAGATGCCGATGCTGCCGCAGCCGGTGCTGCAGTTAGCTGTTGCTTGTGCCGCTGCCACCGCACCCAACAGCTGCAGCAGCACCGCTGCAACTACAGCCGCCGTGACTACAACTCTCCTACTTGCTAACCTCTCCATAGGTACAACTGTAGCTATCTTAATCTCCACGAACAGATGGTGATGATAATGGATTTTCTTCTAATCTCCATTCTCCAAGCTAATGAAGCACTACTTAACCAATAAACACTCTACCTACCGCACGAAACTACGAAGGATTTGATAAGCGTCCACGTGACTTGATTAACTTGGGATGACAGTATTTTGTGTTCTACCAGCTACCCCCACTGCTTAGAATACTTCATTTTTTTAGAGGAAGACGATCAGTATTTCGTGTCTATCGGCTAACCCGTGATTGAAACAGCACTCTTCTGTAATTGAGAAAATGACCGGACCTTGGTTACATTACAATTTAATTACTACTAATTTGGCTTAGCTTTTAATATTCAGGGAGTAGAATTGGTCTTTTGGTCCAGACCCCAGAGGAGCATGTGTAGGAATTATGACTTCGCCAGCCGGAAGATTACAAGAAACCTCCATATTCACATGTGCTCAAGTGTGAAACACGACTGGCATCATTATTGGACCTATAGATGAAAGGTCTCTTTCTAGTGATCAATTCTACAAGCAGAACACCAAAACTAAAAATCAACGGTCTCCCTTTCCTCCATCTTCAGCCCTAGAAGTCTCTCTTGAGGGTCTACAGCTTAGCTTCGCGCATGCGCTTGTGCCCCATGTGCACCGTCTTGATTGCCTCCCATGCCGACTTTGTCGTGTCTTTCTTGACAAGGGAAGACATGACTTCCTCTGGCACAGCCTGATAGATGGCGTACAATGCCATTCGATTCTTTTGATACTCTGTGGTACCCGGCTCCACTACTTCCCACATGTTCTGTGCCTGAAGAGCGATATACATCTTTATTGCTCAAATCGTGTAGTTCGTGCGGGTAAGCTACGGATACGACGTCACTGCGCTCTCCCTCTTCTCCACCTGCAAGTCGGACGGACCACCTCGCAGCAGGCCTCGTACTGCTCTTAACTGAGTTATTTAGTTCCAACAAGATATAGATTTCGTAAACAGTTTTTAGAATGACGGGTAGCATTGCTCTTAACTGAGTTATTTAGCTCCAACAAGATATAGATTTCGTAAACAGTTTTTAGAATGACTGGTAGCATTGCTCTTAACTGAGTTATTTAGTTCAGCTATCTTTGTCCGTTGAGACCAATAGGACTGTATGCCACGCCACATTTATTTTATCATTCCTAAAATGTATACTTAAAATGGTGACAGTGTTTCATATCCGCGGGGGGACTAGTACATTCTCTACATCCGCAACTAACCAAGCATGACCTTAGCTAATGTGTACTTATATCCATCACTTCAGTGTCTTGAATGGAGAATGATTACCGAGTGCCAGTGAAGTAATACAAGCACGGCAATAGTGAATAGTCTATATAAATCTGTGACACATGAATATATAATATTTTATATACCGCCGCCCTCCCAATTCCGGCTTCCTCGCCGGCCCCACCGAAATCTAGTTTTTTTATTTTCCTTATTTTTTTCCCCATTTTCCAAGTTAGCTAAGCTTACATTAATTCCATCCGTACAGGTTTGCTTTGGATCCAAAAAAATGTTCCCTCATAGCATGTGATGCTTAATCTATTCCCAAACTATAACAATCAGGTCACTATCTCAGGAACGCAGTAACAGATGACGTTATCTAGAAGCTATCATTCATCGAAACTACACAGGCTCACATCACTTAGGGGCAGAAATAACGACACTTGATGCGAGTAGAGAATTCATACGGAGCTGGTGAAACAAATTTACCTAACCTGGAGGTGGAGGGTGCTTGAGCTTGCCTGGTCGATGCCCAGTCACACCTGCGTGCTCTAGGAGCTCGGAAATGGAGGATGGCTGGCACGCGCGGCCGGATTCGCCTCTTCCCTTCTCTCGCGATGCATAGCGAACTGCCTGCGGTCGCGATGCCGTTGGTCCCGTCCGATCATGACCATCGCCGAGTGCGACCAATCGCCGATCGATTAGATCGCGATGCCGTTGGTCCCATCCGGCCGTATCAACCATCGCTCCCTTGCTTTCGCGGCCGCTTGCTGAAACATGGAATCACATACTCCATTCGTTCGTAGATGCCCACTACACAGGGAAAGCAAGAATAGTAGAGAATTCTCCTAACATGAACTTGACTTACGTCATTTTTTCTCTTTTTCTATTATTCACGTCTCTTTTTTAACAAACTGATTATAAAGATATAAATAGACACTTTGTGATACGGTTCTAACGGCCATAACTCCACGACTCGCACACATCACGCACTACCCGAAAGACCTGGTCTCGCTGAGACTATATCTGGGTTAATACGACTTACGACTGCTCTCTGCCACATTAACTTTCAGACTACTATAGTACTTTTTGAGTACTGATCGAAACACTTCGACTCAGCACCCGACCACACTACTTCCTACGACCACTTACAAACATGCATACGATTACATCTAACAAGTGCTTACGACCACGACCACCAAACAAACTTACGACCATGATTAAGCAATCATACGACCATGCATGAAGAAATCAAACTAAGTTTACGACCGCGTCTAAAATATCAAAATTAGTTCTAAACATTCTCTCCCTTAATCTTGATTCTTTGACTCACAAGACGAAATTCGATCTCCTGACACGTCTCCAAGGAGTTTTGTCTTCTTCTTGCTGACCATGCTGCCGGTGTGACAACTTATCGGTGTCTTCCACATCTTTACTGCCGGTGACACACCTCGCCGACAACTTCAACCACCTCCTCAACTCCAATCGTCTTTCGCCAGTGACACAACTTGACAGCGATGGAGACTTAGACCGAAGCTTGCACGCTCCTGATTACTCACGCTTTCTCTTGGAGACAACTAACACAAGAATAGACGCAAGTACTCTGGACATACACTTTCTTGTACACATCTAACACAAGAACTGACACACTCTCACATGCATCATGCAATGACTCATCTACATGCACGACCATGGCACAAATATGCGCACGTATGTAATACACCTCCTACGTACATAAACAAATACATGACACATGCAACACTCCTGTATCATATACACATACGACTCAATGTTGGCTTTAAAGCAGCGTTGGTTCGTCCTCTGTATCCGCTACAATAAGAAGAGCCACCTCCTTCTTTGGATCACGGCATGCCTTTGCAAAATGCTCGAACTCTTGGCAGTTGTAGCAGCGCACCTTCGCCTTGTCAAAAGCGCTCTTCTTCTTGCCGAAGCCATTGCTCTTCTTGGATAGAGCCTCCCACTCGTCCTTTATCAGTAGCAGGTGTTGATCCCCTACGCCTGCACCATGGGATACCCACCATTTGTGTGCCTTTCAAACGGTTGATCAACTCTTCGATCATCATTACCTTGAGGTCCCCAAATTGCTCGATTAGGGAGACTACCAGTAGAAACTTGGCAGGAACTGTACAAAGAACTTTTCTTACCACATTGCTCTCCTTGTTACACGCGACGGCGGAGGAACGACGAAGTAAAACAAGATCAATCGCAGAGAGACACGAGATTTAACGTGGAAAACCCTCCCAATGCGAGAGGGAAAAAACCACGGGCGCCAGCCAGCAACAATCTTCACTATATCTGGGTGAGATTACAACGCCGGGGATTTACAACTCTAATTTCATATCCCAAACGGCGGCTTACAGAAAATATATATATCATGAAAACCCTAATTCGACTAGGCGTTTGCTCGATCCGGCCCTAAGCCTCCGGCGACGGGCCTCCGCTACGCTCCGTCCAGAAGCCGGCCTTATTGATGTGTAGAATTTGGATCACAAATCAACACTCCTCCATCTTGTCACCGAGCTCTCGAATTTTGTTGATGATAGTTGTCAACTAGATGGCGAAGTCGTTGATCATCTCTGACCCTGTCATGCACAACACCTCAAACATTATTGGAGGGTATGCATCTTGGCTTCCCTCACGCGCTTGGCTCCCATGTGCATGGTCTTCAACGCCTCCCACGCGGCTTTGGTTGTCTCTTCTCAGCCAGCAGGAAGAGTGTATCTTTAGGGATACCTTGGTAGATGGCCGCCAATGCCTTCTGGTCCTTGCATGTGTCGGTGTCGCCGGACTTGATGGCGTCCCATACGCCTTGGGCCTTTATGTACACCTTCATCTTCATCGCCTACATCACGTAGTTGCTCCTCGTGAACACGGGGTAGTGAAGCGACACCCCGGAACTCTCCTTCGCCGGTGCGCTCGCCAACGCTAACGCCATCGGATCAACAATCTCCATACTTCTCGGTGTGATTTTGGGCATTCACTAAGCCCTGATACCAATTGTTGGAACTTAACCCAGGAATCACACACTCCATTCACATGTGGACGCACACTACACGGGGAAGACGAGGAACAGTAGAGCATTTTTCTGACGCAAACTCGTCTTACGTCTTTTTTTCCTTTTTTCTATTATTCACTTCTCCTCTTTAACAAACTGATTACAAAGATATAAATAGATACTCTGTGATCTGATTCTAATATCCACGACTCCACGACTCGCATACTACCCCAAAGACCTGGTCTCGTTAAGACCACGTCTGGGCTAATACGACTTACAACTGCTCTCTTCTACAGTAACTTTCAGACTACTATAGTACTCTTCGAGTACCGACCGAAACACTTCGACTCAGCGCCCAACCACACTACTTCCTATGACCACTTATAAACATGCATATGACTACATCTAACAAGTGCTTACGATCATGACCATCAAACAAACTTACAACCACAATTAAGTAACCATACAACTATACATGAAAAAACCAAACTAAGTTTCTGCACCCGACGGAGCTGGCCAGCGGCGGCGCTCCTGTCATTCTCTCGGCCGACTCCTGGGGCAGCGCGGTGCGGCGATATGGTTATGCGGGAATCACAACCAAAACCTCAGCTCCGCCATCTCACGCAGCGAAACGTACTCACGCTTTACGCGTTCAGGTCTATACAGCCAAACGTACTCGTACTTTACTCGAGTTATTTTTTTGGGAAACACATTCAGTTGTAATCTCAGGCACAGAAAGTTTCCTCTTATGCATGAGTTGATCCTAGAGACAGCATGATTCAACTGCTGATTCAACACTGTCCAACTTAAGGAGTTGAGTCATATGCACGTGAGACTATACAACCCGAAGTACATCTATTATATTATTAACAAAAAAAATTCCACGTTTAGCTGGAAGCCTGAATCACCTCACCCTCGAAGATACGGAAGATTCCATTTTTTGGAGATGGACAGCAAGTGGCGAGTATTCGGCTCATTCGGCTTATTCTATTCAGTTTAGTGGTATAATTCCGAAACCTTTCCTAAACCATTTGTGGAAAGGACACGCGGAACAAAAAGCCAAATCTTTTGGATGGCTACTTCTGCAGCACAAGGTTTTAACTTCTGACAATCTCCTCAAAAGAAATTGGCCATGCAATCCTCTGTGTGCTCTTTGTTTTCAGCAGGGAGAAAATGCTGGTCATTTTGCAAAAGATTGCACGTTTACTGCGGCTGTTTGGAGCAAAGTGATTCAGCTTTTGTACTTGAGAGATCTTCCAGCTGGACAAAGTTACAATACCCTCTCCGGCTGGTGGAAGGCTTTTACAAAAATTAGGCCTCATTCAACCAAAAGGAAATGCATAGGGGCCCTAGTTCAAACGTGGTGGTTGGTTTGGAGGGAGAGAAATAGAAGAATTTTTGATAACTCTTTTTAATCGGTGGATTCGGTGGCAAATCAAGCAGCTATAGTTAGTTCGCAAGTTTTCTTTGTTGCTTCAGCAAGAGAGGCGACAGGAATCGGTTAGTGGGCAGTGGGCAGTGTCTTTTGGCAGTGTCTTTTTTTAGTGTCTTGTCTGTCTTTTTTTTAGTTGCTCCTTTCGGTTTTTCCTTTAGGAGGGCTTTTAGTTTAATGCCCTCGGACATCTTGTAATTCTGTCCTTTTCTCCCTTTAATATATGGCAGTCCTCCTGCCTTCCTTCAAAAAAAAAATTCCACGTTAGCTTTAAGAGGCTAGAAATACAGTCGCTGGCCATTGTCAACAACTTAGTATGTAGTTATGTACAGTCATACTCTCGCTTCAGTTAGATAAACACTTCTGAGAAAAGGAAATTAAACACTGCACCTTAACTTGGCATTTGTTCATATCGAAACAATATCACCGAGGGCAACTAGCCAAGTCAATATTTCCTCTTCCATGCTGTAACGCATGCTCCCGTCCTCCCTAATCAAGCCGCCTCCAACCGGCATACCTAGTCTCACAATGTGCTGCCCATTGACCCTTGCTACAGTTACATTATGTGGAGCAAGCTTATTAGAAGCTCGCAAACTTTCCAGTGCCATCTCCACTTGCCTCGTTGTTGGTCTGTCTTCTCGTCTCAATCTGGAGCACATCGCGGCTAGCTTGGCGACTTGTTGAACCCTTTCGTCTCCCTCCTCTATAACCTTTGGATCTATTATCTGTACTAGGTTGCCTTTCATGAATAGTGACTGGAAGTGCGCAACAAGACTGTCACCGCTACGAGCCTTGTAGAAAAATTGATTCTTCCTGGTAAACAATTCTACAAGAACTCCAAAACTGGAAACTTCGCTCTTGTTAGTCAGCTTACCGGTATAATAGTACATGGGGTCTACATAACCCATAGTTCCTTGGATGCTAGCTGTCACTTCTGTTCGCTCAATCGAAATGTCCCTTGAAGCCCCAAAATCTGATACTTTTGTTGTTAAATTGTCCTCAAGAAGTATGTTAGAAGACTTGATATCTCTATGAAATATAGGTACTGAAGCAGCAGAGTGTAGATAGGCTAGAGCTCTAGTAGTTTCAAGTGCGATCCTTAACGATCATCCCATGATAGTTTTGACGGGCCTTTAGTTACATGATGATTATGCTCCCCATTTCAAATGAATTCGTAAGCCAGTAGTAGCACCTATGGTTGATTTGAGAAAGAATGGCAACCTCATTTATGAAATCATCGATTTATTTCTGTATTACAATCTTCGATTTCTTGACGGTGACAATGTTTAGGCCTAGAATTCCTTTGTACGCAATCCCATGTCCTCCGCTGTCATGTGGGGTCTCAAGTATTCTCGCCGCAACCGCAGCCGGCATCCGCAGCCGCTGCCTCCATTGGTTCAGATTCGGCCGGGTGCCGCAGCGACAACGGCTGGATAGGCTGCAGCATCAAGGAGAGGTATTTCTATAGGAGGCGGCGGAAGCATTAGAGCAGGGCTAATAATACAGCCTTCAACTGGTTGTATGGACATTTACATCTCACTTATCAGCCCATTCATATAGTAGTTTATAGCCAGCTGAAGACTGTATAACCCACCTCTTTCTGTCACAAAGTTTTTGGTTCTTGTGCTTCAGCTGGCTGTAAACTTACAACCCACCTCTCTTCTCTCTCCTCCTCTCTCTCCTCCACCTCAGCATACAGCCTACTAACAGTCTCTTATTATACTTGCTCTTAGGAAAGTCGAGATTGCTTAAGAACTAAGGCTTTTGAGTCAGAGTCCGGATTGGGTTTAGCCATCCGATTATAGATCATAGATGTTAAAGGAGAGTCAAATTGTAATACTATATATTGGGATTTTAGCTATGTCTCTTGACAGCCAGGAATATATCTATTTCTCACATCCCCTGTTTCGGCGCCCTTCCCCTGCACCTCTCCCGCCGCCTGGGCAGTCACCACGGCTCCGCCAGCTAGACGCAGGGTCCCTGGCAGTCGACGGCCGACCACTCTGAGAGACCATGTGGTGGTGATCTCATGTGTATGATGAGTAATTGACATCAGTTTATGAGAGTCGAGTTTGGTTTGAGTGGTTTGGAGTCGAGTCGTTGCATGGTGCGACGGGCTCGGTCGGACTTGGTCATTCCTGGTCAAACGGGTTAGGATGCATATTCTGATATTTTGACAGGTTTGGACTTCGGTGTGTGTAAGTATGGTGTGTTTATACCATTTACGCTTTCATGTATCGAGCGGTGCTATTTTGATGTGTTTCTTGTCTGTGTGGCTGCAGGACATCGGGCGGAGTCGTGGCGAGACACGGTGGACCGGACTAGACGCAGGTGGCGCTGAGGTCAGAACGGTCGAGGATGTGTCGAAGACGACGTGGACTCGAGGTGGTTGCGAGGCGTGCGAGACAAGGAGCGCGGAAGCTTCCCGGAAGGTGCAAAGGGGCGAAACGGGAATTTCGCAAGGCTGCACAAGCGGGAGCGGGCTCCGTTGGATTTAGCGGGCGTAACGGGGCGGAGACCCGTTAGCCATGGGCTATAAATAGGTTGGAGGGGCTGCATGCCCACTTGAGCACTCCTAGAGCTTTTAGGGTTTGTTTTAGTCAAAATGAGCTTTAGAGGGTTGTTTTGGCTTTAGCTTTAGTTGGTAGGAGAGACAAAGGTTCTGTTGCTTCGATGTGTTCCTGAGTGCATCCCTCTTCCAAGTGTTCTTGAGTGGTGTTCTTGAGATTGGAGAGAGTGAGGAGAGGGATTGAGTAGAGAAACCATGTAATCAATCCTTGTTCCAATGTCCATGCGTATCGGGACTCCTCTATTTTACTCTTGATTCAATGAAAGAAATCCTAAAGTGTATGCCTCCTGTTCGCTGCTCTGTTCTTCGTTATTTCTTTTGGATGATTTCTTGGATTTCTGTTCTTGAGTTGTTTCTTGTTGGGAAGGCCTAAAATGGGTTGCTATGACATGGGAGATGCTCAAAAGCCCTTTGGCTAGTCAATCTTAAGAGCAATACCTTGTTTAATTTCAGTTTTTCTCGTTTTGGCTCCTCTGTTCTTAGTTTTCAATTTCTAGGGTTTTGATCAAATCTTGTTTCCCTCCACGAAATGGCATGAAACTTGGCAAGTTTAATCCTAAGGCTATTAAGTAGCTATCCTCAAAGTTTCATGGCCAAAGGATCAATGGTTGGGGAGTAATTTGAGTTTTGGTCCTGTTCTTGCAAAGTTTCAGTTTTTTTGTCAATTTCTGATTTTCTCGCTTTCCAGTTAAAATCTCTGCAATCCAAAGGTCCTAGGACTATTTGGGACATGTTCTTAAGCTTGTGATTTGAGGAGAATAGTTTTTTTAGCATCAATTTCCTTGTTTTCAGCTTTCTCTGAAATTCCAGTCTGAAGTCTCGAGCACTTTTCGGTTTGGGCTGTTTTTTTCTGGACAGCAAACTGAATTCTCTATGCAGTGCATTCTTTTCTCTCGTCAAGGAGTGCACCCTTGTGTTCTCCGCAGATTGTAGGCTGCGGTCCATGTTGTGCCCGAGTGATGGTTTCTTTCTTTTATTGTCGGGTTTGAGTTTTTCTGTCCAGCCGAATGCTTCTGCAGTTTTCTGCTATTTCTAGTCTCATCTTTCTCAATTTGAGCAGCAGTACGCAATCACTAATTGCTCTCTCAGTTGAAGTATAGCTACGGCTACAGGATGCAATTCTCAGCTACTGCATGCTTCTTCTTTTGAATGGCTCAAGAAAGTCATCTTTAGTGCCTCTTCTTTTTTATTCTTTTTGCTGTCTTTGACCATTTTGCATGCAAATCAAACAGCGTTAGTTTCAGTTGAAATTTTTGCTGGTTGATCTCTGATTTATGCTGAATTTTTCAGTGTCGCATGCATTCCAGATTTCAGCAAAATTAATTTTAATTTTCTGTGAGTTGCTTTGTTCTGCATCTTTTTGAAAAAGCAGTGTTCGATTTCTCGGGGGTGATTTTGAAGCGAGCGACATTCACCTCCTCTCTGTTGCCATTTCGGTCCTACACACTCACAACTACAGCTTGTTATTCTTGATACGTGCCCACGATAGCTTGGTATCAGAGCCAATGTTAGGAAACTCTGAGTTATCTAGCCTAACAGATCAATTCGTCGAACTCACCATGTCTCTCACATGGAAGCTCGACGAAATCAAGGCTGGCCTCTCCTCGAAGCTTGGACTTTTAAAGGAGTGGATGACAACTGTAGAAAAACGATCAGGGGAGGGACTACTGCAGCTTCCTCCAGGGTTGGCACCCCCCATGGTGCCTTCCACAAATTCAGCTTAGGACAACAGCTCTAGCGACAGCCATAATGCTCCAAGACATCATGAAGTACAATTAAGCTTAATCTTATCTCAATCAAATTCATTCTATATTATGAAACTCCCCATCTTTATTTATGACCCTAGACATCATGAAGTACACACACTGTCCTTGAATTTGTTGGAGCTCAGCCTGTTCCAACGGAGTTGTAGCGATGGTCGTAACCTGTCGGTAGGAAAATCAATGTCGTGCATACAAATAAATTGATAAGTATGAAATAATTATTGTAAAATTGACAACACTATAAAGCTCTTGTCGGATCAATCGTTGCTTGCCTTCAATTTTAGCAGTTCAAGTACGATTGACAACATTGTATACTTTGACTTGCAACATATGAATAAAGATTTCTCCAAGTCCTCCATCAAGCTCCAGAATGGTAAATACACTCTTTTATTATAGTTCCTTTCTACATCGTAAAATATCTAATCCAGATTGTTATCATGCAGCCTATTCAAATCGAAACCACAATCACCACACTCCGCGATGTACAAGAAGTTGGCGAGGACAGTCGAGCCGCTCAGCTTGTGGACTTGGACGGCGTAGGAGGCGTAGCCGATGGGGACGGTGGCCTGGCAGCAACCGACGCCGGAGCACCCGCTGTCGCTGACCAGGTATCGGCATGGCGCGCCCTTGCTGGGCACCGGCGGGCAGAGCGTCGAGCAGGCGCCGACAATGCCGCCGCTTGCGCCCAGCAGGAGGACCTGCACGTTGCACGCAACCACGATGAGCTTGTTTCGCTACTCCGAGAGGAAGTACGGGCCACCGATCCGGAGCGCGCCACCCCACGTGGTGCCGTTCGCTTGCTCGCCACCTGCACCGATCAGGAGCACCAAGCTGCTGACATTCATGCGACCGCCGCTGATGCGTACCGTGCCGTTGGCAAAGAATATGTCGGTCACATCGGCGCCGTCAGTGCCGAGGAATAGCTAGGGCGACCAGTAGGAATGGTCGCAGGTGACGTCGAAGCCGTCGAGGTGGCAGCCGGGCTCAACCCGAATGGGTACGGGGCACTGATGTTGTCGGGTGTAAACAGAGCGGATAATTTTCGTCCAACTGATCGATCGAAAGCTTATGGAGCGAATATGAAAGAGCTAAATGGATATTCAGAACTATTTATGTTTGACTAAAAATACGGAATACTATACGGGATAAGTGATATCCGTCCATACATATCCGTATATAAATAGACAGAAGTCTGTTGTGAGTTCACTTAAAAACAAAGATAACAAATAGGTGGATTGCCGTATATAAATAGACAAAGAATATTAAGTGCTCTTTCGTTGACATCTCGACGATTATTCTCAGAGTGCTCTTCCTTCGATATCTCGACGATCAATTTCTTCATGTTCGCTCTGATTACACCCCTACTATCCAATATCCTGTGTAGGGGTGCAAAAGAAATAAATAATTTCTGTCTGACCAACCGTTCAAAGGCTTGTGGGACGAACACGGAATAGAGAAATGTGTATCTGGTACCATTTGTGTCCAATTTCAACTTAGTGAAAAAATATAGAATAAAATATAGGATAAACCAATCCGTGTGTATGCGCTCTAATTGCAATCCTAGCCGCAGCTGGTGGTGCAGTTGCGCCATGCATCACCCGCCATGGTCCCGCCGCCGCCACTGCACCGGACAGCGGCAGCAAGGTAGCTGCTGCTAGTGACAAGTGAGGTCAGCAAAATCCTACTTGCCATGGATCGATGTAGCTAGGTCATAGACTCGTATGTCCGTTGTTCAGGTGCACAATAAATTATCCTAGCCGATGAAGTTGCTTAGTACAGTACGTACGATGTAAGGAACAAAACAGCTTTGTTCTTTTTTTGTCCTAGGTCAAGACGTCATTTTAGGCAGGGGTATATTACGGTCTATGAATATTAACGCCGTTCATCTTAGGCAGGTAATATTTTAGTACGTTACAAGAGGTAAAATAATGGAAACAACATCGTTTATTAATTTGTTGGGTCTCAAAAAATGCAAGCGTCATGGAGTGCAGAAGCACTCACGACATAAATAATATCGTTCATTCAGGAAGGCAGAGGAGAATACCAATCTTGATGTTGGATGTAGGCAGGATGCAAGCTTGTTGATGACAATATTGCTGATTGCCTCCTCCATAGTTCATACTGTATTTTTAATCTGCTGCTGTTCTCATTGGTATTTCTGTCAATTTAGCATTGCTGGTTTTTCTTCTCTGGTAATGTTGGCAGTCAGTCCAACTGGATGTTCTTCCATTCCCGGCTAGGGGTGGCAACGAGCCGCCTGGCTCGGCTCGTGAAAGCTCGGTGAAATAGAGGCTCGGCTCGGCTCGGCTTGATTAGAATATCAAGCTTTTTTGTGGGCTCGGTTCGGCTCGTGGTGCGGCTCAAGCCAGCTCGCGAGGGCTCGCGAGCCAACAATGAAAATAACATAAACTGCCATATACACGTATTGTACAAACCAATACTGATAGTTTCACATACATAAAAATCCAAAAAAAACACCACATACATTGTGCATACATACTACTATGTACAATACTAACTCCAGGGAACAAGCACCTGAAGGAGGAGCACATGGCCGTACACCCGCAAGGGGCTCAGGGAGATCGCCGGCCTGAGCAGGCTCTGCCGGTGGGCCGGCGAGCGCGGGCTGAAGCGCGCGGCGGTGAGTCGGTGACCAACACACCGAGGGGCAACGCCGAGCTCATGATCTCCACCCTCGGTCTCTCCGACTTCTTCCAGTTCATCGTCACCACCGACGACTGTGCCCGCCCCAAGCCGTTCAAGGATTCAAACACTCGCCATATACATTCATCGACATCAAACATATACAACTAGAACATCAAACCATCAAGGATTCAAGCACTATGGATCCACACCGAGCCGGCTAGTTAGAGCTAGGATGGGGAGTAAAGAGGGGAGAAAGGAGTAAGCTCACCGTAGATGGAGGCGGCGGCGGCGGCGCGCTACCACCGGCGCAGGGGCGGAGCTGAACCTCCAAACCTCCATCAAGAAGAACAACAAGAGAACACCTCCATCAACCAGCCGTGACTACCGGGGCGGCACACCTCCAAACCTCACATCAAGAAGAACAACTATTAGAAATCAAAGAACATAGCAACCAATCCGTAAGAAATCGGGAAGGCTTAAGGAAGAGAACACCAGATCCGGGCTCTAGGCCACGGATCCGGCAGCCATATCCCAAGCGCAGCCGAACGGCGCGGTGATGCGCCGCGGGAGGCCGGGGCGGCGCCGGTGTGAGGGGAACCGGAAAAAGAGGGTGGAGCCGAGGCGGCGTGGCATAGGGGAGAGAGAGAGAGCCGCGAGTCCGCGACTGCGAGAGGAAGCAGAGGGGGAGGCGTTGAGGCGTTGGTGGAAAAAGGGGAGGAGAGGAAGAGGCGCTGGCGGCGGAAGTAACAAGAAATGAAGAAAAGGGGAACGGGGGAACGGCCGAAGAAAAGGGGAACGGGGGAACGGCCGAAGAAAGTGGAAGGAACGGGGGAGTCGGCCCGTCAGGAGAGTTGGGCCGAGCCAACCGAGCTGGCTCGGGCTCGGCTCGTTTAGACCCCGAGTTTTTTTGCTGGCTCGGCTTGGCTCGTTTTATTCACGAGCCGAGCCGAGCCTCCACGAGCCCAAGCCGAGCCCGAGCTGGCTCACGAGCCCGAGCTTTTTTGCCAGCCCTATTCCCGGCTGGGTTGCTCATCAGAAGGTTGTTATCTGAACGCTGCAGCCCTTGATGTCAAGTCACATCCTCAGTCTTCAGAAACCAACCTGTAGGCCTGAATTTTAATTTCTAATGCATGCTCTGAAATCTGCTTCTTTTGGCCAACACATTGCGGTGTCAATGCCGCTTACAGTTCAAATACTTAAACAAGATATGGCTATAGTGTTCTTCCCCCAAGTGCAATCAAATATTTAAATGACCACAAGTGAACAGATTGCACTAGAAATTCTCGCGATCAGATGTAATTATCGTTTCTAGAACAATACGTTTCTGTTACAAGACACCTAGATAGCTTGATGACAGGCCAAATTAGCGTATGTTGAACAAGCTGCAATAGTTCCTCCACAGCTCCACTGCAGTTCATGCAAATGATGCGTAAGTCTCACGAAGTTTAGAAGATCTATTAATTATTTTTTCTTATTGGATTGATTATTCGCATTATCTTATGGACAGAGCTAATATGTTTACTTGTATTTAAATGTGGAATTTACTTGCAAGATGCTTCCACCAAAATTTCATTTGCAGTTCACTTAGGACACAGGTTCAGTGTCAGCTTCAGCAAGCAGAAAGAAACCAGAAGGCAAGCACCCTGCAGCCTACATTCCTGACAGTTTGCTTCTTCAACAAAACAAAGTTATTTTGAATTCTATCAGCTTCTTTGGAAAATGGATGGTGGCTTCTGCAAACTGTATTTTGTTTTCAGGTATTTGAGCATGCTACTTCTAGGATTGTATGAGTGAGCTGAAACCTTGCATCATTATTCTGCCAATCATATCATACTATCAATATGCCGAGTACTGACTGGATGTGGAAAGGCAACCAAGTCCAAAAAAAAACTAGTGATAAGTTTGATGATGGGTGTGAACACGATGCCAAGATCATCGTTGCAAGCTTGCTGATAACACGATCTCTTCCTCCATACTGTATTGCCTACTGCTATAGTTGTCACCGGCATCAGCACTGCTTCCTAGAAACGATGGGGCGTTTAGTTCAGCCACCTGCTCTTGCATTCCTGAATTGCTTTGAAAGTTGTTCTCTGAATCCTGCAGCCCTTGAAGTCTCATCGCCACATTCCGCATCGTCGGCCTGTCCTCTCCCTTCAACCTCAAGCACATTGCTGCTATCGCTGCCACTTGTCTGGCCTCGTTTTCTCCCTCTTCGGCGACTTGCTCATCTAGTATCTCATTGAGCTTGTCTTGATTCAATAGCATGACAAAGTGTGCTACTAGACTGACACCTTCAGGTGAACTGTACACGCTTGGCTTCTTTCTTGTTAGCAGTTCAACAAGCATGACACCGTAGCTATAGACATCGCTTTTGTCAGTCAACCGTCGTGTGTAGCAGTACTCAGGATCCAAATATCCATGAGTCCCTTGTATACCGGTTGTCACTCCTGATTGATCGATTGCGATACCTCTCGAGGCACCAAAATCCGATACTTTCGCTGTTAAACGATCATCAAGTAGTATGTTGGTTGTCTTGATGTCCCTGTGCACTATCGACATCGAAGCAGCTGAGTGAAGGTAGGCCAGGAACTTGCAACTTCGAAGGCGATTCACAGTCGATCTTTCCATGGCAGTGATTTCTGAGAGCTGTCAACATGAAGGTGGGCATAAAGTGTTCCATTCGGAATGAACTCATAGACTAGCAAAGGAACTTCTGTCTCGAGGCAGCATCCAAAGAGCTTCACCACATTTCGGTGATTTATTTGAGAAAGGATGGCAACTTCATTGATGAATTCATCGATCTCTTTTTGGATTACTACTCTTGACTTTTTAATGGCAACGACATGTTGGTCCGACAAAATGCCTTTGTAGACTGTGCCGTGCCCTCCACCACCCAATATGCGAGCTTCGTCAAACTTATTTGTTGCTTTTTCAAGCTCTTCCAAGCTGAAAATCATCCTTTCTGCAATGTCCTTATCTACTAGTTGCCGGAGCAGCAACCCGCGGTTTTGCTTGAAGAAATGCTCCCTCATTTTCTTGGCCTTTCGAACCTTGAGACTTCTGGTTGCAAAGATGACAGCAAGAACCAGAAGCAAAGGCAAATACCAATGCCAGCGCCCATAGCAAGATACACTCCTGTGGAAAAATGTGTCAAATCTCATCAAATTCCCAATCTTGAAATCAATTGTTATCGTGCAGTTAATGAGCTCCAGAAGGTGATTGGATCGAGCTTAATTACCGGCTGCCAAGTGAATTCGAGGGCCTTGGCACCCGTCTGGCACGTAAGGGTTGCCATCGTAGCCGTCGTTGCAACGGCAGACGTAGCCGTAGGCGCTGCTCGTGGAGTTGAGGCACTCGCTGTTCTTGCTGACGCAGCCGAAGTCGGACCGCTTCGCCGCAGCGGCGCACGACGACTTGTTGAGCGCCCAGTCCAGCACGGCCGGGATCACCAGCCCGGCCGCGCGCCCGGAGGTGAGGAGCGACATCTTGACCGCGAGCACGTTCTGCCTGTCGCGCCACCACTCCTGCTCCACCGTGAGCACGCTGGCGTTGGGCGTCACCCACGGTGGCCGGCCGGCGGTGGCGTTCTGGTCGGGCCAGGAGAACTGGACGCGGAAGGACGTGAGGCCCGTCGGGATGGGCAACTGGCAGCACCCGACGCCGTCGCACCGGCCGTGCCACAGCTTCCCCGGCTCGTCGGCGGGGCAGGACGGCGCACACGAGCCGAACGTCGTGCCGCCTCCCTGCTGGGACGACGGCATCGTCCGCGAGTCGGCCCAGAAGCCGCAGCCGACGAGAACGAGGCCGTTCCGCGCGGCGGAGAGCACGTAGGGCCGGAGGTTGGCGGGGAGGACGTTGATCGTCTGCACGTCGCCAGTGGCGTTGCCGGCGGCGAAGGACCAGACCGCGCCACGGACGCGCACCGTGCTGTTCCGGACGGATATCTCCAGCACCTCCGGCCCGTCGCTCTCGAGGAAGAGCTTGGGCGGCTGGTACTCCCGGTCGCAGGTGACCTTGAAGCCACGCCGGTGGCAGCCGTAGCTGGTGCCGAACGGGTAGGGCACGTCCACGTCACCGCACTTGCTCTCGCAGTTGCGCAAGGCGATGTTTGCCGGCGCCGCCGTGGTGATGCTCGCCACGAGCTGCACCAGCAGCAGCGACACGACGAGGCCACGCATTATACGTACGAATTAGCTAGTTTTTGCTGAGTGGAAATGGCACGTGTGGCGCAAGCACGAGGGGATGAAATAGCATGCCGTGTACGCGCGCGCGGTGGCCTGCAGTTAGTCAATCCCGTGGCATGCTGGGCGCCGGCCGGTTAGTAGTACAAGTTTCGGCAAGCGCGGCCATTTGCTTCCGTTTAATTCGCCGATTCAATTTTCAAAGTCAAACATCAATGTTTGTTTTCTCCTATAGGGGATATACAATAGTCCGTCTCATAAAATTATCTTTAAACCTTTACTTTATCTAAAGATAGCATTAGAGATAATATATCTAACAGTAAATTATTTCTCTAATTATTTTATACTATTTTTACTATAACTTCCTGTCTCATACTCTTTCACTATTTACGTTTGATTTACGGATTAAATCGTCTCTTACATAAAAGACAGTATATTACCTCTTCTCACTTTTTTTTACTTTATATAAAATATTATTTATTTAATATAACTAAAAGATAGCTGAGCGTCCTGCTAGCCTGCAGAAACATAAATTACCGACGATCACAAGCCTCGAAATGCTTAATTAATTATCCATCCTCCATACGCATACGTATGGATATTTCCTTGTTTGTTTGCTGACCTTAAGATCAAGAATGTGCAATTAATACCTGATTGGTGTGCTCCAGTTAGTGACTATTTTATTTTAAAAAAATTGAAGCAGCCGGCTAGAGCTAATTTTTTCCATTTCTCGTATCTGTCGTGGACTGATTCTGAAATAGGTAGCACAGAACATGTTAGAAAATCAGCCAGTGTCATTGTCTTTTTCTCAGAGGTAGAATTAAAAACACATTATGAAGTAAAACACTTGTTTCTGCGAAAATGTAATATGCACAAGCTTTGTACTAATCTAATAAATAGTAAATGTTAAAAATGGTAAAGTTAAAAATTAACTGAAAAATCAAAAAGAACAGAGCCAGCCGCTGAGAACCACATGAAGGTGGCAAAATTCATCATATACCCTCTTCAGAGATGAAAATCTAGGATATACCCTTCTACACATCCAAATTGATAATATACCCTCCTCCAATCTATTTGCTTTACAAAACACCCTCTTTATACTAATCTGTATAGGTACAAGGTATAAGCATGTATTGTACCGTATTTTGGGACCTAATGTACCCATTTTACTGTATTTTGGGATCATAAATTTCTTTGGATGAGATGTAGATTTTCAAATGACATCAAGTGTGACTACATTAACAATAATCTAGCTGAATGTACATTAGGTCCTGCCACTGAAGAAAAGGGTAAAATGGGTACATTAGGTCCCAAAATACGGTACAATACATGCTTATACCTTGTACTTATACAGATTAGTATAAAGAGGGTGTTTTGTAAAGCAAATAGATTGGAGGAGGGTATATTATCAATTTGGATGTGTAGGAGGGTATATCCTAGATTTTCATTTATGAAGAGGGTATATGATGAATTTTCCCCATGAAGGTTGATTGGAAGAGTGGATCAGAACAAAGGATTTTTCTTTCACATTAAACCTCGAGCAGGCCAACCATGAAGGCATTAACACGGTGATATTGTGTCACTTTCTTCGAATCGAATCAGGTGGAAGCTACCCGCGAGCAGCCGCCGCGCCAACTGAAGCCACACGCGCTCGGGGACTTTGTGGTTCAGCAACAGGATACGCCCGGCTATTTGCATGCCTCGTAAGTCGTAACCCCTGCGTCAGGCATAGGCTGCAGCAATTCGCCGGTGCCGCACCGCGCTTCACAAACCGCCCACTCCCGTTTGTGCGGCACGCATACGTATCGCCCAGTCAGGTACGCTAGGTACACCCCCAAATGGCTGAATGGCCGGCCGGTGGAGAGCCTTTCTTTTCAGCTTCTAAAAGATACTTTTCGGCTTTTATATAATAACTAGCTTTTAAATATAGTGTATTTTTAAGGTAGAGTCTATAAGTGATTGTACACGTTGTAGTGACTTCATTTGTATCAACCAAACCACGCGTAAGTTTCTGTTACTCCATACTATTTTTCATAAACAGTCCAAAAATTACAAGTAGCAGCGAGAAGGCATAAGCCGAAACAAAAAAAAACATACCAATCCTCTTCCATGACTAGGGGTGGCAACGAGCCGAGCCAAGCCTGGCTCGGCTCGGCTCGTGAAAGCTTGGTGGAATGGAGGCTCGGTTCGGTTCGGCTTGGTTAGGAAATCAAGCTTTTTTGTGGGCTCGGTTCGGCTCATGGTGTGGCTCGAGCCAGCTCGTGACGGCTCGCGAGCCAACAATGACCGGACCCAGCCCACCCCTTCGCACACCTAGATCTCCGGCGAACGACATGCCCCCGCCCCCTCTGCTGCCCGCCGTCGGCGTCCGACGGCGGTGGCTGCACCGGCTCAGCCCCACGATCGCGCGGGACCGCTGCTACACCCGTTCCTTCCGCCCGGCCGCCGTGCCACTCCCGGATGGCGCCGTCGTCCACCTCTGGCTCCCGCCCCCCGACCCGGCCCTCTACCCCGTTTCTCAAACTTTTAATCCATTCTCAAACACAACAGAGCTACAGCAAATCTCAATGGAGCTGGCAGCTATGCCAGAAGGAAGGAGATGCAGAAATTGGGGGAAATGACAGGAACTGCTGCGATTAGCAGAGGAGAAAGTCCATGGATTCCTGAGGTGGGTACCTGGTGTACTGGTCCTTGAGTGGGCCCCTTCCTCCGCCCGCTGCTCGCCGTCGGGGCTGCTGAGAGCCCGAGAGAGAGTGGGGGAAGAACGGGAGAGTCGGGAGCGGCGGCCGGCGGCTATTGGAGGGACAGGGAGCCTAGGGGCGCATGGCTGCATGGGGAAGAACGGGGGA
Source organism: Dendrocalamus sinicus (assembly GCA_036346575.1). NCBI lineage: Eukaryota > Viridiplantae > Streptophyta > Magnoliopsida > Poales > Poaceae > Dendrocalamus > Dendrocalamus sinicus. The sequence continues at coordinate 32,911,936 of CM070662.1, forward strand.
GTCTCGGGGGCTCGAGAGTCGGGGTCAGGGGAGCGGCGGCGTTGCGGAAATGCGGAATACGGAGGGACCGAGGCCGCGAGGGAGCCTGGGGGCTGGGGCTGGGCCGCTGGGTCGCTCGCTGGCAAGTGGGATATTGGGCCGAGCCAACCGAGCCGCTCGCGAGCTGGCTCGGGCTCGGCTCATTTAGACTCCGAGCTTTTTTGCTGGCTCGGCTCGGCTCGTTTCATCCACGAGCCGAGCCAAACCTTTACGAGCCCGAGCCGAGCCCGAGCTGGCTTACGAGCCCGAGCTTTTTTGCCAGCCCTATCCATGACACCATCCTAGTTGGCCTCTTGTCCACGTGGAGTGCTAATTAGATCATAAAATTACCTTGATAAAGTGCTACTCCCTCCCATCACAAAAAGGTGATATTTTTTTATTTTCAAAGCTAATAAGATGTCAGCGTTGACCACTAAATTTTATAATCATACATTAAAAAAAGTTATGAAAGACAATATTATTAAAATATTTTTATGATAAATTTACTCGTACTATTTTCATATATCCAAACCATATATTATAGACAATATCTTTAGTCAAAATTAATTCGTCTTGACGTACGCATTCTAAATTGTCACTCTTTTACGGGAGTATAAAATTTAATGCATGTCTTTATTGAACGAAACAGTCTAAGAGCAAGTTTAATAGAAGAGGTGGCTGCCACCTCTAGGACTAGCCAAATAAGCAAAAGAGTACAAGTGGCTCATGGTGGAGGTAGCTAATACAATAAAGTTACCTCTACTAAGGGTGTGTTTGGTTTGAGGGATAGGGTGTGATGGAATGGGATGGTTCCTTTGACCAAACATATCTATGTGTTTGGTTTGAGGGATGAGGTGGGATGGAATGGTCCAAAGTGGAATGAGCATGTGCAAATTTAGAGAATATTCTTCTTAGATGCTGGATCATGTGGTTCCACCTTTTTTGTGGAACCATCTTACCCTATTCCATTCCATCCCATTCCACTTTCATCACTCCAACCAAACACATCCTAAAGCACTCAAACATTTAATACTTGCATAAATATATCAGAAGCGACCTAGTCAGCATTATTGTACTTGCTCTAAGGGCATCTCCAATGGTTATAGCTAGCAACTAACTATAAGACTTCCACATTATCTATATAGTACACACTAAAGCTAGCATTCTAAAGAACTATCTATAAGGATAGCTATTTGATGCTTACATGCACACACAGAATTTATAGAGGCTGCCTCGTTTGGCGTTATAGACTAGTGCTTAAGGAAGAGCTGGCTCGATTTTTTTTTGCATACTCTCTTTCCTCCACATTGGATATATGCTGATATGTACATGCATATAGCTAGCTGACTCAGACCATTGGAGATGCCCTAAGAACTAGCATCGCCTCCAAGCTGCCCGTAACTCCTCGTATAATGTGCTAGAGGTCACCTCTTGCATGAGGGGCAGCTTGCCTCTCTTCCACTTAGGATTGTGTTGATATGGATTTCGCTAGAGACGACCTAGTCAGCATTATTGTACTTGCTCTAATACATCGATTCATTGCGTAAGAGTTAAGCCGTCGCTCATTTACGACTGAGGGCGTCTCCAACAGCTGGCTATTTAGTTAGCTAGATCTGATGTGGCAAGGAAAAAGTAGGAGAGAGAGTAGTCACTAGCGACGAGCAAATAGCTGATCTATTTCACGCAGTCCAAGAACATGAGAGAGGAGCATGTGGGTCCAACAGTATAAAATAGTCTTTGCTTTTGTCTCTCATCTCCACGTCAGCTGACTATATAGTTAATATTAGCTATTACCATTGCGGACACCCTGAAGGGAGTATAAAATTTAATGCAAGTATTTTTTTCAACGAACAGTCTAATACATCGGTTCATTGCGTAAGAGTTAACTTCATGTTTTGATTGATTGCAACAGATTCGACCTGATGCTTTTGACTGGTTGCAACTGGTTGGATTTTCAATATAAACCGCTCAGGAGAACATGGAAAATGCTATGCATACATCTTTGGTGTCCGAGGCTCGTACGATTCCCTATTAGTGTAAGTCAAATACTGATTTAACGTTTAATCAGCTGGACTTGACTTGGTGTTGACTAATAGGGAAGGCTTAACTTGGTGTTGTATTTGATCAACAGAGAAAGAGAAGACAAACGTTAAATTTTGTAGTGGGCTAGTCATGGTAAGCTAGAAGTTCCGAAGTCAAATCAGTAGTGGGTTACAAAAATGCTTTTTGGAGTGTAAGTTCTGAAGTCAAATCAGTAGTGGGTTAAACAAATGCTTTTTGTAGTGGGCTTACCATGACTAGAGTGGAAAACGATAATAGATAATTTATTTTATCTAATATTTGTATCCGAGAAAATACGGATGTGATAGGTAAAATTCATATAAAAAATGTTCATATTCGTATTCGAGAATATTTATATCCATATTTGAGAATATTTGTATTCGTATTTGAGAGTATTCGTATTCATATTCGAGACTATTCGATCCGTATTCGATTCGTTTCCTATGTGATTCGGAATTTTGTGATTCAAAATTTGAATTTGGATGGTTTGAAATCGGTAACCGTTCCGGTAACCAATGAAAAACTGGCAAAACCACTAGGAATTTGTTCTACCGAGATTTATTACAGAAGTTGTATGAGGATATTCGTATTCAACCGAATTACGTACATATTTAATTCAAATTTGTATCCGTTACAACATTCGATTCGTATTTGTATTTGAGAATATTTGAATTCATATTCATATTTATTTTAAAAATACATATTCATATTCGTATTTAAAACTATTCGATTATATCTCATCCGATTCCATCACGAACCATGACTAGCTTACACCGTCTAGTAAGTTCTGTAGTGGGTTAGCAAACGTTAAATTTTAGACTCAACTTGGGATTGGGAGTGTGTAGTGGGTTAGACAAACGTTAAATTTTAGACTCAACTTGGGAGTGAAGACTGGAGAGGCATGACTAGCTTACACCGTCTAGTAAGTTCTGCAGCCGGTTAGACAAACGTTAAAATTATAGACTCTTAACTTGGGAGTGAAGACTGGAGAGGCTGCCGCCCTCCATTGGCCCATGGTACCGCTTTATCAAGATCAGAGAAGAATGGGTGAAGCTCTGGATCTCTTTACCATCTTCCCAAAGAGAATAATAACATTGCCATCTTGCAAACGATTGTGAAAAAAAAATAAAAGAGGGCCCCATTTGGAGGCTACGCCCTGGCGTGATTCTACTGTAGTACGTGGTTCGGTGACCAACCATTTCAAAGAGAAGGCGAATGTTGAATGGAACCGGGAGGAGAGATGTTGAGAAAGAAGGCCTTTATTGTGGCGTCACAGGCTTTTTCTTTTTCGAAATTTGCTAGATGATCCTTGAGTTTTTTTTTGTTTGTGAGCACTCAATTTTATCTATTAAATATTGTTTTATTTATGCTTTATGGTTTTGATTTTGTTATTTTTTCCTTTGTTAATAATGTGATAAGGGAGTAATCAATTTATTTAGTGTTGTCGGGAGTCACAACATGAACGACCAAGTAGAATTTCTGTACAGTTTTTTGTTGTGTTCTTTATAGATTATTTTGTTCCCTTCTTACAAATTGTCACATCATTTTTTACATAATTTAATTTATATAAAATTAGTATATAATTGATGTAAGAATACCATAAACAAAAGAATAATATGTATTAGAGCATTCCTCAATATATTACATCACATGTTAATAATTAATGAGCAAACTAGTAAAAAATTAAGTACTCATTAACAAAATAGTACTCAAATGGGAGTGGAAAAGGTAAAGTGATTTCACCAATTAGATCTAGATCTATAGGCTTAAATTTTAAATACTATCTAATAAGAAAACATTCGAGTTCTCTCTAGACACCATCATTCTTTTTTACTTTTTCTTCACAAATGCTTGGGGCGAGAATAGACCAGCTAGCCCATGCGAGCCCCCGAGTCGTACGAGCCTCGGACACCAAAGATGTATGCATAGCATTTTCCATGTTCTCACAGCAGTTTAGATTGAAAATCCAACCAGTTGCAACCAGTCAAGAGCATCCATCGGGAAAATCTGGGCCTAGGCTGGCCGGTCTTGGCATATAGTGAATACTTTATCCTTTAGTCTGTTTATAGAAAGTCCTAATGATTATATAACAACTTTTGAAAGAAGAGGAATAAAGAAAGAACGAAGGAGTTTTCCATATTTGTGTCAATTTTATTGCTCTGTACTTCTCTGTGTGTGATTTTATTTCTATCTACGAGGTGATTGATCAGACTGGACTCACCAATGATAGTTTCTCAATACATTATCAGCACAATTTGCTTCAGCATATCTCTAGGCCTCATTTAATTGGATCGAAAAGTAATCGTTGAAGCACAACACTCGTAGATTGAATCGCCTATTTAGATCGTTTCAATTTTGTAAATTTTACTTTCTAGATTATCTTCTACAGTACAAATCCTCTCTAATCTACCACGAGCTGATTGTAGTCAGCGGCTAAGCCGATTGGTAGATTTGCATGATAGAGTAGATGTTAATTGCACTGTAGGTTGAAGAGAAAAAAAAAAGGAAAAATTGCAGTCGGCTGCACGCACACTGCCGAGCCACCACACCATGTCGCTCCGGATGCCGAGAACCATGTGGAGGTTAATTGGAAGAGTGGATTAGAACAAAGGATTTTTCTTTGACATGAAACCTCGTTTGGGCCAACCACGAAGGCATTAACACGTTGATGTTGTGTGTCACCTTCTTCGAATCGAAGCAGGTGGAAGCTAACTGCGAGTGGCCGTCACACCAACTGAAGTTGCACGCGCTCGGGGACTTTGTGGTTCAGCAACGGGGTACGGCCACAGGACATATTTGCATACCTCATAACCCCTGTGTTGGGCACAGGCTGCATCACTTCATCGGTGTTGCGCCACGCCATGCAAACCGCCCACTCCCTTGCTATAGTGACGGAGCCAGGATTTTATGAGAGTCTGAACGTGGCGCAAGGCCAAGTATAACTATTAAGCGTGAATAAATCGATATACACATGACATAAGGAAAGTTAACCATAATAGTTTTAAATTCTAACACACATTTGAATGTCCGTAGATGAAAAGATAAGAAAGTTACGATAACAATTATCTTAGTATGACATTACGAAAGTTTCGATGAGTCACCAACAAAATTCCAATCACACATCCAGAAGAGATTCTTCAAAATATAGATATGTATATTAGTGTATCATATAACATTGTAATGTATTCATATTGAAAAGAAATAGAACACAATGTACCAGAAATGTGCTAATCCCACCTACGAGGCAAATTCAATTTCTGAATCTTCATGACTTGAAACCATCATGTAATGGTAAAATCTGAAAGTGATTTAAATAGCTCCCGCTTGGTGTAGCACACCATCATGTCATTGAGCCAATCATCAGCAATCTTGTTACGCAATTTAGACTTCATAATTTTCATTATTGAAAAGACTCTTTCTACAGATACCGTTGACACAGGCAATAGTAATGCCAACTCAATGAGTTTGTACACCAATGGAAAGACCAAATATTTTTGAGTTTAAACCATCTTCGTACCCAAACTTGCAAGATCTCTACTAGTATGAAAGGAATCATGCCTTCTTACATGAAAAATGAAAGTCTCAAGTTGGTCCCTTATAATTGCATGATAACCATCCAAAAAATCTGCATCATATATGTTAGCAATTCGAGCAAACTTTTAATTTCAAACTTGGAGAAAGAGCTTTTTGGATCAAGACAGAAGAAGCATAATAGTATCTCTGTAAATGCCTCACCAAACCGATGATTCATCTTAGCACAAATTTGGTCAACAACAACATAAAAAATCTAAGCATGATAATGAAGATGATTAGTGACAGTATGCCTTTGAAGCCTTGAATGACCCCTAAGTAGTATTTCATCATATATATTTGGCATCGGAATACCTTTCACATTACAAAATTGTTGGACCTCGTTCAAGAATTCATCCTGTCCATTATCTCTCATGGTGACCAACCAAGTTTTAATATCATCAATTAATTCCATAGCGTGAACAATATTTATATTCTTTGTTTGCGAGACATATGAAAGCTCATTTGTGATAGCAAGCAACTTTAACATAAGACTCCATTTTTAAATCAAACCTGCCGCTTGAGATGGTACACGGCCATTTTCATGGAACATGCCAATCACCTCTATCACCGAGTTTCGCGTTTGGGCCAAACGAACTGAAGTTGTGTGATGCGAACCCCATCTATTATCCTTAGGTCTAGCAAGATTAGTTTCTTGATGCACACATCTTTCTGTAAATATCTCACTACTCTCAAGCCTTTTCAAAATACTTTTGTGATAGCTTTCCGTCAATACATACCTTCTCTTGCAAGATGCACTTGTTGTCACAATCAAAGAGATATACTCAAACAAATCATGAATAGATGAGCATCAACTAGCAATAGATACAACCATTAATTGAAATTGGTGTGCAAAGCAATAGACATAGAAAGCATCAGAGTTTTCATCTAGAATCTTTCTCTATAAGCCATTAAATTCACCTCTCATATTTGAAGCTCCATCATATCCTTGCCCTTATAGCCGTGAAATGGGTAACTTGTAATTGTTAATAAGACCAACCAAAGCCCCCTTGAGTGCATCAGATATAATATCAGTGACATATTTTAGAGCAAGAAAACGTCCCACAAACCTTGCCTTCATTATTCACATACCTATAACATAAAAAAGCAATAAGGTTCAATGGAACAACACAGGAATAATGCATAGATGGAATAATGAATCAACCACTAGTCTACTAACCTCAACATTACTGTCATTTGCTCTTTCACTGATATATTGTGTCTCATCCATCATCATTTCAAAGTACCTCGCCCCTTCCATCATTTCACCCTATGGGTCGTTCATCCACTTGTGGTGGGTCCCATACGTTGTGCGGGATGTCCTCCATACGTACGAGCGTCCAGCGGTGGCTCCCCTCCCCTGCTAGTGGTCTTGCGCCACGGATTTTTGCGCAGCGGCGTGAGAACTTCACCCTATGGCTAATCAAGGGTGTCCCATTCAAGCCGTCTCACCGGCGCCACTTGCACATCCTCACACCACCTCCAAACGGAAGGATGACTTTCAGCCGTGAGCACGGCAGTAAATCTACTAAGCCAAGTTGTAATTCTGCCCTTCCATCATTTCACCCTATGGGTCGACTTGTGGTTGTCTTATTTTACACGGTGTCCCATTCAAGGTTGACATGACAAGATTCAAGTTGTAATTTCCTTAGTGGTATGTCCTTAGTGGCTGGCGGTTCTACCACAAACCACACTCGTGCACACCGCACCACACCCGAACCATCCGCCCGGATATTTAAGCATGTTGGGGTTTTGGAGACATAAAATAATCATATCCAACATTTATCAGTCATTACCACCATGACTGACCCAACCAAATTTTTCTCGTGATTAAAGTGATGTTTGGGCGTTTTCGCGCCTATGATTACCTAAACAATGCTAAGCACGGCATATAAATTACGGACTTACTTTTGAAAAGTTACCATTATAGCTTTGCTAAGGCGACAAGGTTCATATATTCAGGTATTCCAAAGGAGGTGTAATAATAGTCAAGCAAGCAATGGACATGTAACTAAAATCTTAAATTAACATGTATTTGCATATAAAATAATAGCATGCAATTTGATAATTTAAACCAAAGTAGTTTGCAGAAAATGTAGGTTCAACATGATCAAAGTATTGACTCGCCTTGGTCACAATGGTCGGGATCCGGATTCTCTGGTGCTTCTAGTGTCACTGCCTCGATTTCCTCTTCTTGTGCCTCGTAAGCTATTTTAGCGTGCGCCCAAAATTTGTACAAAAAGAAAAGCATCAAATCAAACCAAATAACACCAGAAATTCAAATGAACTCTAAAAATTATGATTTCAGTTCCATTAGATAGATCTTGATTTTAGATGAATTTAGAAATTTGTCCCACTTAATTTGGAGTTAAAATGAATAAGTTATGATGATTTGACGTTCTCAGTTCAATTAATTCCATAAAATATGAAATTTCTGACAGTGGGTCCCACATGTCAGTTTCTTTTTATTTTTAATTCTTTTATTGCCGTGCCGCTGACAAGTGGGTCCAGGTACTATTCACTAGAGCCCAGCTGTCAGTAGAGTCCGGTGCAGAGGTGCCACTGACCCGTGGGGCCCAGCGGTCAGCCGGCGGCTCTGGTCACACTGGCTGACGGGTGGGGCCCACCTGTCAGACCGAGAGAAAAATCAAAAGAAATGCTCGACCGCGCGCGCGGAGCCGGGCTCGAACACGCGACGCGGGAGCAGGGGAAAGGAGAGGATAGCGCTGAAAGCCACTCGGACGACCGAGCGATGCTTACCCATATAGGGTAAGTATACCTTTTGAAGTAGTTCCGGGAGGGAGCCGAGCAGAGGAAGGTCGAGGCAGCGGTGGCGGCGGCGAGGATGTCGGAAGGGTTCGGGGCTGCGTGATATCTGATCCTCGTGCGATGGCGATAGCGTTGGTGTAGACGTCGGGGTGGAGGAGCACGGTGGCGGGCGGCGGCGTGCGGCAGCGGAGGCTCGGGCGGGTGCTCGCGCGGCGGGCTATGGGCCGGGAGGCGGGAAGGCGGGGTTAGCTTCACCGCGCTCCGTGAAGCTCGGGAGCTTGGGATCGCCGGAGGTGGCGGCGGCGGCGCTTGGTCGCCGGGTCGGGAAGAAGGAGGGACGGCGGCTATTCGGGGCGCTATGGCTCAATTGGTTGCAAGGGAGGGGAAAGAGGCAATGCGGCGTGATTGCGGCTCCCGGGAGGATTTTATAGCCGGAGAGGGAGACACGCGGCAGGCGTGGCGACTTCCGCATTCACGCGAGGAGGCGACGAACCCAATCTTCCCCGAGATTGCGCACGAGGCGGTGGCGGGAGAGGTGCGTTCCCCCTCCTGTAACTGTCCTTTTTAATTTGTCCGCGAGAGGAGAGAGGCAGCGGGGATCGACTGCGCAGAGGAGCGAGCGCGAGGAAGAACTGCGTCGCGGGCGCGTGGAGGAAGAAGGGGAGGAAGAAGGAGACGCGGGCGGGACCACCGGCCAGAGAAAGAGGCGTCTGGCGCGCGGGGGCCGCGAGGCAGCGAGACACGGGCGCGGGAGCGGGTCGAGGCAGCGAGCGAGCGAGCGCTTGTCGAGCGCGGCCGCGCGTGTGAGCGCGCGAGACGCGGTGGAGGTGGGCTGCGGCGCTGCCCGTCTTGAGCGCGCTAGGCTGCGCGGAGTGATCGCGCGCGCGCACGCAGGCCGTGCGTGGGGAGATGGCTGGGCCGGGGTAACGGCCGGCCCGGCTGTTTCATGTTTCCTTTTTCTTTTCTTATTCCTTTTATTTCTATTTTTATATTAAAAATTGCATGTATATACATTTTCATTTCTCTCTGGTTTTTGGTGTATATACACATATATTTATTTATTTACTCTTTCACATATTATACATGTGTATATATATATATATATCTTTATATACATTGTTATTCATATGTTTTTGCTTATATGTATAAATGCTAACCTCTTATTTGTTTGCCAAAATTTTTAGAGATGACATTTCATGCTTATTTACATTTCTCCTTTGCTATTTTATGGATCATCTTCTCAGATTCTCTATTTGATGTGTATGTTTTATCATTTTATGTGTGGATTTCTTCCCTCTTTTTATTTTTGAAATTCCTTTACGTTTACAAAAAGCCAATAAACTCCAAATTCAGATAGAAAGCAAATAAAATAATCCAAAAACTCCATAACTTATTATTTATATTTTTCGGGATGTTACAAATCTACCCCCCTTAAAAAGAATCTCGACCCCGAGATTCAGCCTAGCTAGTGAACAGGTCAGGGTAGTCTTGACGCAGTTTATCTTCTCGTTCCTAGGTAGCTTCCTTCTTGGAATGGTGACTTTATTGTACTCGACATAAGTGGATAGTCTGGCTCTTAGCATTCTTTTCTATCGTTTATAAAATCTGGATAGGCCACTTCTTGTAGGTATCAGGTCACTCTTGAGCTCGGCTGCTTCCTACAGGTTTGATCCTTCTGATATTTGTGGGCATGCCTTGAGTTAGGATACGTAGAATACATCGTGCTCATCTGCTAAACTTGCAGGCAGTTCTAATTGGTAAGCTACTCCTCCTAGTGGCGCGGTCTAATATTCCTTTGGTGCCTTGTTAGCCAGTATATTATAAGTATGATGTCTAGAGTCTGGGTGGGTTACACTATTGATGGTTGGTTATCCTGGCAGGCGAGTTAAGTGCCCGCAGTTTCTAAAAGTTATGTGGATAACCCAGGCTTATCCACGAATCTTTTAGCTCTAAAAGATGAAACCCTCCTTGATTTTTGTAAAGAACATGCGCTGCTATTAAATTGGCAAAGAACGTACCCATAAGAATTCCAGCGGCTTCCTGAGCTTCCTCAGCTGTGATGTGGTTAACTTGGCCGCGGTTTGGCGCTGAAGTGTTCCTGCTGGCCTGCGAGCTCTGATGCCCTTTGCTGGGTACCAAGGCTTGACTGCGGGTAGCGAGAGGCCCTAAATTGATTCTCACTGGATTTGTCTGCCTTTGCGGGCACTGGCTGACAAAGTGTCCCTTCTCTCCACACCCGAAACATCTCCGGTTGGTGGCAAGGTTCGCCCCAGTGGACTGGCTTGCTGGGCGTGGCGTTTGGAGGGAGCCACCACTGGAACGGGGTGCTGGAGACGAAGCATTGGATTGGTTAGGCTTTGAAAAGGAAGGTTTGTTCAAGAATCCCTTAATGAACCTTCCTTGAGGTTGTTGAGTTGTCATCTTGCGCTTACGACTGGCCTCAAGAATCTTCTTCTCATTTTCCAAGGCCAATGCCTTGTTTACCAACTGATGAAAGCTGGTGAAGTCCTGGGTGATCAGCTGTACTCTTAGTTCATCCTTCAACCCTTCAAAGAATCTGTCAATCTTTTCTTCTTCTTCTTCTATATCCTTCTGAGCATACCGGGCTAGCTGCGTAAATTTTGTAAGATATTCACTGACAGATAAGTTCCCTTGCTTGAGATTGCGGAATTCATTTTTCTTTATCCGCATTATCCCGGCTGGAATGAAGTTGTCCTTGAAAGCCTTCTTGAACTCTGTCCATGGGATAGCTTCGACGTCACCTCCGGTGGTAGCATCTTCCTGACCTCTGGCAGCTACATAATTTTCCCACCATGCTGCGGCAGCTCCTTGAAGTAGGTGGGTGGCAAATATGACTTTATCCTCCTCTGCGCATTTGATTAAGCGCAGCTTTCTTTCAACATCTCGAAGCCAATCTTCGGCTTCAAGTGGTTCTTCTGCCGAAGTAAATGTAATTGGTCTTGTCCTCTGGAAATCCCCTAAGTCAGCTCTGTGTCCACCAGAGCTTCCTTGCTGTCCAGCATAAATGGCTTGCAGAATCTGGGTTTGTTGTGCCATTACTTGGGCCATTGTGGGATTAACTGGGGGTTTGGGAGGTCAGCACCTTGGTTCTGATTTTCCTCGGGGTTTTCGCCATGGTTTGAGTCTACCTCAGCATGCTGAGGGTTAGCATGAGCCCGAGATCGTGTAACTCTTGGACTGGACATCTGCAGTTATAGTTTCATAACTCAGTACTAACACTACCCTTGAGAAAAAGGACGGGTATCAACCCTCGTTGTGAAAAGAACCAATAAGATAAATGACAAAAGAACATTCAACATAAGGCCTTATGCCTGGCCATTCATTATCATACAAGCATTCACATAGCCAGCCTCCCAAGCTGGGCTTACAATAATATAGTAGTTAGAGTTCACTTGACCGCATCTACAATATAACAGGGTTGCTGCAACATCTCAATTACAAGCACGGTACTAGCACGACGACACTTCCACTACTACACCGCGTAGCGATCACCACTGACGGAGGGGTCGTAATTTGGCGATCTGGAGCGGGATCGACTGCCACTAAACTCCGATGGGTCGGAACCATCAGAGTCCGTGGGAGCACGTGGGGGGCTGCGGCTTGGTGGAGGCCTTCTCCGTCGAAGTGCAGACTGGAGACTCGGAGGTCGCACGCTCTTGCGCGCAGTTAGCCGTGTGCGGGGCCTGATCCCACTGAAGGAGGTGCTGGTGCTGCCAACTGAGCGAGAGGTTGATGGAGCTGTGCCTGAGCTGCTACGGCCTCTGCCTTGGCAGCTGCTAGTGCTTGCTGGCACTGGGCAAGCTGGTCACGAAGGGTTGCCACCTCGGTGTGCCGGGCGACTAGGTGCATCCGTAGGGCGGTCATTGCTTCCAGCGCAGCCGTATGGGCTGCTCCCATGGCCCTGGTGAGATCAACTTGATGGGTGAGCCTTGGGTCATCCTCATTAACCGGCAGGTAGGTCTCGTTGTGGCGTGCTCCCTCCCTGCGTGAAGGGTAGAAGCAGAAGGGTGTGCGGAGCAGGGAGATTTGGTAGATGTCACAGAGTCGGGCGGCGGCGAAACGAGCAGCATCCTGAAGTGCGGCAGACCTGGTGCTTCTTGGGTGATCTGTCTGGAAGACTTGGGGTGGGTCATGTTCGCTCTTCGGGTAGATAAATACTTCAAACATCCAGCAGTACACCCCTCCTGCAGATGTCTGACGCCCACGATAAATGGGCTGCTCCGGGTATTCCAAATAGTGGAGAAGCTTGCGCAGGATTCTGGCGAATACGCCCTCATAAACTCCATGAGCGACGTAATCCCAGTTACCTTCCTCTACTGCCATCTGTAAAGGCAATTACTTTGCGTTAGTAATGTTTAAAATAATTAACTGAAGGAGTAAAGTAGAGCAGAACTAGGAAGGGTACGAGTAGCACTATTAAGCTATATTTTCATAAATGCTTTTTATATATATATATATATATATATATATATATATATATATATATATATATATATATATATATATATATTAAATTACCACCCTAAGGTTCTTCTAACGTCCATTCTACGGCTTTACCTGCGATTGTATGCTCGATACAGTATTTATCGGACCAGATTTTTCAATCCGAATCTTACTGTGTTTCACTGCACTAATCCCTGGATCAGTAGTTAGTGCACACAGGTACATTGTTGAATCGTTTCATACATCGCATAATCATCCATTATATTACATAAATTGAAATACACCACGTCGGGTGATAGTTTACAAAAGGGGCCGACTAGGCCAAATGTCATTATTACAAATACGCACAGCGGAAATACAGCAAAAGCAAACCCAAATCCACAGGCAAGCGACTGGAAGGTACTGTGTGCATTGTATGTCACCAGCTAACTAGTAACATACGTGCACACAACGCCGGATGTCCACTTGTCCATGTTTAATCAACGAAGCCTACGCCTTAGTTTCCTTCGTCATTCTTCTCCTCCGTAGCGGGAGCTTCCTCGTAGGCGTAGTGGTCTTGCGTTCCTGTTTCTGGATTTTTGCCGCAAAGCGAGCGTGAGCACTCCGACCCCGTGCTCAGCGAATCAACACACAGAATGCAGTATATAACATGTATGGCTAATCAAGGATGGCTTAAGTTTATTTTCTTTTGCGAAGAGTGCTTTTGAATACAATTATATAAAAATTCCTTAAGACCTAGCATTTTGAACACACAGATATGTCGAATGCAGTAATAATAGTGATTCGATTCCATCCACCATTACATGGCATCGCACCATATAGCAATTCTTGACGTTATAGCGCTTATCTTACCACTGGGGCGACACCGAGACAATTCCAAACAGGCGGTCCATCGCCCTTTCACTTTTCCATTCCAGTTTTCAATATTTTTAAAAGCAGAACTATATCTAGTTAAGTTCCCATGTCCGCCCTTGACCGTGGGCACGGCTATTCGAATAGTTTTGACTCTGCAGAGTTTGTACACTTTCACCACAAGAGACAATCAACTCGTTGCCCCACATGATTCCTTAGTCATGTGGTTGAGCAGACCATCACAGTGACTTTTCAAAGTACCTCGCCCCTTCCATCATTTCACCCTATGGGTCGTTCCCACTTGCGGTGGGTCCCATACGTTGTGCGGGATGTCCTCCTTACGAGCGTCTAGCGGTGGCTCCCCACCCCGCTAGCCCGCCACGAGAACTTCACCCTACCCGGGTGTCCCATTCAAGCCGTCTCACCGACTGCCACTTGCACATCCTCACACCACCTCCTGGAAGGATGACTTTCAGGGTCCGGTAAATCTACTAAGCCAAGTTGTAATTTACAGACTTGTGGTTGTACTGTTTTACACGGGTTGACATGACAAGATTCTGTCCTTAGTGGTATCTGGGCGGTTCTACCACAAACCACACTCTCGTGCACACCTGCACCACACCCCCGAACCATCCGCCCAGATATTTAAGCATGTTGGGGTTTTGGAGACATAAAATAATCATATCCAACATTTATCAGTCATTACCACCATGACTGACCCAACCAAATTTTTCTCGTGATTAAAGTGATGTTTGGGCGTTTTCGCGCCCATGATTACCTAAACAATGCTAAGCACGGCATATAAATTACGGACTTACTTTTGAAAAGTTACCATTATAGCTTTGCTAAGGCGACAAGGTTCATATATTCAGGTATTCCAAAGGAGGTGTAATAATAGTCAAGCAAGCAATGGACATGTAACTAAAATCTTAAATTAACATGTATTTGCATATAAAATAATAGCATGCAATTTGATAATTTAAACCAAAGTAGTTTGCAGAAAATGTAGGTTCAACATGATCAAAGTATTGACTCGCCTTGGTCACAATGGTCGGGATCCGGATTCTCTGGTGCTTCTAGTGTCGCTGCCTCGATTTCCTCTTCTTGTGCCTCGTAAGCTATTTTAGCGTGCGCCCAAAATTTGTACAAAAAGAAAAGCAGCAAATCAAACCAAATAACACCATCAATTCAAATGAACTCTAAAAATTATGATTTCAGTTCCATTAGATATATCTTGATTTTAGATGAATTTAGAAATTTGTCCCACTTAATTTGGAGTTAAAATGAATAAGTTATGATGATTTGACGTTCTCAGTTCAATTAATTCCATAAAATATGAAATTTCTGACAGTGGGTCCCACATGTCAGTTTCTTTTTATTTTTAATTCTTTTATTGCCATGCCGCTGACAAGTGGGTCCAGGTACTATTCACTAGAGCCCAGCTGTCAGTAGAGTCCGGTGCAGAGGTGCCACTGACCCGTGGGGCCCAGCGGTCAGCCGGCGGCTCTGGTCACACTGGCTGACGGGTGGGGCCCACCTGTCAGACCGAGAGAAAAATCAAAAGAAATGCTCGACCGCGCGCGCGGAGCCGGGCTCGAACACGCGACGCGGGAGCAGGGGAAAGGAGAGGATAGCGCTGAAAGCCACTCGGACGACCGAGCGATGCTTACCCATATAGGGTAAGTATACCTTTTGAAGTAGTTCCGGGAGGGAGCCGAGCAGAGGAAGGTCGGGAACGGCGGTGGCCGGCGGCGAGGGATGTCGGAAGGGTTCGGGGGCTGCGTGATATACAGTCCTCGTGCGATGGCGATGACGTTGGTGTAGACGTCCGGGGTGGAGGAGCACGGTGGCGGGCCGGCGACGTGCGACGGCGGAGGCTCGGGCGGGTGCTCCGGCGACGGCGGGCTACGGGCTTCGGGAGGGGCGGGGAAGGCCGGGGTTAGCTTCACCGCGCTCCCGTGAAGCTCTGGGAGCTTGGGGATCGCCCGGAGGTGGCCGGGAGCGGCGGCGGCTTGGTCGCCGGAGCTGGGGAAGAAGGAGGGGACCGGCGGCTATTCGGGACGCTATGGCTCAATTGGTTGCAAGGGAGGGGGGAAAGAGGCAATGCGGCATGATTGCGGCTCCCAGGAGGGATTTTTATAGCCGGAGAGGGGAGACACGCGGCGAGGCAGCGGCGACTTCCGCTGTTCACGCGAGGCAGGGGCGACGAACCCAATCTTCCCCGAGATTGCGCACGAGGGCGGTGGCGGGAGAGGTGCGTTCCCCCTCCTGTAACTGTCCTTTTTAATTTGTCCGCGAGAGGAGAGAGGCAGCGGGGATCGGCTGCGCAGAGGAGCGAGCGCGAGGAAGAACTGCGTCGCGGGCGCGTGGAGGAAGAAGGGGAGGAAGAAGGAGGCGGCGGGACCACCGCCGAGAAAGAGGCGTCGCGCGCGGGGCCGCGAGGCGCGAGACACGGGCGCGGGAGCGGGTCAGACGGCAGCGAGCGAAGCGCTTGCCGGCGCGCGCGCGCCCGCGTGATGAGGCGCGAGCGGTGGAGGTGGCTGCGCTGCGCTGGCGCGTCTTGGCGCGGGCCAGGCTGCGCGAGTGATCGCGCGCGCGCGCAGCGTCGCGCGTGGGGAGATGGTGGGCGGGTAATGGCCGGCCCGGCTGTTTCATTTTTCCTTTTTCTTTTCTTATTCCTTTTATTTCTATTTTTATATTAAAAATTGCATGTATATACATTTTCATTTATCTCTGGTTTTTGGTGTATATACACATATATTTATTTATTTACTCTTTCACATATTATACATGTGTATATATATATATATATATATATATCTTTATATACATTGTTATTCATATGTTTTTGCTTATATGTATAAATGCTAACCTCTTATTTGTTTGCCAAAATTTTTAGAGATGACATTTCATGCTTATTTACATTTCTCCTTTGCTATTTTATGGATCATCTTCTCAGATTCTCTATTTGATGTGTATGTTTTATCATTTTATGTGTGGATTTCTTCCCTCTTTTTATTTTTGAAATTCCTTTACGTTTACAAAAAGCCAATAAACTCCAAATTCAGATAGAAAGCAAATAAAATAATCCAAAAACTCCATAACTTATTATTTATATTTTTCGGGATGTTACAACTTGACACACTGGTTGTGGACACTATTTACAATGATTTATACGCATGCTTCCAATCAGTAAACCTTGTTTTGTTGAAGATATCATAACCAAAGTGTTTCGCCTTCTTTCTTGCTTACAGAGGAAGCAATAGAAACAATATGCTGCATCTTGGGACTTGTTATATTCTATCTAATCATACTTCTTA
Source organism: Dendrocalamus sinicus (assembly GCA_036346575.1). Lineage (NCBI taxonomy): Eukaryota > Viridiplantae > Streptophyta > Magnoliopsida > Poales > Poaceae > Dendrocalamus > Dendrocalamus sinicus. Next base: position 32,928,990 of record CM070662.1, read on the forward strand.
TATCATATTTACGAAAGGGCTCTTTTATTTTTGCAAGAAAATTTCACATTAGGTTAGGTTGGGCCTTTCAATATGTATGCCCTACTAACTTGGTCTTAAATTTCAGGAGCATACTCATAAATTTGTTTTGTAAGACCAAGATCACTTACAATTTCATCTGGATTAAACTCCCTATTTGTTTGTGGTTGTGGACATTCACCTTGTGGTTGAGCTTATGGTTATGCTAAACTTGTGCTTCCATAAAGTTTCAACATTTCCGAGGCTATTTGTATTAACCAAAAACCTTCCTATTTCTAAAAATTGACAATTCGCAATTACTTAAGTCCACAAAATTTGCAGTCCACATAAAATTCATAATTTACTAACTATAGCCTAATTTTGAACTACTTGAGCCTAATTAAAACAATACTCTAACTGTCTAAGACTAAGTGTCTAATAGTCTAACTCACTGTCTCTTTGGTCATAATTCACAAGAGGTTCTAGACTTCTAGTACATAAATTTAGTCATCTAACAGTTTCAGAGGTAATTGATTGTAGTACTGGTCGGGGTCTCAAGATCAAATCACCTTTGAAACTTGCAAGTAGACTGGGAGCCGCAGTGTAAAAGAACCACTCAATTCCTCAAAACCCACTACTAGCTACTACCATCAAGGCATCAGTGTAAACATTCTACAAGTGAATTAATTCCACAATCCACATTCCGCAGAGTCTGAGAGGCACACACATCAATGACATCACAAATGCACAATTCACAAGCAGAAAAATGATACATGATCAGTCCTGACGCTAGTCTGAATAGGCTAAACTGGTTATTGAGCAGAGCAGCCACAGACACGGACACGGTGAGATAGGCGAATCAGATTGTCTTAGAGCAACTCCAGCAGGGCCCCTACTTGAGCTCTCAAACCTCATATTTGAGGGCTTGAGGCAAAAATAGAGGTCCAGCAGGGCCCCTACTAGAGCCCTCAAATTTGAGGAGCCCCTCAAATCCCCCATTCAGCCCTCATTCCTGGGGGCTCTAGACCAAGCCCTCAAATTTCTGTTGAAGTTGTTTTCTGCCCGCGATTCAATTGGGGCGGCGGCTCCTTCCGTGCGGTGGCTATCTTTGAAGCGCGGCGAGGCGGAGATACGGGCGGCCGGCCGTAGCCGCGCCGGCGGTGGAGGCTGCTCGGCCTCGGGACCAGCGAGGAGGCCGCGGCTACGGGACCGGCGGAGGAGGCTCGGAGCGGGCGGCCGCTGGGCTGCACTGCCGGCGGCGACCGAGCGCGAGGAGCGGCCCCAGCGCGATGCGGCTTCAGCCGTCGGCGTGGGAGAAGCGAAGCGGGGCTGGTCCAACCGGGCGGTGGCGTCGGCGCGCACGCAGCGGCCGGGCCGAGGCGCAGTGTGCTCGGGCGCGCGGCGAGACACCGGCTACGGCGGCGCTGCTGCAAGCGGCGGGGCGGCCTAGGCGCATGCGGCGCGTGGCGAGAAGCCGAGCAGCACGGCCGGGCGGCGGCGGGCGGCGTGGCGTGCGGATGAGGAGGCACGGCGCGGTGGTGCGGCCGCCGGGCGTTAGGCGCGCGCGGTGGGAGGTGCCGGCTTCGGGCAGGCCCTCCCTCGTCTGCTGCGGACATAGCTCAGTTGGTAGAGCGAGGGGTAGAGAAATTTGAGAATGACGAGTGGGCCCTACATGTCATTCTCAGTTGGAATGAATTTGAGGGCCCTGATTTGAGGGCTTCTGCTGGAGTTTAACTCAAAAAACAGGGCCCTCAAAAGTAGGGGGAGCCCTCAAATCAAAAGTAGGGGGTCTGATTTGAGGGCTCCTACTGGAGTTGCTCTTAGTCCCTTGTCCAGTTGGCCCCTTGCTGGTTGCCGCCCCTCGCGCGAACACTGGGCACTGGCCCCTTGCCGCCGCATGCCTGCACTGAGACGAGATCTAAGAGGGCCAGAGGGGGAGGGGCTGAGCGGGAGCCCTCGGCCCACGGTGGATGGTGCTACCCCGGGCAACCGTCGGCCATGCCGATCTGGCTTCACCCAGCCGTAGCGCTCCGAGGGAACACCGAAGCTGCGAAGCCGCAACTACCAAGCAATGAGGCAGAGCATTGCAGCAGGGGGCGAGCCACTAAGGCCTCCGTCGCCGAATTGGGGAATGGGATTAGGGGAACTGAATAATTTCATTTAGGGTTAGGGGCTGTGTTCTGGGGAGTTCGACTCGAGATGGAGTCATGGAGATGTTGAGATGCAGTCATGAGTCATGAGCCTCATGGAGATGGAGTCTAGAGATTGCGCTGGATTGGTGGGCCATGATGTATGGGCAATCGACTAATGGGTTGCGGCCAAGCCTGGCTCCGCTGGCGTTGGTCCATGTTGATGTTGCCAGTTCTTGCATTGCCACATGCAAGGATGCGCCTGCGTGCCAATGCCCTACCCATCGTGAGCCGTTGCCTGTGCTCCCGGTGCCCGGGAAGTAGCCAAGGGGAATACGTATACGCCGGCACCAGTAGGAAGACCTAAGGGCACGTACAACGCCATTTAAGATGCTGTCTATGTAGCGCAGGCCGAGAAAATTCATCCGACGTGGCACCGATTAAATGAAGAAAGAGAGAGCGGTCGTCGTCTCGCGAGACGCCGGCTCCGGCTCGTTGTCCGATAGCTCAACGCCGCCTCACCTCGCGCTGTACCACCCGCTTCGAGTCGACGCCACCCTGCCTCGATCCGGTGCGGAAGGCCGAAGGAATTGGCGATGGCGCCAAAGCTCTTCCCTGCACCATTTTTCCATGCCAAAGTTTTATATTATATTATATATATTGATATATCCTATATATTGATGGTTATAAAGAAAATTTGTAGTTACACTCATCTTTTTTATGGGTGATATCTTTTGTACCATGAAGCAACGTAATAGTATACATAGATTTTATTCATGCTTGATCATAGTTGTATGCATGTATTAAATAGTCTGTAGACAGTTAAATAGACGACCCACTGTATAAGCTGTCTGTTTAGCTGTCTGCGTGCGCGTTCCCATAAACTTATAGACAACATGCTGTCTGTGGGTTGTACGTGCCCTAAGATGAGTTCGGACTCACTCACCAGACGGTGGCTTCGCCTCTGCTTGGCCGTGCCGTGTGGCGCGCGTATGTATCGCCCGGTCAGGTGCGCTTCCCAGATGGCTGGCTGATTGGCTGGCCCACCCGCTCGTGCGCAGGCTCTGATGTGATCCATGAAATCATTTTGGACCAGGGAACGCAGACGCTGTGGCACAAACGCAAACACAATCCAGGCGCCTTTCTGACCGCTAACCACATCTCACCGATTGACAGAAACGTGCGCCAAGGATTAGTGCCCGAATCGCAAAGAAGAGAAAAAAGCCAGACCTTTGATCGAATCTGTCAGAGGGAGCAACATGCTTGCTTCTTCGGGAGGGCCGACGAGGAGAATAACCTCACACACCGGCCATGTATATAAGAGGGCCCACTAGACCCACATAGGAAAGCCCAGTACGCTAGAAATTTTCTTTTCTTTTTCGCCTCTTCTTTCTCTGTCCTCCACACCTCCCGATTGTAGCAGACTCGAGAAGCCGCCGCCGCCGCCGGGGAAGCCACAGCCGCCGCCCCAGCACCCGCGCTAGTGCCTGTGTTTGCGGTGCCTGCAGGTGGCCGGCCTCAGCTGTCGTCGATTGTCCTCCCCCTCCGCCACTAGTCCCCGTCGGAAGCCGCCGCCGCCGCTGCTGTGAGTTCATCGGCTCTGCGCGCCCTGTTCTCCAGCTCTTCCTCTTCCGCTTCTACTATTTTAGTTTCCGATAAAGTGATTTGTGTGATGATTCATTGTGCACTGAACAATTATTGATCACGAACGCACATGTGTTGGATTAAATCCGCCGAACAAGTCAACAAGCATTGTTTAATTCGCTCAAGTCTCCTTAGGTCATCGCCGTATTGATCACTGAAATCGTCTTACAAACCTATTCATTGGCTTAGATGTCAGTACTTTGTAGTTAGTGTTAGTAGAATTGCTGAGTGGTGTAGTGACTCTTCTGGAGAACTGTTGACTCAATTCAAACCATCACACACATCATCTAATGACATCCTCTAACAGTATAACCGGCCACTGGCCAGGAAACTTCCCAAGGTCTTGGGTATATTCCTTTTCTATGTGCATGGACCAGGTCCTGCAAATGCTTTCTGATGGCCTGTATATGTGGGGTGAACTTGCGCCTCCCAGCAGCCAAGCCACATTGACTAGCGCATCTCTTTCGATAACCATAGCAACGCTGCACTTGTTGCAGTTTCTAGCAAGCCTACCTGTACTACTTTCATATAACATAGCATTGCCCGATTGCACTGACACATGCGGCAATGTAACCATACCTTTACCCTTTCGGCATCGGTGATGAAGTTATGGCAGTGGATATCCCCCAAATTCTATCGGGAATTTGGGATTACAAGCTCCAACAGAATCAGACAGCAGCAGAACTTCACTTAATTGCAAACTGGTGTCCTCGTATCTGTTGATAGAATTTCAAATAGTTCTTCAAATACCCCGCTAGCACATTCACTGAACTCCAAACATAATCTAGACTATTATTATCCCTCAGTTGGCAGCTAGAAATAGTAGCAATGACAACTAAAGTAACAACAACTTTGTCTCAGTGTTCTTTGGAAGAATAGAAATCACTAGCTATCCAAAGTTCCAAACTAAGCAAATTGTTTGTCACGATCCTTTTCATCTTTGATACAATCACCATAGCCTTGTCATATTGATATGTCCAAGGTTTTGTCACAGCCTTCTATGCAGAACAAGCAACTTAATTTACGAAGGACATCCAATTAAAGCATGCGCGCCTGTCCATATATACATATTGGTGCTCCAACATGAGGTGATCAAATTAATCCATTCATTATCTCAGCTCACCCATCCTCTAGAGGAAAAAATGTGCTTACAGTGTTGTGGTTCTTGCATTCTCATGCTGATATGGGACAGAATGATGCCCAGCTGCCTGCAGAAGCAAGAGCATGATGAAAGCATAGCAGTAGGAGCAGAAGTGAGACAACTCACTCTTGAAGAAATTTTGTATACACCACCAAGCTGGGAGATGGGCGCGATCGGAGCAACACCAGTTCGAAGGAACTCTCCAAAGGTCTGCCCACTGAACTTGGACTTCTCTTCCGAGAGCAACTCACCAATCATCAATGAAAGCATAGCAGTAGGAGCAGAAGTTAGACAACTCACCCTTGAAGAAATTTTGTATACACCACCAATCTGGGAGATGGACGCGATCGGAGCAACACCAGTTCGAAGGAACTCTCCAAAGGTCTGCCCACTGAACTTCTCTTCCGAGAGCAACTCACCAATCATCAATGAAAGCATCTCCATCAGTAGAGCGTCTCTGAGAAGCCAAAACAGCATCGCGAGGAGAGTTAGCTTTAGATCACCTGATGAATCTGATGTATTTATCATTCCTGCAAGAACAGATTCAGATGATGACTCCAGTGATAGTGATTAGTGAACCACGCAGGATGTGAACAAAGGAGGGATTGCGCAGAGAGGATTCGTCATGCTAAAGCTAGTTTCTGACAGGCTTGCTATCCTAACCAAAAAAAAGAAGAGAATTACAAGGAAAATAATCTTGTAGAGTTTACAATCCATTTTTATATGGCACACCGATGTACAATAGTAATAAAGTTACGTATTTCCATACTTGGGCTCATGAAGAGAACATACGCAATACCGGAATTTCAGAATTATTACTTTCTTAGCAGGGAAAAACATATGCATTTTACATTTTTGCCCTTCAGCTAGATAGCTCTCCACCTTGCAGCAAGCATCACAACAGACTTTTCGTCCATTTTGGCACTACTATGTAAAGTGGAGAATATGTGTTACGTGAAGATACCCTTTTATACAATTGTTCATTTGCTAAATGTGTTGTTTGGTCAACAGAAGCGTTAGGAATCAAGTTTTTTGTTTGGTCAATAGATAAGCGTCAGGCCAACAGTACATTCTGCAAGCTGTATACTGTGCGTTTTCGAAGGTAAAAAAAGGTTAACAACTAAGAATTGCATGTCACCGCATAAAAACAGCCATGGCTATAGGCGATTATATTGTGAAGAATGCGTTAGTAAAGCAGGATAAGAAAGAATATGTTTTCCTACATGGTATTACATGTTTGCTACTTCAAAATTTGTTCATCTAGAAAAGCTTCAAATTTTGTTTTCGGGTACTTTAGTTCCTATAGACTGTAACATTCAAACGGGAGTATGGCTAGGCAGCTCCAATTAGTAATGACATCCTTCTTTTTTTAGTCATAGTAAATGGACATAATATGCATATGGCGCATGAAAAAGTTGAGGAGTTCAATCGAATTTTGTCGCAATTAACATGCTTCAAAATTCTTGCATCACCGCTCCTCCAACTCAGTCGACTGGCACCTAGGGTTTTCAATACCGGTTTAACTATTTTTACCGGATAGGGCCGATACAAGCGAAATTAGTGACAATCGGAAATTTTTAAAAGTTTTGGGCCAAAATTTTCAAATAAATTTTGAATTTAAAACTAATTTCAGCTGATATTTCAGATAATTGGTTGAAAATATCGACCAAAAATTTTGAAAATAAATTTCATAAACAATTTCTTCTAAATTTGATAAAATTTATACAAAATAAGTTTTTTGGAACTGATTTACAGTTTTACCGAGGGGCGATACGGCTGATATTTCCGATAATCCACCGATTATCAGAACCTGGCACCACCTCTAGGGACGTGTGGGCACCTCTACCTTTGACGAGCATGTGAGAGCGATGGGCTGGAGTCTGCCACAGTCTTGCGCTGCACATCTGGCTCTCGAGCTCGTTGCCTCTACTAAATGCTCCCATTTTCCTCCATAGAATTACGAATACACCGTATATCTCTAAACTTGCACAAATGACTTGGGATCAGGGGAGGGTCTCCTCCCCTATGCAGGGTTGAACATTTCGTCCGAAAGACAACGAAATTTCGGAAATTTCGCTTCTTTCGGAGGGTAGCGAAAGAAGGAACATTCGGCCAAAGTTCATCCGAATTTACCGTTTTGGCTAAAATTTGAACAAAATATAAATGATGTTATGAAATTTTCGTCCGAAATATTGGCCGAAACGGATGAAATTTCACTGTTTCGTCACTTTCGTTGGCAGGCGAAAAAATTTTCATACCGAAAGTTTTTTCCCTGCCCCTATGAATACATAGGACCCACCCTCTTATTGCACACGACATCCTTCTACCACCAAATAGATCAAATAAAGTATGCAGTTAAGTGCTGTTAATTTTAGGCAACACGACGGCTAATTTGCAACAGATCTAAGGGTGCAACGCATCCTAAAAATGGATCATAAAATGGATTTAAATGTGCAACACATCCAGGGTGTGATGTTACATGGAGCTTGGCGCCCGTGGGAGGCGGAGTTCGTCGATCATCGCCTCGGGAGGGAGCTGTCGGCCCGTGAATGCGAGGTGCAGATCGCTCCTGTCGCCCACAACCCCCAAGGTGCCAAGCCGTCGTCCACGGTGTCCTCACAGGCGTGCCATGATCATGGTGGTCCGAGGCTGGACGACGCTGTACAAGTCAGGTGAGGAGTCCGAGTCCGACTCTGAAGAGGCAGCAGCGTTGGACGGAGCCATGCATGGCATAGTAGAGAAGGATTGGTTAGTCGGGAGTATGGAAAATATAGAGGGACTTGATACTAGTTTCGGCAGGGAAATCTCACTTTGTGAAAAGTCGCTAGAGATTTCTCCCTCCCTCTACACACAAATGTTGCTTATTTGTGTTTTCGGTGGCGGCGAGCTCACGGAGATGGACCCACAACAGTGGTGATGGAGGGCTAGCGGGCCTCATAGGAAACAGAGGAGGTGGCGGTGGAGAGGCAAGTTCAGCAATGTTGGCGAGGGAGATTGTGAAGGCTACAATAGGAAAAATTCTAATATGCAACGGTGATACAATCGAGTTGGTGTAACAAGCCAATGGAACTGTGACATGTGGCAATATGAATATACACTGTAGCAACCATTAAAAACAAATAAAAATACTGTTTTCCATACTGCTACAGTGAAAATTTGCCCACGTGGCAGCCCCGAATTGGTTTATGACATAAAGCCGGTTGTGCAACGGTGACACAGTAGAATTTCTGCTACAATAGGGGGCAGGTGGGCGTTGTTGGTGATGATGGCTATGCGTGTGCTAGCAATGTGTAAGGGTTTAGGATTGGAGGGGGGATATTATATATAGTATGGATGAAGGCAGAAAACCCACATGATTTACATCAAAAGGGCTAAAATGTAATTGGATTTGATGTATAGACTACCCAATAAATAATTGGTGACCTTCTGTTTTAGGTTATAGTAAGCATTTTTTATCGAGGAATAAGCCATTTTTACATCTTAAACTTTGCAAAAAAAAAATCCACATAACCTAGAACAAAGCTACAAAGATTATATTTAACCCAACTTACAAAACCATGTGACTTTGTAGCCTGAGATGTTTTGGGAGGTTGGTTTTGTTGGCATGGAGGTGGTTTTGCCACGTGTACACCTTATGTCACCACATTACAGCGGTATAGGCTTGCTTCTTGTGGGGGTGTTGCCAAGGATGAGTAAAGAGGGCCTACGTGCCTATTTGGTGCCAGTGGCGGGGCAACAGCGGGTGGTAGCTAGGATTTGGAAGGAAGTAGGGGAGGAAGTAAGTGTATAGTAGAGATTATGAGAGAAAATATTAAGATCTAAGAGCTTAAAACATTACTGATTTTTAGTAGATCAGTTTTGTCTAGACAGCTATAATTATTATCGCCTTAAATGTGGACAAAGGATGTAGAACCTGGTCTCCCACTGTTTAACACATCTGTGAAATGGGTCTAAGTGTGCTACGGATGCCTAAAGTGAATCAAAGTGTGCAACACATCCCCAAAAACGATATAGGTGTACCTTCAAAATTATAGATGAAAACGAATTGAATATGGACGAATAATGGTTTTGCCATATTTATTTTCATATTTTTCCCCTGGATGTGGATACGAATACGGATATCTCATATACGAATATAAATAATATCGAATATAAATACAGAGAGAATACGAATCGAATACGGTCATGACTATTTCTAGAAATATGAAAATCCTTTAAATTGTACGCACAAAATGTACAAAAAAAACATAAATAGTTTATTTGATCTAAATATTCATGAAGAACATTTATGAATTCTTCATATAGGCTAAGATTCATCACTAACTCTATATATTAATGTATATGTTATATATTAATGTCTACACTAATGTATGATGGGCTACTAAAGTATCTTATAAATGGATTGGGCTGAAATAGAGGATTTAGACTGCGGATATCCGGCCCTGAATATCCGAATAATCTGGATCTGTATTCGACGGATAGTGAGCTATCAAATCCGTATTCGCATCTGATAGAGAAAATCTGTATTCGTTTCCGATCCGATATTATTCAACAAATATTCGAGCTAACATAATCCGTATTTAAAAATAGTCTGGATCAATCGGAAACTATCCGATCTGTTTTCACCCCTATTCAAAACTACATTGGTTTCCCTACGTATACTTGGAAAGTAGCAATTTGTCACCTCTATTTCTTTTAATAAATGCCACTATCTTCAGTTGTTTTTATTAAACACCACTTGTATTTTCAGCTTTTTTAAGAGAGCAATTGTTTTTTTTTTTGCTTGCGTAGCAGTGCATTTAGTCATTATAGATTAGCAACATACTAACAAGAGGTCAGAGGATCAAATTCCAAAAATCCATAAATAATACACCTAACGTGCAGTTAGCGGGACTAGAACAATTCCAAATGTACTGGACAGATACCGTACCATAGCCTAAATAATGAACCGAAACTCTCTGTTAGCATTGATTTATAAAAACTGCTTTTATATAATAAATGATTTTTCTACAATACTTAGCTTTCAAACAGAATATATTTTTAAGATAGAATTTACTAGTCGATTGTAGTATACACTGTAGTGATTTCATTAATATCGGCCAAATCACATACGAGTCTCTCTACAATCTTCTCTACAAGCTGTTACTATTCATAAGTTAAAGCCAAAAGCCAATATGGACGAACCCAAAATCTCATCCCAACCTCATATGTTCACCAATAGGGGTGGATATCGAGCCAATTTCTCGTCTTATCAAGTTTTTTTTAAAATCGAAACAGTTTGATTTAATATCATTTTACATATAATTGAGAAGTATTTTTAAAACAAGCTAACAAGCCAAGCTAAAGTAAAATTTAAATTTATTTAAAATTAACTCATTGCAATATTTAACCATCAACAAATGCACTACCCAGCTTTTTCCCAATCACCCTAGCCTAAGTATGCGAACGAACGGATCGGCTGCACGCCTTCCTTCGGGTTGAAAAGGCCAAAGTTAGCCCATGGTTCGGCCTGTTCCTTGCCCAACTTGACCCACAAACGATGCCACGTGGCCCATTACCCCCCAGAGCTACTATTAGATGGCATCCAACTGCAAGTCCGCAGCTAATTTTTGGTCCGTTTATAACACAGGAATTTCGTAAAAAAAAATCACGAGAAACTATAATCGATTTCCCCAGAAACACAGGGAAAATCCTGCGTTCCAGATGGGCCTCGGAGTGGTCAAATTGAGGCTCAGGAACCGCATGCAATGGCCGGGTTATATTTCTCTCTCGCTTCCCGTGTGCAAACGAACTCTGAAATAACTGAAGCTGCCATCAGTAACTCAACCTCCTCACATGAATCGACAAGATCAGTCGTCAGTGAACAGTGATTGTACATGTCCGGACGATCGATATGTCGGCCAGACAGCTACCCTCCACTTCTTCATTCGAGCGCAGAGACAAGAAGCAACGCGTGCGGCGATCGTAACTCGGATCGATGGCCGCGCCCTCTTGTCATGGGAATATTTCCCCTTTGGAGCCCCATCACAGCATCAACATGCATGCAGATGCAGGCGATCGGAATGCGACGCGGAGGATCTCTACCACAGTGTCCAATCTCTCTCTCTCTCTCTCTCTCTCTCTCTCTCTCTCTCTCTCTTCCCGGCGAGGACAAAGAAAAGCCAGGCCGGCCACGACATGATTTGCGAGTCAAATGTTTGGTGGACCACCAATCGACATACAGGACCTCTTTTCCCCATATTTTGAAAGTTGCTTTTCAGTTTTTATTATAAGATCTAGTTTTCAAACAAAGTATATTTTTTAAGATAGAGCATATAAATTAAGCGTAATATATACTATAGCGACTTCATTTATACTAGTAACAGAGATTTTTTTTATTTTGACTGACAGCGCTTGCTATGGTTGTACTGCTTCTCCGATGCGCTTTTGGATTATAGCTTCTAGTTTCTTTATTTTGTCTTTTTTCTATTTTTTAGGTTTTTTCTCATATTTCTTTGTATTATCTGTGATGTGCTGATATATATTTTTATTTTTAAATTTTTTTAAATCTAATTACATTAAAAAACATCAGCAGCTACAATACAAAATAAGTTAGTTATAACATCATATAGTGAAAAATAAATCATAAGATGCAGTAAAAATTTTGTCTGGTAATCTATTTAGCCCAACCGATCACCCCCTATGGGGCTGTTTGGTTGCTAGCCACATTTTGCCAACAAAAATTGTCACACTTGCCTAAGTTGAGGTGCTCAAATTCTTTACCACACCTTAGCAAGCATAAGGGAATTTTACCACACTTTTTTGAGTCATTGACGCGTAGGATCTAGTTTGCTGGAAGGGAATCTTGCCACAACTGTGACTGCAACCAAACAGCTTTCATAGTTGATCAAACTTGTCTAACTTTAAACGTGATAAACTATAACTTGCAACCAAACACCTCCTATATTTGCGTCGAATCTACTGTGAAAGAACTCAGCATTTTACATGTACCTGGGATGTACTAGCAAGATTTGTTCACTGCACTGACGGCTGGCCATCTCTGCCCTCATTTTTCAGTCAAATAATTGCTCATCTGGAAAAGCAGTACTTGCAAGTAAAAGGAGCTTTTCTATGCTTGCCTCCAAGGCTTTTAACAGAAATTTCACTGTCCTGGAAGTGAAGTCAGTTGTCATGGCGAGTGACATGACATAGATTAAAAATATTAAAGACTTTGCTTTCCATTCCCTGGTGCAGGTGGAAGGTAGGCATAAGTCAATGTCGCGCATGGCCAAAGCCATGAACTTTTGCGTACAAGTAAAACCAACTAAAAACTAGTATTAGCTACTAGTAAAGCAAATCCAGCTGACACAGTACACCCGAAGGTCATCAAAATAATGCATATCTTGCATTGATCAACTCGACTTCGACTTCTGACTTCTGGCTTATTTTTCACTATTCATAAATTTCATCTTTTTCTAAACTTTTGGCTTTTTGTTGAGCTTTTTTGCCGGTTCTTTTTTTCCCGTATTTGTTTGTATTATACGTAATGGGCTAACATATTTTTTTATTTTTAAATTTTTTTAAATTTAATTATGCTAAATAAGCCTCACACCACTCTAAGTGCTTTTTTCACCGATTCTGATGTTTTCAGCCATAAGCCACGAGCTTTTCAGCTGAACCGATCACCACCAAAGACTGGACTGAAATACAGATGCAACAAATTGGACTAAACAAACCCTACGGCTACGGGTTGTTGTGAACGCAGAAATTTCAAAACATAAAAAGATCTGGAGTAAGTTCGTATAACACTCTAAACTTTGTTTCAAAGTCTGTTCAACATCCTAAACTATGAAATTAGATATTTGACCATTCAAACTTTGCAATCCGTTTTAAATAGCACCTCAATCTGGCTTCATATGGTTGTATTGCTCACGAGACGTGATAAGTGAACGGTTTTACCATATAGGATGACATGCTAGCCAAATTAGGTCAGTAATATGTGGAGTCCATGAGGACTTCTCTCCTATCGAGCTCCTAGCCGTGCTTCCATGGCCATTGCTCCTTGTAGTTCCCTCTCTCTTTTTGATTAGAGAGAGATTGTTATGTGAGTCTTAGGGGGTGTTTAGGACTGCTCCACAAACTCTGCTCCACGAATTCTACCGTGGAGTAGCTACACAAAAAATCTAGAGTTTGTGGAGCACCCCTTTAGGTGCTCTCACAACTCCACCTTTTTTTCCTCGAACAGAGTGCGTGGAGCTGAACCTGTTTGGCTAAAAAACATAGAGCGGAGCTGAAAAACGTGGAGTGGAGCAGTCCCAAACACTCCCTTACTTGTCATTCGTTTAAACTTGACTAGCGTGTCATCTCACATGGTAAAACCATTCACTTGCCGTGCCACGCAAGCAATATCACCTTTCAAAATCGGGTTAGGATATCATTTGAATTGGATTGTAAAGTTCAATGGATTAAATGTACGATTTCATAGTTTAGGTGTTGACAAACTTTCAAACAAAGTTCACAATGTTATATAAATTTTTCTAAAAAAAATTCATATGAAACAGCTCAGTTTCCTTGACCAAGCCTTAAACTAGTGTAAACGCTAAAAGCTAGCTACGTCTCAGCACTCGACGCCCTAGGACGCCAATTTCTCGCATTGGCAGAAGCATCCGATCCTAAAGTCAAAACCAGCAGCTCAGGAACACGGGGAGCGGTTTATCTCGTATCGAGTAAACAAAGGCGATGTTAATGCTAATTAGTAATCAATAGCGATCCACTTTTCGTGCTGCGTATGCTTCCGGGGCACGGACTTCGTATATTTCTCGTCGTACGCTTGGTCGTGGGGAGCGTGAATCCCGAGGACGGCAAATTCTTGGATGCGTGCGTGCTTGCAATGCATGTCCACCGGCACCGATGAGCCGTGCGGGTCAGAAACTCAGAATTTCTTATATGTGCCTCGAGCAATGCATTGCAACAATACAATTTCAGTCATAAGTCAATTTATTTTAACCCAACCGAGCGGCACCTAAAGCCGGTTTGGAAAGTATAAAACTTCAGAAAAGATTTATAGAAAAATAGTTCAACTTTGTTCAAAAAATTATAAGAAGTCCTGTGCTTCAAAAGGGCCGTGATTGAACTTTTTAGAGAAGCAGCTCGTAAGCTAGCCTTTTCGAATAAGTTACAGAGAAATTAGAGAGACTTCCTGATCAACTCGGCTTCGGTTTCTGGCTTCTGACTTATTTTTCACTATTTATAAGTTTCGTCTTTTTCTAAATTTTTGGCTTTTTATTGAGCTTTTTTGCCGGTTCTTTTTTTCCCGTATTTGTTTGTATTATACGTAATAGGCTAACATATTTTTTATATTTTTCAATTTTTTAAAATTTAATTATGCTAAATAAGATTACATCACTCTGATGCTTTTTTTCACCCAATACAGTGTTTTCAGCCATAAGTCATGAGCTTTTCAGCCGAACCGATCACCACCTAGGTATGGGAATCAATTTAGGTTTGTTTTTTTAGAAGCAACTCATAAGGTGGTATGGGCCAACTAGGTGGACTAGTCAACACGTGTGTATGCACTATCTTTCACAGTACCAAAAACTAATAGTAGGTATTATCCTCTTAATTGCTCAACAAATCAGTACGGACTATTAAAAATATAGTGTAGGCTTCTCTCAACGAACGACACAACAGGTTGCAGTCCAAATAATTAGCTCAGCAGAACAGAACAGCGGTAATCTTTCTTGACTAGTAACCCTCGGTTTGACAATAGAATCAAGAATAGGTGCAGTACAGAAGCAAACCAGAGAGAGAAACTAACTCACAACCAAACAGCAGGCAACAAGTAGTGGATATCTTGGTGACTTGATCAATCAGCAAGAATGCACCCACCTGAATCAACACCTCAACTTGATCTTCTCCAAAACGACCCAACAGACTTGGAATGACTCGGATAAATTGATTCCTATAGGAATCAGCCAGCCAGTTCAAGTTTACGATCTTGAACCAACATAGCCAAGATCAAAACCCTAGATCGGTTTTAACATGAGAACGAGGCCAGATATGGGTTGCCAACCATGGTGTTTTCAATTTTCTATATCTCCAAATAAACGACATCTTCTTACATGGCCTGAGGGCCTCGGCTTTTATGCAGCCAGCACACATGCACACCTCTCCTAAACCAACTCAAACCTACAAAGAACCCAACTAGAAAACAAGAAGCAAGCTTGCGTTTGACTCAGACTAAGGATTTAAGAAAAGGATACAAAATTCAATCATAAGGTAGCCTTTTTCTAATTAGTTGCTATTAGAGATACCTTATGTTTTCATTGTAAAAGGGGTTTAATCTTCCTACTGAAAAGTCATGTATTACTGGTTTAATAAGTGGCGTTCTGTTCGAGAGGGTTTAATTTTTTTTGTTGGGCTCGAACTAGCATTTGATCTAAGCTATTGTTTTCCCCCCAAATGGGAAGCACATTGTAAACATATATAGTTGCTGCAACTGTTGAACAATTGCACCAGATAAACATCCCTTAAGTACCACAAGTTCGTTCAATGGGGACCCTAAAAGGGAAGAATTTTCTTGCTCCTTTAATGTTGAGTGCAATAAGCCAAAAAACCTCTAATTGCAAATCAGGTAAGTGGCTTGACCGGTCAAAAAGAGCTTACAGGGAGTAACAGGAAAAGGGAAGTATGCACAGTTGTGATGTCAACAGGTTATGGACAAGGATTTGATTCAATAAAACAAGGGAAGAATATGATGCAAAGTCCTTGGTGGTGGTTGTTAGGGCACAAACAAGTAGAAGCGTAGAAGGAAGCTAGCTGTACATCAACAGCATAGACAGACAAACAAACAAACAAGTGTGCTAGCTGGATAAATTTCAGAAAACAAACAGAAGAAATGTGACAAAGAAGTGTGTGTAAGCTTGATGGTAGTGCTCCAATTAGTTTATATAAGATGTGGCTTTTGGTTTTTTTATACTATAGCGATTGAAAATACATTGTAACTAACGTTAGTTTTTTCTACATAATTAAATTTAAAAAATATTATACTATCACAAAAATGTAAGAAATAAGAGGAAAAAACAAAAAGCCTAAAAAACTAAAAAATTAAAAAAAGATGAAATTAAAAAGTCAAAAGCTAACTGAAGCTAGAAACTAATTCTCAACAACCACTACTCAACCAGTCAAGACTGACGAGTCTGAAGACTACACGCTAAAGGCACCTAAAAGACAAATCTACGTGCATAATGTTTGCTCAACGATTCTTGCAAGGACGGGAGATCTCAAGTTTGCACTGCAAAAATCTATCCAGGACTGTTCTATAGATCTTATTCTACACAGGCAATGCTTACGGAGAAATGAAATGGAGAAGCAAGAATTATATGTACAGTTGATTTAGTAAATAGTAACTGCATTGCACTCCAAATCCAGTCAAGATAGAGTAGATTGAAGAGGTGTGATGACCCATTTAAGATCAGTACCGTCGTATTTTCCGTAACAACTCAGTAGTTCAGTTGCAATCAAAAAAGTATTATGTCGCTCATGAGTATTTAAAAAATAGCTTGATTAAAATATAACCCAACAACTAAACTACAATAGCTTTATGAACGTTCAAGCCAAAAACTTAACTTATATTCAGAAGAACCGATGCAATCCCACAAGACGCTTGAGTGTAGACGTAACCCTAACACATTAGTTGATGCATCCTTTCTTCTTCAAGTGTTTGTTCTGATAAAAATAAACAAATTTGAGTACACTAGATACTCAGCAAGCTACTTGCCAGGGCTATTTAACTACCATGCAAAGTGTTCAACTGAATAGAGCCACAAGTTGTAATACGATAAGAATATATGCAAGTTTATTGATAAATAACTTTACATTTAAAATAGTAAAATATTATTAATTAGCAAGGGGTTTTGTCATCCAAAATTTCTATATCAAAATTATCCAAATTCTACTTATACCTTGCTATAAGAATCATCCATGAAACATAACTCCATTGACCGGAAGCACGGCGTATTCAAATACAATTTATTATACTCTGCAGAGTTTCTCAACTTTACCCACAAGATATCTCAGACTCATAATGTCAAGATGTAGACATGCAACATGATAGTGTGCGACTGAGCTGAGACAAAAAAAAAGTCGTTTCGCTGCTTATTTCATTCTAGTTTCTACTCGGTAGGCTAGGAACCATTCAACCACCTTCAGGTATCCACTGGTCAGCGTGGAAATCATGCCCCGACATTGAGTGGACCTACTGTTCTGTAGATTAGCATGTGGCGTAAAAACCCAATTTCCATCTCCACCCCTTTTTCCCCACGGGCTATCCAGACAATCCTAGGATAACCATCACCCTATAGACGTTCGATCGAATTGAGTAATGTAGTAAACCAGGTTGATAAGTCAAGCCCGTGATCATCTAACATAAGGCAACCAAATCCAAACTAGAGCCTCAATCTTTGGGTGAGGTCATGGACTCCAATCATCTAGTGATTGCCCACCAAAAACTCTCAACCTTTAGGTTTATTTCAAAGTTTGTCGGCATTGAACTGGATAATCCTTAACAATATTTGTAAATCATTTATATTTTTTCTAACCTATCTACTAATTACCAACAGGTAATTTTATATTATAATAACATTTCTAATTGTCAATATGAATATGGCTTATGAGAGTATGATCGAGTTTTTAGTGGTTGGATCTAGCTATTAATCATGCCATTATAAATTATTATTTTATGTAAAAAACAGTGCTCAAATAATAGAATTGAAAGTAATGATAATTAAATAGTATGGGATCAACATGATCAAAGACATGTGACTTGCTTTTATCACTTCTTTGTAGGTTGCAGGTTTGACACCATCTACTTCAATTGCTCTAGTAGCTTCTCCGTTGGCCAACTAGTCAAATACAGATGCTAGCGTAAAAGAACGAATACAAATAAGTCCCTACTTTGCATAATGCAAGCTAGGAACAAACTAAAATAAAAAAATCAGAAAAAAGATATAAAAGAAAATGGGTTTGGGTAGATAGGGTTTAAACTAATCATGATTAGGCTGAACGGGGTTGAAAATGGGTCAAACAGGCTCGAAACGGTCGAAACAAGTATAAACAAGGTTATTGGGTTTTGAATGAATAGCGATGGGTTAGGTGCACAGTACCGGGTTGGTACTATTTCTAACAGGTCGGGTTGAGCAAATAGTGTTAAACTCGTGTGCTGTATAGTGGATCAGGTTGAACAATGTCCAATTGGATTGAATGAATAATGTTTGGTGGGTTGGGTGTTATTGGGCTGCATAGTGTGTGGGTTGGGCTGTGAACAGTATTGGGTTGGCTCGGTTTGGCTGGTTGGGCTTAAGCACCAGCCCATGGGGCACATGGCCTAGCTCGAGTTTTAAGCGAGCTGGAGCTCGCTCTCATAGTGGCCAAGCAAAGGAAAGCAGTAGCAGAGGTGATTTCGGCAGCGGCGACGAAGGATGAGGGAATTGAGTGGTGCAGCGAGTATCCATGGATCATGGGGAACCTATTTTGAGGCTTCAGTGTGGGCAGTGGCAACATGGAAATGGCTGGCAGTGGTGTGCATGGCCGGACCAAGGGAGGGTCATGGTGGAGCTACGGCAATGCTTCGACCAAATTGGTGGTGGTTTGAGCATCAGTAGGTTGAGGGGAGCTTGGTGGTGGTGGTGGCTCGGCTTGAGGAGGTCTATGAAAAGCTGGCGAGTTCTACAGCACGAAGGCCAAATTTGTACACGCATGAGCATTAGTGAGATGAGAGGGACACAATGACAATGCTGGCTTGGCACGGGGAGATCTGGAATGGGCTGGCATCAGCGACCGAGGGTGGCGTGGCGAAGGTGTATGGTGGCGGTGAACTAGGGGTGGCAAGGCTATGCTTGGAGCTCGAGGGTAGCCTCGTGGGATTGAGGTGGCACAGCTAATTTGGTAAGAGCGAGGACGAAGACAAGGAATTTTGAAGATAGCCAAGGCTTATCGGGTTTTGGGGTGATGGTGGCGGTGCAACTTCACAGTCGGGAAAGAAGATGGTGGGCTCGAGCGTGAGGGTGTATGAAGAATAGGCTGAGGTAGTCACTAGCCTTGGCTTTATAGATAGTGCAAGGCAGTTTGCACCGGGAGGGGTAGCATATAGGGAGAGTAGCGACGAAGATGAACTCAACGCGTGGACAAGACATAGGCGGCCATGTGGGTTCAACGTTGCGACAGAGACACGATGGCAGTGCAAGAATCATCATTCCTCTCTGGAGCAGACGTGCGAGGTGGCAACGAAAAATAGCAGCGGGTGCGACGTGTCAAGCCGTGGTGAGATAGGTCAGGGCGATGTGAAAGTGACGGCGACGCGAAGCTAAGTTGGGCACGAGATGAGGTGGCGCGGGTGAACCGAAGGCGGATTGAGACGACGTGGCTGCACGCAATCTGCAGCACGTCACAAGGCAAGCGGCAATAGGGGAGGAGGCGGGTTTGCAGGAAGATGCCTCATCAGAGGAGAGGTGTATTTCCAGAAGTGGAAAGTGGCTTGGGTTTAGTTTCTTTCCAGATTTGGTACAAGCTTCCAAATTCAAGGAAATTTGCTCAAATTCAATTTTTTAAAAAAATTGGTTGTCACAAGATGCATGATGCACATGTTCATGGCTCATTCTTTCGAGAACATTACATCTCAATTCTCAAATGCGTATGCAAGGATTAGACTTGTAAGCTCTAACATTGCACTTGATTAAGCATTTAAGCTCCATGCTAATCGATGACTTTACACATAGTTACATAAAATCTTTAGGACCATATCGATCTCCGATGATAACATCGATGACCTTAAAATTGTAATAAATCAAGCTACAAATAGTCTCAGGATCACAGCAAGCTAGAGCAATAAGAACTCTACAAATACCAAGGAGAGGAGAGCGAAAAAGAAGTCTGAATTGAGAAAAAAATGCCTGGCTTTCCTGCATACCAAATACATCGGTATCATGGAACGATTTCTTCTTCACCAAAACTCTCCTCCATTTGTTGAGGTAAGTTTGCATGAGGGCCTCCATGCCTTTGCTCTACGGAAGAACTGAGGAGACGAAGAAGAGGCATCACCGAAAAGGCCTCCCCGAAACGAGGAGCAAGGAACCACGCTGAAGAAGAGATGGCAGGTTGCAAGAGATGGTAGCATTGACATCCTCCTCATCCTTCTTCATGTCCCAACGAACTGCTAATGGCACAAAGCACAAGCAAGTGCAAGAGAGAGAGAAGGTTTCTTTGCTGTATGCAAACGCCGACCTAGAGGCTTTTAAACACACACAACCTAGCAGGAACTCACGTCAGGATCATCTGTGGCTGCATACATGTGGCAAACCTACCACCTGTGTGTTCACAAAGTGCAATTGTAGGCAGTGATGCAGAGGATCAATACTTTTAAAGAGATAAGAGAGAAGATTGATCCCTCAGGCTTTGGTTTCCTGATCAAAGGAGGCAAGGAGCAGGTAGGGGTCCAAAAGTGAAAAAAAAAACAGCCTCTTTTTCCCAAGCTCACGTGGGTCCGTTCCATCTTTCGC
Organism: Dendrocalamus sinicus; assembly: GCA_036346575.1. NCBI lineage: Eukaryota > Viridiplantae > Streptophyta > Magnoliopsida > Poales > Poaceae > Dendrocalamus > Dendrocalamus sinicus. The sequence goes on from CM070662.1 coordinate 32,949,434, forward strand.
ACGGTGAAAGGAGGGAAGAAGGCTTTTCTCCTGCTGTTAGGCTAGCTAAGCAATTAGCAGTGGCGACTTTTGCTTTGGCCTTCAAATCTCTGTTTTGGAAAAGTGTGGAACAACAGGCATGTTCTTTGACCGGTGCATCCACAGTCGTATGTGTCATATAAGCAGCAGCCACTTATTTTAGAGCAAGTAAGAAAATGTGTAAAACACGTGAGCAGTAGCCAGTAAGAAAATGTGTAGAACACGGATATGCTAATGGCTTATATGGGTTTTGGTCTGTGATTTATGGTTTAATTTTTTGAATTATGGCTGTTCGTGAGAGGTGGTACGTAGAGAAAAATAGTTGGCTGGTATAACTAAACTCAGTACACTTTTTACTATAATCTTTTTATTGACTCTGTCTTAAAAAATACACCGTTTGAAAATGAGTTATTATAGCATAAGCACCAAAACCACTCAAAGCTTGATCCAATAGCTTAATGGTTACGGTAGGGTGAGCCGTTGGATGAGGAATTGATGATTTAGATCAATGTGGACGAGATTTTGGGGCTTTCAATTTATCCTGAAATATTCACATTTTCCCTCATCCATCTCAGATCCAAACCATTCAAAGCTTGATCCAATAGCTCTGAGCATACCGAATGGCATGGCAGTGTGTACCTCTGCCTTTTCCATGCAAGGGCAGAGTATGGCGTCCGTAAAACACACTACTTTTTTTTTTTCAGAGTTTTAGACTGGCCTGTACTTTTGATAATGCTAGATATGGCTCTGATCAACTCGGCTTCGACTTCTGGCTTATTTTTCACTATTCATAAGTTTTGTCTTTTTCTGAACTTTTGACTTTTTGTTGAGCTTTTTTGCCGGTTCTTTTTTTTCCCGTATTTGTTTGTATTATACGTAATGGGCTAACATATTTTTTTAAATTTAATTATGCTAAATAAGCCTCTGTCAGCTACAGTGCTTTTTTCAGCCAGCTACAATATTTTCAGCCATAAACCACGAGCTTTTCAGCCGAACCGATCACCACCTTATACTAAAGATCAATCTTGACAAGCCAAAAACGTTTAGATTTTTTACAAATAGAGAGGATGTATCTGGTTTTTGCCCAAATGTTAAGCATTTTTTTGGATCGTTACGGGTGCACCCCAAGTATAACCCTAGACGATGGCAATTCGACGATGAGCAGTGGTCGGTCGCCTTTGTGGTGGCCAGCTGTGGGCTAGATAAATAGGGGTGTGACCAGGGGCGGAGCCCAATGGAGGGGAGGGGGTTCCCAGGAACCCGGGTCCAAAATTTTTTTTTGTTATTACTAGTAAATATTCACTCTTTGTGCACCCCCTTGGTCCAATATAGTGTACCACTAGCCCAACAAATACCCTCACTCGCCCTGTCCAGCCCATTCTCCCACCGTCCTATGCTCCCACGCGCGGTGCGTTGCACCCCCTCCGTTTTGCTCTAGCTCCGCCACTGGGTGTGACCATGTGGATAAACGGCGACATGGAGATGGTGTGTATAGGTGGGGTTTGGAGTGGGAACGCGGCTTCTCTATTCCTTTCTCTGTATTTTCCTTGTGTTTTCATCGACGTGGTAAATATTCAGAGCACCAAGCGAACATGAGGGAGATAGGAAGGGTGCTTTGGATATTTGCCATGTCGACGGGAACACGGGAAGGGAACAGGGAAGCCGTTTTTTTGGAGTGGTGGTGGGGCTAAGGGGAGATAGAGAGGAGGGAGGGGTTTTATATTAGGGTTGTCATGAATATGGGGCGATGCAATAGTTCAAAATGCTTGATTTGTTAGAAAAAACATATAAATAATTAAATAGTGACTATCCACAAAAGTATTGAAAAGTGCTAGAAAGAAAATTACAGTTGTTCAAAAGGCATGTGTTGCTGGCCACTTGTGTATTTTGCAAGAAGAAAATGAGTAAAACACATATTTTTTGAAACAGGGTGTAAACACACATATGTTTGTCCTTCATCATGTTGTTCAAAGCATGGTAGGGGTGAGCCCGTTGATGCGGAATTGACGATCTAGATCAACATGGACAAGATCTTGGGGGCTTTCAATTTCTCGCGAGATATTCACATTTTCTTGTCTAAATGGATATATAAGCCATTCAAACCTCCACCCGATAGCTTCAACCATGCCGACTGGCACGGCACGGTGTACCTATACCTTTTCCATGCAAAGATACAGAGGATGTATGTCACGAAGAATGCACATCCGTAAAACACACCCTTTGTTTTCCTCTCAAAAAACTAAACCTTTTTTTTAATAATTTCTAGACTACAGTTTTGATCATGCTAGATTTACATGAAAGATCAATCTTGTCAGGCCAAAGATTTTTTTTATAATAACTAGCTTTCAAACGGAATAACTTTTCAATGCGGAGTCTATAAGTCAATTTAATAGACACTATATCGACTTCATCTATATCGATCAAAATCACATGTGAGTATCTCTCACACACACGAACAGCCAGAATTCAAACATTTAAGCCAAAAACTAAAAGCCACAGCTCAAAAGAACCCACATCTAGACTTTTTACCATGTTATCCTTTTCATTTGATTCAAAGAGAAGAATGTAAAAAAAAGAAAAGCATATGTTAGACTAAAATTTGCAAAAAAAAAAAGTGAGATTCGCTAGCCAACATGTACCTAGTTTTGCCCAAATGCAGGCAATTTTTTGGACATATGGAGTTTTCATTGATCTACCTCAATAATTATAAAAATTTTCTCAGTGCGTACAACTTACTCATCAAACTGACTATCTCATCCAAATAGTTATTATTTCAAAAGTTTTGCACAAACCTTGCAAATTAAATGAGAATATGAATCGCCTAGTATTAATAATAAATATTGCAATATCCGAACTCAATTATTTATATATATTACTAAATTAATGAAAATAATTTCAATTTACTAGGGCCACTATTGCGCTTCCCAGAGAGTGACTCAACCTAAATATTGCAATATCCGAATTCAATTATTTATATATATTACTAAATTAATGAAAATAATTTCAATTTACTGGGCCCACTGTCACGCTTCCAGATAGCGACTCAGCCCAGCCGCTGTGTTGTGGCACAATCGGCTCAATCATACCGCATGACTGAGGCCCAAGTCACTGGGCCGCTGCATAATCCATGCCACACATCGGTTACCAGATGGCCCGACCATGAGGGCAGAGGCTCAATCACGCAACGGACGAGCGACACTAGCTCAGTCGCTCTCCTATGCAACAACTTGAGCCACCATGTCATCCAATCGTGGGATCAGCTGCCGTGAGTTATTTATGTTAAAAATGGAAAAGGTGGCATTTGTGTAAAATGAATAAAAGTGATTTATTTAAAAATTCAAACCCACATGAGCAAAGCCACACGAACTTTTATTCTGTTTTTTCCTTGGATGAAAAAGTACACACGCTTTGAACAGAAGAAGAGGAGCGGGAGAGAGAACTGTAGAGCAACCAATCGCGTTCTTTTTATGCTTACCTCTCTCCCTCCACCTTCACATAATTACTCTAGCTGCTCCTCTGTAATACATCACTGAACTTCTATCCCCGCCTCACGTGGGCCCAGTAGTCGTGAGAAAAGTAAGTGGTAGAATAGTGTATATGTGGAAAGGGCCCACTCGTAAGCTAGGGTGGAGTAGTTGGATGCATCATGCATGGACTGCGCTCTCGTGAGGATGCGCGCGATCTAGGCCGTAGATTAGCTCTGCCCTTTTGGCCAAGAGTAATTACGAGCCATCGGATTATCATAACTTTCGACATGCTTTGTGCTTGGGGACAGGTTCTGGCCCTGTTCTTTTGCTTACAACTGTTGACTTGTGGTTATTTTTTTTGGTATAGTAGCAGATGCAGAGACGCTGACACAAACAACACACCTATCGTTGAGCTCGAAAAACAATTTAAAACTATTTGGAGAAACCATCACGTTTGTTTTAGTTCTTGGAAAAGTCGAAGTCAAAGACCAAAATAACAGGTCATTCAATAGATGTGGTGGGTAGGGTTAGAAAAAAAGCTCGAGACTTGCGAGCCAGCTCGGCTTATAATGAATTTTCGAGCCGAGCCAAGCCCCTCTCCAAGCTCACAAAAAAATTGAGTCCAGCTTGAGCCGCTCACGAGCCTACTTTGGCTCGTGTGTGCAGACATGTAGCCTAGCTAGCCCAATCACCCGTGCGGTGCCCCCAAGCCCAGCGCAGTCATCCGTACGTAAGCGTATCCCTAATGCAGTCATCCCAATCTGATTCCCCATCCTCAGTCAGCCGATCCCCTTCCATCGTGGCACTGCGCTTCCCACCCTATCCATCACGCCGCTTGCTCCTCCCACTGCGCCTCCCAAGTCCCACCGCCCGCCGCGCCTCCCACCGCCCCTGGCCACGTGCTTCCCCCGTCCTCCCCCTGGGCCCTGGCCCCATCCCTGTGCTCCCCTCGCACTGTGCTCCCCCCACTCTCCATTCGACTCTCATGCCATGGATCGCCAACGGAGTATGGAATCTCATGCATGAAGGAAGAAGTCGACTAACGTCAGGGCCTCTGGCTCTGCACCAGCAGGTGAGCATGCAACCGGTCGACACCTCGTCAACTCCCAACTGCCTCTTGAACTCGGCAAACCGGCAGACTCGGTGAGATGTTTTCTAATTTTGGATTATGTTTTGTAGTGTAGTGTCTCTCATTTTTATGAATGATTTTGTAGTCTCACATATTGTAACTGTTTCTGACTTGCTTCTATATAATCCTCATAATGGAATTTTTTTGAGAGGTAGGGTTTAGGCTGCTGTTGTGTTGAGAGACCTCAGTTATCAGTTGTCTTGTATTGTGTCTGTGTTGTGTGATTGTGTTGTAAACTTGTAATGCTCTGAAATAATGTATCAACTAGCAGTATGGATTCTCTTAGGTTTTCTGAATAATTGTGGAATAGTCCTCCTGTGATGGATTCTCTTAGGTTTTCTGAATGCAATGTGCATGCATCACATAAGAGCCACTGATCCTTTAATAGCATAATGTTGCTTAAATCAGCTGGCGGCTGCATCACGCAATGATATATCCAGAACTGAATAGCTCAACTAATCTAACCTAATTGGCAATACATTACAGAGCTATTTTTGTAACCTATACAGCTCAGCTAATCTAACCTGAACAGCTCAGTTTAGTATTAACTATTTTTGTGAATGATTTTGCTATCATGTATTCATATGTTCATAAGTCATAACTCATATGTATTCATTGTTTGATGAATAATTTTACTATCACGTATTCATATGTTCATAATGTCACTACTCTTGAATATTTGAAGGGATGGATAGCTGTCTTTGTTTATATGTTATATGTGGATTGCTTGCATGTTCTTAGCGAAATAAATAGTTTCATAGCATAAACCTTTTGGGCCTTTTGGCATTGCAGATGTCTGAATGGGTGGGTTAGGCCTTTTGATTCAAAATAAATAAAAAAAAGGTAGCTATGGAGGTGCCCAGGGAAACACAAAAAAATGCAGCATATTCTTTAAATTCCCACTGTTTAGCAACTAGTGTTTAGTGATTAATTAAATTTGCTATATCCTGATGATTTCTATACTTCATATGAATCTTTTTTTATCATTAATTGACTGCATACCAGCAGGAATGATGCCATAAAAAACTTGCTACTTTACTGAAACAAAAATGGCAGGTGGTGCGATGTTCTCTACATAAGTTGTGTTCTATGGTCTTGTTCTTTACATAAGTTGTGTTCTATTCTTTTGTTCTTGTTGGTTCCTTAGATTGTACTTGCAATGAAATATTCTAGAGAGGGGGTCTAATTATCCTTTTGAGGTCAGATACTAGAAGAGTTACATGCTACAACACAGATTGGTCAAAAAAAAAAGAGAGTACCTAGTTCTCTCCACATTACAATTATTTGTTAGTTTCTGTTCCTTGTGCCAGATGACACTAATTGAATTATCATGTGCTTCACTTATGTCATACTCTCCTCAAGTCAGTTTCTAATGTTTTAACAATCTTCTCCGTGATTTTTACAATATTGAAATGAAGATTCCAACAAATTGCTTAGTCTATACTTATTACTTTGTATTGCTCTGATCATTATAGCTGCTAACTGACTAGCACATTTATTCCTAATCATGGATGTTATTACTGGATCTATGTTTAAGGGCTGGACTCACAGTCACAACCATCTGATCTTTTGCCCATCATATGTATAATATATAATACGTATTAGATATTGTCTCTATCTGTTGTGAGTTAACAGCCATCTGATAATATCTCCATAGAGATCTTGATGTTTGCAAGTAAATTTTGTTGTCAACTTGTGATGGGAACCTGGCTTCAATTGTTTCTTCAAAAGGCAACATGGTCAACTTGTGTGCTGGCAATGATGGTGGGTGTTAGGGTCCTAAGGTGATAGTATCTTTCTGTAAAATGTGACACAAATTTGTTAAGCTCAAAGCTCATAGCTGAAAAGTATGTTGCGGCTAGCCGTTCGAACCGGCTCGAGTCAGAAAACGAGCCAAGTCGAAACAGGCTTCTAGCTTGTTTTCTGAACGAGTCGAGCAGAATCATAGCTTTGAGCGAGCTTAGTCAAGTCTAATTCGAGCCGGCTTGGTTCAGCTCGGCTAGTGGTGGGTTCGCTTGTTTGCACCAGGGGCCGTGCGGGCGAAAGCAATGGACGGTGGGGATCCGATGGTACGTCCACGGCGCACATGGGAGACACGCAGAATTACCACCTCAGATACTGTGGCCCTTTTTCTATTGAAGGGAGGCTTTTTGCTGCTGTTTTTTGATCACGCAGGACTCCGTCTGGTTTGGAGAAAGAGACAAAGTTCTTGGCTCATGCAACGACCAAATCACACGGCCACGGCTCTCGATCACCCACGATTCCACCGAATTGGTGTGCACGCAAGAACTGGCTAATTCTATGAACCGTTTGGAACGCAAGAAGAAATGAATTCTAGAGCAATACATACGTAGTTTCTGCGAGACTCATGCGCTTCAACTTTCAAACAGTACTAGTCACTTGCTTGTGCGTTGCAATAGAATTTATTTGATATATATAGAATTATGCTATGAAATAGAGCTACTCTGATCTGTTGAAAAATAAAGAGTGATAAAAAGTTGAGAATAAGATGATTAGAGAAAAAGGGATGTATAATCACCAATTTATTTTTTTTATAATAGTAATGATTCTATTGGGATGTTGAACTTGCAGGTTGTAACTGAACCTCTCCAATCTAGCCTTTTATTTTAGAGAGAGAGCTCTCCCATCTAGCTAGGAGTCTAGCAGGGTTCATGGCATATCATTGGATCCGATATGATCGCCCGGTCCATTGGCCCAACCGGAAAATTCGTGGTTAAACACTTCACAGGCCAGACCACGACTAAAACCCAACTAACCAACATTACCTCCAGGCCGGCCCATGAGATGATGTGCAGCTAACCCATTAATCCGTTGCAACTGCCCGGGCTCAACCTTGCCGTCAGCAACGTCAGGCCACGCCGGCCACCGTCGACTCCATCCATGCGCCGGCGGCCGAGCCGAAGACCACCACAACCGATACCAAATTGCACAGGTTAGCCGTTAGCCCATCGCCACATGTCGTGTCGTCTCATTTGCAATCCTAATTTTCACTTACATCTCTCACCAGGCCCCATCTCGTCCAGCAGCAGCTTCGGTAAAGCCGCAATTTGCAGACATTTTTACAGGCAACCAGTCAACCAGATGCGTTCAAGGCCGGCCGGCTACTGCGTCAGAATTCGGCACTGATCAGTGATCTCGGCTTCGGCTTCTGGCTTCTGGCTTATTTTTTTACTATTCATAAGTTTCGTCTTTTTCTGAACTTTTGGCTTTTTATTGAGCTTTTTTACCGGTTCTTTTTTTCCTGTATTTGTTTGTATTATACGTAATGGGCTAACATATTTTTTATTTTTAAATTTTTTTAAATTTAATTATGCTAAATAAGCTCTGTCAGGTACAGTGATTTTTTCAGCCAGCTACAGTGTTTTCAGCCATAAGCCACGAGCTTTTCAGCCGAACCGATCACCACCTTCATAACACTATTAACAGAGAGAAAATGTCCATGGTGGTAAGTGAACTGCTAGCCAACTTGATGCAAAATTGACTTCTTGTCTTCTTGGATGCAGTTCTGTTGATGACTTGTTTATACGATGCCCACTTCGGTAGGAAGCCAGACAGCCAGAGGAGCACATGTTGAAAAGCTTAGATCATTATTGAGAGGGCAAGTGGAGTTTTAAATAGTAGCAATCATCAACTAATCTTAAGATATCACACACACATTTCACATTCACACATCCAGCAGACACAAACTAACTGCATGTGGAGGACAGCGTGCTAAGCTCAAGTCACATTCATGTGGAAATCATCGACTAATCTTAAGAAATAAGCCCAAGTTCAAAGTATTTGCAGATTTTTCAGCTCAACACAGCAGTCCTCAAAAAGCTCATCAAAGCACAACTACTTTAGTGCACAAACCACGTTACTTGTACAGTTGCACTGCATCCATGCTGTTTCTGGCAACAAGAATTCATCATAGAAGAGAAGGCCAACCACGCTGCTAATCTCCCATTGTCGTGTAAGCAACATTAGACAGACAGCTCAATGGTAAGGACAACTTCTTCATCAAAGAATTGCATGCCAACTACAACAAGCAATCATTTTATTTCTTTGAGTAGCCAATTAGTAACTTGCTGTTAGCCAATACTTCACCTCGCAATTCATTTTCTTCATCAAGCATCATATCCAGGCATGACAAATACCAGTCATTACCTCTAGAGATCATGAGTATCACTGACGAGTATGAAATACTTTCTGCATGCATGCATCAAAAAGTATCAACAACCAGTAACCATAGAAGCATATATGATGCAAAGACTCCACAACTCAATCCTAACACAATGCCTACTATGTCCAAAAGAATGAATCCAGCAACAATCCATATAAAAAGTAAGCAGGGGGAGCATGACTGATCCCTGTGCCTCAACATGTCAGGAGCCTCTCACCACAGGAGCATCAAGCCACCTGAGACGGCGAGCGCCAAGTAATTGACAACACCAGCACCGACGTGGTACGATGAACTCTTGGCCTCCGCCTTCGCCTTTGCGCTTGTCGATTTCCCTGACAGCGGGCTGGGAGCGACATCGGAAGCCTTGGCGTCTGGGGCAGGTGCGGGGGCTGGGGCGAGCGGCGGGTCGCTCTTGAAGATCTGCATTGGCAGGAGCACCTTGTCGACCTCATACACCGCAACCGGGCGGGTGGAGTACACGCTGCTGCTGATCTTTGGGTTGGACCACATCGACTTCACGCGGATGCTGCCCATGTTGTCGGTGAGGTTGAGCGTGTACTGCGAGCCGGCGAAGGTGGTCACCGGGTTGAGGCTGCTCAGCTTGTTGAACTCGGCCAGTGAGTAGTACTTGGGGAACGCGTGGTACAGGAGCAGGGACTTGAGCTGGTCCTGGGTGAGGTTGGCAAATGTGGTCTTCCTGAGCGCGGCGAACGCCGAGTCCTTGGGAACGAAGATGGTGATGCCCTCCTTGGTGTTGTTCGCCTGGTTCTGGAAGGTCTCAATGACATTGGTCTTCTGCAGGTAGTCCAGGAAGGTGTGGAACGGGCCGGCCACGCTGAGGAGATCGGCGAGGTCCACATGATGCGGCGCGGGCGCGGGCGCCGGGGACGGTGGGAGGATTGCGGCCGCCGGAGCAGGAGGGCTCTTGGTCTTCTGAGCTAACGCAGGAGAGGAGAGCACAATGGCTAGTATGGCCGCGGTAAAAATGCCTGCTTTGAACTCCATCATGCAGTGTATCTGCTTGCCTTCTCTTCTTCTCTGATCCAAATCCCTGAGGTCACGCAAGAACACTGAAGCGTTAAACGCCCAATATATCGTGCATTTTCTTTTTGTAAATCTGAATTACCAAATATTACCAAGTCTGCGAGAATTCTACACTGACTAGTAATACGGTAATTCGTAACTAAGTTCTTAGTCGACAACAAGAGATCTAAATCGAGGTTCCTGGTCTGAAATTGCCAGAACAGTAACTTCTTGCGCAGTAGGAACTAAGAATAGATCAAGGAATAGGTTGCTTCTTGATCTGAAAGGACATATTGGTGTTCAGATCTTTCTGGTAAAGATCTCAGATCAGTAGGAGCGAGCACAACTTCAAAACTAATTAATGGGCCTTTCCCTATCACCAAGAAAGACAATTGTAGAAAAAAAGAACAACTCAGGGCTGATCTAGTCGAATTGACCGACATTATAGAACTGTAAGGTGCCACCAACCAAATCAAGACAGGACACTAAACTAATACATGAACAAAATAGTACTACATCTTGCAGATCTCAACATCATGAAAGAATCCAAAGCTAAAAAAACCAAGTAACCAAGGCAACCACCAAATTAAGCATCCCAGAGCTTGGGCCAAAATTACACAGCATTTGCTTCAACTTTAAGGAAAAGAAACACAGAACACTAAGGAGATACTGTGCTCAAGAGAAAACACAAAAGATCTGTTCGACCTCGGACCAAGAACTGTGAGAACAGATCCAAATGCATCACCGCACAGCGCACTAAACACAAAGTACCTCTAAGCTACCGCAAGAACCTCAAACTGTAACACACAGAAGCCAGTAAAAACAAGAACAATAAGAAACTTCTAGCATTGCACCATGGCATTGGATTGAAATGTGAAAGACAGGTTGAGGAGACAGACCTGAGCAGAGCAGGTAAGTGAAGGAAGGATTAGGATGCGAGAGGAATGGAGGGTGGTGGGAGGGGGAGTTAAGAGGGAGTTGCTATATAATTATAAATGGTAGTGTGTGGGGGAGAAAAAGATAATGAGATCATGGGTGGCAGCTGTTGATGAGGAGAGGGGGTTGGCTGTCACAGTGTCACCTATCAGCCTGAGCTGAGGAGATGAGATGGCAGCTGCCCCTTTCTGTCCTGGCTCTGTTGTTTTCTGGAGTTAAATCGCGTTGCTTGTGATTAGTAGTACGATTAGTATCCATAAGCTACATTACGACATTTTGTAGTACTCTCGTAGTGTTGCAAGGCTTGCAAGTAAGGATGTTTCTCGCTTTCTGATCATGTTGTTTGTTGTTTCTCGAATGTTTCTTTTTGTCCAGTTGGATGGCAACTGAGTTATACGGCCCCTTTACCTCTTTTTATGCAGTGTCTAGTTGATGCCATAGTCAGTGATATTTTTTTATTTTTAAAGTTGCTAATCGTCTACCTGTATTCACATTGTGTTGGTTTTCTATGTCCTTTTTATTCAAAAGTACCATAGGATAATCGCTTTGTTGAACTACTCAATGTTATCAACCTTGCTTTAGTGTAAAATACAAAAGCAAAAAGGTTGAAATGTACTGATCCAAAAAAAAAGTGAGCATATACGTTTTCTCAGTTAAAAAGATGAGCAATGCAACAAACCGCCCAGTGAGTTCATATGCTGTATGGAGTACCGACAAAGCACTAATGTTCCCTTTTGGCCTGTTTTCCAACTTCCACAGTTTCACTCTGCCCAAAAGTACTAACTCATTTTTATTTTAGGATTTGTAACTATAATATTTCCATTAGCTAATGTAACATACACACCATCTGCAATTCCCCAAGCAAACTATACAGCATAATAAAAAAAGTCGAGGGAAGAAGAAAGCAGAAGCTTGTGCTGCTGTTTCCAGTGTTTGGTCTGGAGAACTTCAGTTAGACGTGTAGTTCTGAACAGAAGCTTCACTTTTCTGAAGGCTGCACATGTTTAGCACAGCCATGAGTAACAGCTTTTGCAGTGTCATACTAGAAATCGTACCAGCAAAATGCTAGATTCACGTGCGTTCCTATTTTTTCCTTTTTTTTTTCTTTTCGGCAATCCACATGATAGTGCATGTCGGTCTGAAGTCTGAACTCTGAATACGACATTCTGATTATTACTTCCAATAATTGTACAAGCACTACCTAAACCGGATTAAGGTGTAAATCGGGTGTGATTACGTGAGCTCGTAGCCAAGGGGGTGTCCGGTGAGCACACCTTCTTCCCTAGAACAAAGCAGGACCATAGCTGTTCCGGCGGCAGGTAAGAAGGCTTAATCGTCAGAGGAGAGTAGCATGCAGTTCTTGAGCTGTCATGTTCAACTGGGTTCCCAAGCTAAATCATGGGCATGGATGGGGTATCTAGTAGTAATACTAGTACTACTTTACATCTAATCCAATCAAATATACTATAACAGGTGGAAAGTTACTGTAAATTCAGTATTCAAGTGAATTTCAATGTGTCAAAATTAAGCACAAGCTTTTCCTGACACCATCATCCTGGGTATTATTTCACATGATCACCGGGCTCTTGTTTCCTTCAGTTTGAAGGAAACAAAGTGCTAGTACCATCTGTGTTGCTCCTACCCTTTAAGATTGCCATTAATAACGCAGAAGAGCTCTCACTTTTTTATAACTTCTCCCGAATTCTTGAACAAAAATTATTGTTTCAGGTTGTTGGACCACTAAAAGAGCAGAGATCTTGGATGGGTTCTTTTAGGCTATGACTTTTAACTTAAAATTTTAAATTATGTCAGTTCGTAAGAGAGAGTATATAGAGAGAAATATTCACGTGTGATTTTGGTCGATATAGATAAATCCGGTATAGTGTATACTATAAACTACTTATAGATACTATCTTTCAAACACTGTTTAGAAACTATGTCAGTTCGCAAAAGGAAGCCTAAAGCCAACACAGCCCTTGTTTTTCGGGACACCAGATTTGTGGCTCTTTTGCTTTTGACCAACCACAAGGTTTAAGCAAGGGTTTACTTGAACTGCAAAATGCACTCTCTTGTGTGTGTCTCACATGCTTGCTTTCAGTCGGTGCTACGAAAAAGATCAGCTCCCGTATCAAAATCACAAACTCCATTAGTTCACATGCTTCATATTCTCTCTCTTTATTTTGGAGCATGGAGATTGGACTCACATTTTATTTAAGTGATCCCATTGCATTTGATTTAATTCCATTGCATGGTTAGGTAGACGCACGCCAAAAGAAATCACTAATTAAGAAATTGAACATTGGTAGCTTAAATTTATAAGAAATTGAACATTGGTAGCTTAAATTTATGTACTACTTTAGTTTGCATACATGTGACGAGTGCATTTAAGCATGGCCGTGGAGACGTCCCTAATGGGGCAATTATTGGCGAGCTAATGACACGAGAACAGCCAAATCAAAGGCCTGAAAACGAGAGGCCCGACGTGAAAAACGGGACGGAACTGACGAGCGAGAAAGGTGCTGCACATAGGCTTTGCAAACGGAACGTCCACATCTCGACGATCTCGAGCTTCGAGGAGTGCACTCGTCGAAGGAAGAAGCAGCAAGCTAGTGTAATCTCTCTTCCAAGACATGCCACGCCATGCCCTTCTTGATCGTCACGTCGTTGTACGTTGAAGGGGAGACTCGGGACGCCATCGCCATGTATCGTGAACACCGACATGCGTGTACTACTACTGTTACTGTACTGGCGCTAACACACGGAGGTAGATCTAATCAAGTCACCGATGCAGGGTTGGACATTTGGCCTGTTCTTTTGGGCTTTTAAAAGCGGTTTTTAGTTTTTGCTATAGTACCTAACTTTTAAACGGAGTATTTTCTTAAGACGGGGTCTACAAGTTAAACGATCTACACGTTAAAAGCCCAACATCTGTACCAGCCAAAATTGCAAGTGAGTATATGTCTCTCCGTAATCTGTACCGTAAACAGCCAAAATTCAAAAATTTCAGCCAAAAGCCATAAGCTGCAGCCGAAAAGAACAGACCCTTGGATTGCTTACGGTGTTTTTGTACTGGTGCTTGATGCTGCAACCAGGAGCGGACCCACCAAAAGGTCAGATAGGGCCAACATCCTCCTACCATCGGCCACCCCACCCCCAGTGGCATAGATGCCGGACACGGCAAGCTGCCGCTGCATTAGTCGAGCATCAGGTCTAACAAGTCTCCAATACTCGTCAAGCTGGTCGGCTCGCCTCGCTGCATCTGCATGTAACTCTTTGTGTCCTCTGATTTCCTCATCGGTTTACTGTATGGAGGAGCCTCAGGGTGATAGTCGTTGATCTCGGTGCCTTGTGTCTATGGCAGCACGGCCTGCTCGTATCCCGGCATGTGTGTATCGTAGTGCTTGGAAGCTGCGCTGTTGCCCAGTTCACCGAACGAAGCAATCAGTGTAGAGAATAACCGAGTCTTGGTGTGTGAGAAGCGGATCCTGCAGTAGTTTTCGTTCAGTTAGTTAGCTTGCAGAAATGTTCAGAGTTAAGCTCAGAGTTGGTTTCCTTTGTACTGTGTATCGTTCGACAAAATTCAGAGTAACAAAGAATTACGTCCAGACTCTACAGGATGCTCTATAGTGCTCTATTTTTCTACTCCTCTCTGTTATGAATATTGCTTTCCTCAGTTAGACACTTCTAGCGTGAGTCTAAACTAATAATCCACCAGTTCAAATTATTTTACATCCACCCAACAATTACCTGCTCCACAGTTATGACTTTAACTACGTCCACACCACAATATGCACCCATAATTACACCATCATAAAAACGTCCGCACCAGATTAACTCTCCTCTATTCTCTCTCCTTACCCAACCATATCCGACGGTCATCCTTCAATGGATCTGCAGTACCCCTCCACCCCGCACCCCCGCTCGACCTGCGCTGCCCCCTCCCTCCGCCTCCCCCGAACTGCCCGACGCACACGCACACGCCCGACGCTGCGCGATACCCCCTCCTCCGCCGATTTCTCCCCCGTCTCCCCCACTCTGCGTCTCCCCGCCGCCTCCTCCCCCCGCTCGGCCGTCTCCGGCGATCCACCCTCGCCTCCTCCTCCCCGCGCGCGCCGCCTCCCCCCCCTCCGCTCCGCTCCGCCTCCCCCCACCCCCGCTCGCTCCACCCTGCCTCTCCTCCCCCCTTCGCTCCTCCCCTTGCCTCTCCTCCCCACCTCGCGCGCCGCCATTTCCTCCTCCCCCCCCCTGCCGTCGGCTTCGCCGCCCGCCGCCTCCTCCCCCCCGCCCGCCGCGCCTCCTCTTCCTCCTCCCACCCCACTAGCGGGCGGCGGCTGCTAACCCTGCCATGCCAATCCTCGGCCTTCTCCTCCGCCCGCTCGCCTCCTCCGTCACGGCACCATCTGCGCGCGCGCCCGCCGCGCGCCGCCCGCCCCGCGCCTCTCGCCGCCGCGCCTCGCCGCCTTGTGAGCCGCCTCCCTGCATCTCGTGCGCTCGCGCCTCAGCCCCACCGCCGCGCCCGTGATCCGTGGACGCCGCCCGCTCGCTCGCCGCCGCCGGCGCGCCGCCGCCCCACCTCGGCGCCTCTCGCCGATTGCCTCGCGCCTTCTCTCCGCTTCTCTCCGCAATCCGGTGAGGCTGAGCTTACTCTAACAGCCAAATCAGCTCCCATGTTCTAAAAGACAAAACAAGCTTATTGTCATAAAAAGTAAGTGCGCGCTACTGAAATCCTCAACAAATAAACAACGTAAAAGATCAGCAAAATCACCTGAAGTGAGTCAACAGTTCTTTCAATATCAGCAATGTATTGAAGTTTCCGGACCCTAGATCTCTGCCCCGAGCGCCTGCAGAAATGTACATTTGCTGAATAGGCATCGACAGGTCGAATTTCTCAATCTATATGATGTTTTCTTTTGCTTCATGTTAAGAACATTTTAACATTAAGTTACCAAAAACTTTCAGGCATGCAACCTAAACAATTTCACCTCGTCAAGACATCAACTCCATGCTAGTGGTATGTTACATTATTCTTTTTACTATGTTTTATCTATTTTGTCGTATCGTTCAACATGGAATTTAAATTTTATTTTGTTTATGTATTTGTATTGTACGTTATATCTCGCGATAGTATTTGATATTAGTTATAGACTTATGTTCTCTAATCCGACTCCATCGGCCTCACCCTCGCGCCTCGTGGCTCCGCGCAGATCCGCGCACGCCTCTCCACCGCTTTCTCCTCCGCCCGCTCGCCTAATCCGCTCGCGCGCCCACCTCCTCCTGCGCCATCGCCGCGTGGCCCACCCGCACGCGCGGCACGTCGAGCCTCCACCGCGCTCCACGCAGCGCGCCGCCTCCCTCGCACGTCTCCCTCCACGTCCGTCGGTCAAACCGCGCGGCGTTCAACCTCTACACCTCCACCCTCGGCTACCAGATCCACGACATCGAGGCCAAGTACTACGCCGACGGCGAGGATGCCTTCGACATGCGCAAGCCGCTGCGGCAACCGCAGGCCAAGAAGCACCACCACCACCATCATCACCACCACGGGCCCGACGGTTGCTGCTCCCACGATGCTCCTCCAACGGCAGCTGGTTCGTCTCCTCCATCTTCTAATTCGCCGGAGAAGAAGGCCGACACTTGAGAGGGTAAGTCGTGGCTTGGGTAACTCTGAATCGTTTTGTTAGAAGACTGCTGTGCGATGATGGTTTTTAATCAACGACAAGGTCTCGGAGGCGCTCGTGGGGATGGATTTGCGGCAGCAGGCGCAGATCGACCAGGCCATCATGGACTTGGACAAGGCGCACCACAAGGTACATCACTAAATCCCCAATCCCTTCCTTTTCTCATTCTCTGTAGTTAATTTGCTACTAAATTGCCAAGCTCTACGTGTTAAGATTTATAATGACTGGTTGTACAAGTAGTATGCAATATTATGCCTAGCAGTTACCACAAACAATTGATGTCTCCATGTACTCTGCGGCAGGGTAATATTTAACATTGGATTGTTCCATTTTAGGCTTCCTGCTGGAAATAATGCCGTGTATTTTCGATGTCCTTAGAGTTTACTACTATCTCAATTTAGTACAACTATGTAGTTGGGTACAGTACTCTGATTCATTCTTGCCCATAGTCCCCTTCCCTTGTTTGGTGGGAAGGTATACAATACCTCTGCTTGGATAATAACTATGATACTACATTATGCGGTGAGATTGGAGCAAATGCTATCTTTGGTGTATCGATCGCAGACTTGTAAAGTCAAGGCCTTTGAAAAAGAGCTACGCGTTATGTGCTAAATCACCGGGTTTGAGGTCAAAATGAGTTGGACACGACAACACATATTCTTATAGTCGGTTACCTATTTCATTCGAGTTCCGCTATACAAGCATATAGCGAGATCTTGTTGGTAAAAGCGCTACAATGCTTCCGGTCCCAGCAATTACAGTCATTAATGGTGGAACACATGCTGGAAATAGTCTTCCCATTCAAGTATTCTCGCTAAACCTGGAGGGTTACCTTTTATAACCAATCTTGCTTAGCGAATTCCCCGGAACACTCTCTTTTACAAACCCCATTAAAACTCTGCAAAGTTTGAGATTGTTATTCCCTTGTTTCTTCCAGTTGATTCATTTTTTTAAATGAGAACATATTAAGATGGTCCATGTAGATCAATATCTCAATATTTGCAAGTAAAGCTTGCTTATTTGT